>VDFB02000013.1:145458729-145944056 GCA_007258455.2 Sequoia sempervirens
CACACTAGCATACACATACATACAAACATATCAAAAAACATTCAATAAAGTGGCATTTAACTAAAGGAAGACATAACACAAGCGCATTATGTGTTGCTAGACATGTTCCTTGGAGAAGCAAAAAATGCCTAAACTAACATATAACGCAAGCATGTTATAACAAGCTTGCGTTATATTTTTCTTCGGGAATCCCTGAGCCTTAGATTTGGTATTTTCCTTCGAATACCAACCCAAAGGCTTGGAGGGCATTCCCAATGAGCAGAGACATGTTTTTTGCAAATTCTATAATTTTTCACATAATCGGGTTTGTGCTCATCGTCAGGATTGCATCTGGTTCAATATCGACAAAATTGAACACATGGGTAATGTGAAGTTCTCTCTTAGCTTTCCAACGATGTAATTTTTTTCACTTTTTGACAATGTTAGGCCTTTCATCCATAATTTTTTTTGTTTGTATGTCTGTTTTTTGTCAAAAAGCAGTGTTTGGTGTTTTTTTCGTTAGAAATTAACCGTTCATAAAAATTTCAAATAAATTACATTTTTAGAAACTAGACTCCATTCTAAAAATTTAAAAAAAAAAAATTAAAAAAATCTATTACTTTCCAAATTTTGTAGGGGGAGCACAGACAAAATTCTACTTTTTAGGGAGTGCCCACTTAGAAAAATAGTAAAATCTCAAATATTCATTAAGAAATTATTAGAAAAATCATGCATCAACTAGATACTGTTAGCTAACTTATGACCATAGAAATTTTTAAAATACTACAAAAAAGTTCACCATGCTAGGGTTATACAAGAGTTGCTATGTTATTTTTTTTCTGACAAAAACAATAGAAATTTCTTTACATCCCTCTTTTGAACCTCTTAATCTCAACCATTTTCAAAATAAATTAGTAGTTTAGAAAGTAGACTTGAAGCACTTCAATCCTTGTTTCTTTTCCATCTCAAAAATTTGAGTGTAGCTATCCTCAATTTCATGTCCAAGGTCAGTGTTTCCTGATTTTAGGAAAAGGTGGCCACTTAAGCCCCTTTTTGGGAACCATCTTGGTGCACTTACCCTTAATTGGAACTGTAATCCAGCTTTTGTAGAAGCTATTCTATTAGTTCAAATCTCTATGGATATAATCCATTTCTATTAGGTAGTGAGCCCTTTTGTAATTGAGCAGTGAGCTCTAGGAAGTGAGCCTAAATGCATGTGCATTCCATTTTTATCTTTCATTATACTTCTAATAGGGTATAATTGTGGAATAACATCCACCATGGTTTTTCCCCTAACAGGGTTTCCATGCAAATTTTTTTTAGTGTTCTCTATGTTTCTGGTGTTCTTATTGTTTGCGGTTAATTGCTTGTTCATCAAATTTGAGATTAATTTAAGTAAGACAAGTTTAATTTTTTTTTATTACTGTGACAACTGATTCAACCACCGTCTTAGTTGTCTATCCTTATTTTTCCAACAGGTGGAAATATGAGAATCTCCTTTAAAAACCCTTTTCGTTTCATCAAATTTGGGTAAAAAGAAGTCATTAGCCACATACCCTACACATACCCATCATATCGCCACTTTTTGGCCCCTCATGATCCTACACATACCCTATTTATGACATTTTTCATTTTTCTACTTTAATTTATTTGCACACAACATGGTGTTTTGTAATTTCTTTAAAGTGGGATCATGCATTGGCATTAGTTTTCTTCACTTTATCCATAGGTGTTGGACTTAGTGTTGTGTTGACATTGACATTGGTATTTCTTTTCTTCACTTTGTTCACAGTGATTGAACTTAGTCTTGTGTTGGCATAGCATTTTGACCATTTTGTAGCACCTTATCAGAGTTATCAAGGAGTATAACTCTTGGTATGGTTGTCATTGGTACACACCTAGTGAAAAGTAATCTTCACTAGACCTAGTGTTTCTCATTTTACTACCTTGTCTTGGGGGCTCACCTAGTGAATATTAGGCTTCACTAGCCTATGTGCCTTCTTATTTTTGATTCACCTAGTAAATATTGGACTTTACTATTGTGTGAGTCATGAATTCCTTTGGTATGGATCCTAGCATAACACAACTTGTTAGTCCATACCCTACTTTTGCATTTCATGTTGACATTGTATGTTAGTGTATGTGGTCTTGCTACATATCATATGTGCATGTTCCTTTGTGCTTATGTTGTTTTTCCATGGGATCTTTGATATTGGGGGCTTGATCACCTCCCTTGATCCTTATTCATCCAATACCTTCAATATTTGGACAACCAAACTCCTCTTGAAATATATTTTCTACTTTAGTCTAAGTTTGAGCATAAGTTCATACTATCGCTAAAGTGGGGGCTAAATATAGTGTCATAAATTATCACCCTTGAAATTTTCACTCTATGTTTTTTCTCCCCCTAAATTATTAAGCCCAATTGGGTCCTTAATTTCCTAAATTATGCATTCTATATCCCATTTGTACCACTTTCCAAGAAATTACAAGCATTAAAAAAATGCATCCAATTAACATTTTTCCCCTGACACTTAATGTCCTAGAGAATAGGGCCAAGGCCCATTGATCCAAGGGTGAATGGTTCCCCCTATTTTTATAGGGACTAGTTTTGGACATGTCGAAGTGGACATCTTAAAATTCAAAATTCAAAATTCAAATGTCGGCTATTAGGATTTAATTCTTGGGAAATTAGAGAAATTCCTATAAATACCTAGTCATTGCATCATTTGAAATATAATAAGCACTAACAAGAATTCACGAGTAAAAAATATTGTCAATATCATTCAATATCAGGTCAAGAGCATTCATTAAATGATTTATTGTAGCAATTCAAGATCATATCATCATGTCAAATCTTATGTGGGTTTATGTGTGTTCATGTTATCACTATTTTGTGAAGGCTAACACTTTTGTAGGTCTCCAAAGCATTCAATAAAATCAGGCATACAGATCCAAGACCTTGAGGTTTTGTGTATGACTTTATTCCTTCAATGAATTCATTAAAGGGTGGTGAGTTGCAACATTTTGTGATTCCATCATTCCTTCCTACTCATTATCATTTTATCATTAGCATTGCCATTGTGGAAGTGGAAACACTTGCATGGGGTTTGATTGAGGCAAGCCCCTAAATGCCCCAACATTTTCCCTCTTTTTGAATGTTCTTGTTTTAGGTTTGAAGAGGATTGAGGGATGCTTGAAGATAAATTTTTTATTATTGCATTTGAAGCCTTACATATTGTCAACAAATAGAAAATCACCTATAGAATTATTTGACAGTGTTCTAATAATTATGCAATTGAAAATAAGAAGCTTAGATCTATCATTAGAGGACCCTAAAAATAGAACATAAGTGTCATACAAAGACTCATTCACCTTAGGGTGACCCTATCTTGCTACAATGACTAGATCCAACTTTTGGTGACAAGTACATAGCCCTCTACATTTTTGAGATATGCCTACAAGTTATGTCTTAGTTTATGAATTGTTAGGATCTTGCATTTTTCATATTAGGTCATATATTTTAATTAGGTTAATCATAGAAAATAATTTCTAGATCATTCTAATCCTTAATAGGATGGAAGTTCAGGTCTGATTGGCTCACCCTCATGGTTGAAAGTCAATCTACTCACGATGTTAATCTCCATCTTAATGATTCAACAATAAAAAATATACACACAACCCTAACACCATAATAACCATTTCAATCCTAGGTTTAATACATACTAGATCTAGGGTTTTTCATATTTTATTTGTTTCATGTATGTATGTATGTACATGTATGTATGAACATAACACATTTACATGTCTACATACACTTCAATATACATGAATTTAAATAAAAACAATTTACATTTTCATAATTAAAATATGACTTGAAAAATGAAATTTAGCTAATGTTAATTTAGAATAATTAAAAAAATGCATATACATCAACATAAATCAAGGTCTAAACTAATAAATGAATTAACTCTAGAACATGATGATTGAACATAAATGAACATAAATTAGCTAATATTTTAGGTTTGTAATTTATCAAGGAAATGACATATTTCAATGAGTTATGAGGGGTTAAGAGAATATTCTAGCTAAGACCTACATATATTTTGGCATGTGTATAATGCACTTGGTTTGAAGTATTGAATATGTCAAATCCATATGGTTTCATTACATGTGGCACAATAATTATCATTTGTGAGATGTTTATGGTGTTAAGAAACTTCATCAAATCAACATAGACCAATTAAGGATACAAAGGAATCCATTATAATCCCAATATTTTTTTTAGGCATATAAAGGATGCACCAAAATAATATATTAGTCATAATACATATCCCCTAATTTATTGTATGTGAAGGATGTAATGAATTGGAAGGGAAGATAAAAAGATATGATGATACATAAATCATAATAACCATATAACAAGCATGGATTAGATATCATCATCTGAAATAATAATATAATACAATGAATAAATAATAATGAAATAACATTTAATAAGAGACAACAAGGTACTCAAGTTGGTTCTTTGTAACTTAAATCTAGTTCTTGCAATGAATTATTGGTAAAATTAGGATCATGATCACTGACAATAGAGTAGGGCATCCTAAGGATTTTGAAGATGGAATCTAAATAGTGTTGAGAAACCATAAAAATAATATAAGGAACATAAGATAATGCAAGTAGGAATAAGCATATTTGGGTAAGTGGGTATGTGCAGGATCATGATGGGCCAAAAAGTAGCAATATGATGGGTAAGTGTATGTGGTTGAATTTTTTTTACCCAAAATTGATGAAACAAAAAGGGTTTTTAAAGGATATTCTCAGCTTTCCACCAATATAAATTATTCTTTACTTTGAATTTAATAAATAATTATTATTCATTTTCTATTTGAATTACGACTAAAGTCCTGATTGATAGGCTTATTGACAAACATCTATAGCTTTCAAATAGTATCACAATTTTTGAATCTAAAACATGTGTCACATTCTATGCTTCACATACTATAGGATTAAAATAAATAAATTTTATGAAGTTTTGACCAAGTTAAGGTGGTCAGACATACGAGTTTTTATATTTTTGAAAAGTTGTAATAAAAATTTCATAATTAATTATTTACTTTGAAAAAAAATACCAAAAAATATGCATCACATCAAGACATGAGTCCTCTACTTATATCTAAAATATTATACAAAAATATTATCATTTAATTGTGGTTAGGGTGGTTAGACAAATACCTACTTATTTTTTCCCTGAAATTTAAGTACTGCATTGAAATTTCAAATTTTCACCAAATTAATTTAAAAAAAAAAAAAAAACCTAGTGGTTTAGAAACTACATTCAATTTGCTACAAATTTTATTCTTACATATTTTTGAAATAATATAGATAACTTATTAATATTTTTACATCAAGTTTCCTAACTCTGATTTTTCTAAATTTTTGGCCACTTAAGGGCCTATTTTTTCCATGATGATCTTGCATATACCCAAGTAGTAAAAAACAACCAATATTACCTATCTACCTCTTGATGTTGGAAGCCCCATAATAAAATCTATAGAAACATCATTCCAAGCCTTATTTAGAATAAGAAGTGGAAAAAAA
This sequence comes from Sequoia sempervirens, assembly GCA_007258455.2. Lineage (NCBI taxonomy): Eukaryota > Viridiplantae > Streptophyta > Pinopsida > Cupressales > Cupressaceae > Sequoia > Sequoia sempervirens. Next base: position 145,464,313 of record VDFB02000013.1, read on the forward strand.
GTATTAGATATTTAATATTTATCCCTTTATTCCTTTGACACACTTCATGCATTTAGCTACAAATATATTGAAATATTGGTTAAGGTCACCCGAAAAGAAATATTTCTTCACTCATTCATACGTCTTCAAAATGCATGGCTGACTTGTAGTAGTGGAGTGAAATTACAAGAATAAATGAGGATTGAATTAAGAGTTAGGAATTATTTATAAATTTGGTCAAATAATAGGTGAATGCTTATTCATAGATATAATTAATCCTCGGCACAAATTGAAGATCCTATCCTAACTAACAAATGATACCTTGAACTATTAGGTTAATAGGTACTCCTATCAAATCTAATCCATACAATTTGGTATAGCTATGGAAAGAGAAAATATAGAGCTATCCTCTTTATCAAGTGATGTGAAAGTGCATATTCTTATCCTTCTTGTAGATAATCTAATAGTTATATCACTAGAAATTTAAATCACCCATTTTTTGTTGAATTCTTATGAGGACACCATTTAATACTACAATCCTAAACTCTAAAGTCTAGCAAAACTTCCTATTTTTTTTCCAATTTATGGTCCTTAAAATATTTATTTTTAGAACATTTTATTAAATACTGTGGTTCTAAGTATCATAAAGTTAAAATAATAATAACAATTAACCCTTTATACAAGGTTATTATCTTAAAAAGTAAATTACAAATTGTAGTGTTGAAAAATGTATCCCTTTTTCACACTTAATTTGGGAATAATTAATACTAAAATGAACCTAATGTTGCCTTAAATTAGTGTTGTAATGTGTTTTACACATTCACATTAAGTTTAGGGCCCTTTTAAACTAAATTGACCTTTTTGTGCCTTATTTAGGGTGTTGTAAAGTTTTTCTTTACACTTTCTTACTAATCTATGGCTTTATTAATTAATTGAGGTTAATTGGCCCCTTAATTCAAATCCAAGCCTAATTAATTGTAGATTTTGAGGGATAAAACCCAACTTTCTTAAATGTTATTACACAACACTTAATTTTACAAGGTATATATGTTCCATGGGTTAGTGACCTAGGACCCATTAGCCACCTGGTGAATGGGTCCTCACTAGGTCCTAGGGGACCCAATTTTCACATATCATTTAACAATCCCTGAAGTGTGTCCTAGTTAAGTGTACTAAGGCCCATTTTCCATGCAGAAAATGGGCCCTCACCCAAGGACGCCTGCCTTAGAATATGTTTTTCATGGTATTTAATAGTTTGAGGTCCTAGATCTGATGTCAACTTGTGTTATTTGAATTTAGGGAATTAAGAGTAAGATAAATATAAATACAAGGTTATTTCACTTAGTTTTCCCCTAGAATTTTCAAGAGAGAAAACTAGAAGATTTTATGCAAGTTAAGAGCATTATAGAACATTCAAGAGTAGTCAAGGGTAAATTATCGAAGCTTATTATAGCAATCAAGATATCAATCACCATGTCAGAGTCATGCATGTTGTTGAGATAATGTAATGATGTAGAACTGGTGATCAAGTTCAAGTGTTCAAATCCATTATCTTATGTCAAGTTCATGACCAAGATCTACACTCATTGAGGCCATTTTATGCTAAGTTTTAGATTTGCAATCCAAGGTATCAACAAGGTTGAGTGAGTTGTTACATATTTTTTCTCATTCATCATTCCTTTATGCATTGTTTCATTACAAGATTTAAGTACTAAAATGGGGTTTGACCAAGGAAAACCCTTATTCCCTAACAAAAAAACATCTTTATCATCTTTGATGTGTTTTTGTGGGTTTTATGTTGAAGATCAATTGGAAAGAAAAATGGAGAAAGTTGCAAAGTTATCAAAGTTGTCATCTTTCTTGCAAGATCATAGAAACTTTAAGCTACATGATTTATTTTCTAGTTTTTGACATTCTTCAAATAGGATATGGGAGGGCATACATTGAAGAACAAAACCCAAAAATTGATTTTCTAGAACCCTAGCTAGGACCCATTCGCCACTAAGCGAATGCATCCTTAGTGAGGCCTGCAAATTTTTTTTTGCAATAGGTACACAACATTCGACCCTCTTAAAACCTGCCTTTTGATTACTATATTGGTTAGGTTTGATTTTTCATATTCATTTATGCTTTATAACCCTCATAAATTGAAAAAAAAGAAGAAGAATAATAGGTGTAGTGTTCATCAATTCACTTTGGTGAATGGTATTTTTCTATGTTTTATTTTGGTGAAGCCAACCTTGTACATTAATTTAATTCTAAAAAATGGAATCCAATAAAACCCTAGATCTAGGATTTGTATTAGATTTCATTACATTACAGTAGTTTGCATTTCATCCAGGGTTGTCAATATTGCATTAGTTTGCATTGCATTTTAGGTGTAAACTTGCACTTTTACATTCATTTAAATCTAGAAGTCAACAAAAATTGCATAGTGTTACACTAATTTTGTATAGTGTTTGCATATTAGTATACTATTCACCATTCACATTCTAAAATTGCATCAAAATTTTATTTCAAAAAGTGTCATATATTTCAACATTTTTCCTTCATTTGTCACTTGCATTTCAACATTAAATTCTAAAAAAAATTGTTATAGAAGTTTTAGCTTGACAGCTCAAACAAAAAACACATATAATCAATTTGAAATTACATTTTTCAAATTAAAAAACCCATAGACCTAGTCCCATTCACCATAAGGCAAATGAGTCCCTATTAGGGTTACAAAGGCAGCAAGTTTTCACAGTTCCTAAGCTTCAATATCAAATTTAGAGTTTCCCAAAAAAGCATATCGAGACCCATTCACTACTGGGAAAATGATTCCTTGGAGGCCTACAAAAATCAACTTTTCTAAGCTTTTTGGTAATTTTTTGTACTTCCTAGGTTTGCTAGTAACCTACTGTATCAATTTGGAAAGTTTTAGGATTTTTTTTTTAAGCATCTAGGCCAAATCATCTATTTAGTGTAGTCATTTTTAAAATCATTCCAAAACTCATTTCAAGTCATGAAAATATTCAGATGTGGGACATTTGTTTACATTTTTGAAGTATTGCATAAGTTGAAGAGCTTAATTTTTCATGTTAGCATGTCTCCTTTTAAGAGATGTCATTTTGATATGGTTAAGAATGGATTGCATAAGTACAACATCCCTCTTATGAGTTCAATTTAGAGGCCAACAATGAGGTCATTAAGAAACATGTTAACCATCATTCCAATATATTTCCTAGTTAGTTATGAGAACAACTTAGAGCAAGAAAATAAAACCATTAACACAATCCTTAATATCACCTTGCCTATCCCTCACTCAAGTCCTAATATCTCTCCCATTTGTGAAGATTATATGGGTATGTGCAGGATCATGATGGGCCAAAAAGTGGCAATATGATGGGTATGTGTAGGGTATGTGGTTGATGAATTTTTTTAAACCCAAAATTCATGAAACGAAAAGGGTTTTTTAAAGAGATTCTCAACTTTCCACCAAGATAAATTATGCTTTAGTTTGAATTTACTAAATAATTATTATTAATTTTCTATTTAAATTATGACTAAATTCCTAATCGATAGGTTGATTGAAAAACATCTATAGCTTTCAAACAGTATCACATTTTTTGAATCCAAAACATGTGTCACATTCTATACTTCATATACTATAGGATTAAAAAAAAATTGAATTTCATGAAGTTTTGACCAAGTTAAGGTGGTCAGACATACAAGTTTTTATATTTTTTAAAATTTGTAATAAAAAATTCATAATTAATTATTTACTTAGAAAAAAATTACAAAAAAATATATCACATCGGGACATGAGTCCTCTACTTATATCTAAAATCTTATAAAAATATTATCATTTTATTGTTAGTGGTCACACCTACTTTTTTTTCCCTGAAATTTAAGTACTACTACATTGAAATTTCAAATTTTCACCAAAATAGATTTTTTTCTTTTAAATAAGCCTAGTAGTTTAGAAACTACATTCAATTTTGTACAGATTCTATTCTTACATATTTTTGAAATAATATAGATAAGTTATTCAATTTTTTATGTCAAGTTTCCTAACTCTGATTTTTCTAATTTTTTTGCCACTTAAGGGCCTATTTTTTCCATGATGATCCTGCACATACCCATATGATACAAGATGATGTAAGCATAGACAATCATGAAAATCATAATTGTTCTTCTCTCGATACCTCTCTTAGTAGTGATGAAGGTATCTTGGTGAAAGAAGATACAATCATTGAGAATCATGAAGGTCTTGTTTTTCCTTCTCCTCCTCCCACTTGGGAAGATATTGTGAAGCAAGAAGATGAAATCATTGAAACATTCCTTAAGATTAATTTACCTAGTCTCCATCATCTCCTAGCACCCTCCATCATCTCCTAGCACCTCCCTTACTTGTGAGAATGCTTTTGGCAAAGAGGATACAATCATGGAAAATCATGAAAATGACATTTGTGAAGAGGATATGTTGGTGTTAAGAGATCCAATCATTGAAAGGTATGCCAATTCTACCTCTCCTACTTGGGAATATATTATAGGACATAGGGATGTAATTATAGATAACCGTGACAATCAAATTTTTTCTTCCCCTAATATCTCTTCTAGATGGAAAAAAGATAGTTTGGTGTTAGAAGATACACTTGTTGAGAGTCATGAGAATAACATTTCTCCCTTTCCTAATGCTCCTTCCATTTCAAAATATTTATTTTAATGAAAGGATCCAATCATTGGTAATAATGAAAATCATAGTTTCTCTTTTGTTGATTCATCCCCTTTTTATGATGAAGCTACTTTACAAAATCTAACCATGGAATGTGATGAAACTTTTGTTTGTTACTCTCCTAAAATATCTACTACTAGGGTAGATAGTATGGCACAAGAGAATGAGACCTTGGAGAAAGATGATGAAATCATGGACAATCATAATAATCAAACTAATCCTTCTCCTAATATCTCTACTATTGGTAAAGAAGATATCTTGATGTTAGAAAACCCAATCAATGAGAGTCATGAGAATCCTATTTGTCTCTCTCCCCTAGGGAAAAAAATATTGAACAAGAGAATGACATCATTGATAAGCAAGAAAATCCAACCATTGATAACTCCCTTACTTGTGATGAGTTTATTTTAGAAGAACCAACCTTTGAATTTCATGAACATCTAGTTTGTAGCTCTCCTAAAACCTCCTACCATGGAAGATATAATGGTGAAAGAAAATGACAATAATTTAATGAGGCTTCCTTAGATGAAGATGATGAAGTGACATTAGATTTCTCTTCACTAAGAGATCATGAAAATAAGGACAAGCCTTTTGATGTTATGCACATTAGATATCCCTTGAAGTGGTCTCTTGAGACACTTCTTACCATCTACCTACCCTCACAACAATCACACATTCAAAATAAAACTGTGCTTATTTTAGAATCACCTAAAAGGAAACTTGATAATCATAATGTTTCACATCAACTGAGTTACAATATCATTGCTCATATACATAACACTAGGAACAATCCGCAACCAAGAAAATCAACTCAAACATCCCTCCCATTGCCTCAACCTATCTTGCCTAGTGCTCCTTGTTTTCCCTCACATAATGGAAAGGAGTATGATCTTGTTGAACAACTTAAAAACACTTTTGCTAAGATATCCTTATGGGACCTTATTCAATCCTCACCTAGTTATCATAACATGCTTCAAAGTGCTTTACAACAAGTTCCTACTCCTAATGTGCAACCAAATAATGTGGCGGCCCAAATTAAAGCTATAACACCAAACAACTTAGACATTAATTTCCATCAAGATGAATTACCTTCTTTGGAAGAAAAAAAAAGTGAAGCTTTCATGATAATAGTTCACCATAATCAGATTGGGATAAAGAGGAGCCTTGTTGAAAAATGGCTTCACCATTAACATGTGTATCATAAACCTTTTGGACAAGATTAAAGTATACAAGAGCCAAATTCAACCTAAATATTTATCTATTCTTGGGTTTGATAATATAGGAAAACAACCACTTGGTGTGATCACATTACTTATTAGAGTTGGAAAGGTTACATTGCAAACTCCTATCCATGTTATGCCTCGTGATATTTCATATAAACTTCTTTTAGGAAGGCCATGGATTCATGCAATGAATGGGGTGCCTTCTACTCTTCATAATAAAATGAAGTATATCTACAACAACAAAGTGTATACAATCAAGACTGACCCTGAACCAGATAGTTTTCTGATTGAGAAAAATAAGGAAAATCCAAATGTTGAAAACATTGACACCAACTATACAAGTGGAAGCCATGCAAGAGAAAGAAAAGGGGAAGCATATTGAAGAATTCATAAATTTATTTGAAGATGATTGGGGTTCCTTAGATTTCACACCTACATTCATAGGAGAATAAAAGATCATAAACAAAGAGTATGACAATGGAAAATAAAAAGTGGTAATATCAACACAAAATTCAAAAGAATCCACCTCAACCACTTTAGAAGAAGAAGCTAAAATTACACAATTTTTTTTGATGAAGTTGATTATAAGAAACCACCAAATCCGAAAGAAATGAAAAAGCTTTATGGAAGAGGTTATGAACTTATGAAACAACTTGGGTATATTGGAAAAGGATGTGGTGCTAGAGAACAAGGTATCTGCATCCCAATAGACCCTAACATGCAAGAAATGACTAATGGTCTTGTCTATTTTCCCTTGAAAGAAAGAAAGAAATGTTCAATCAATAGAAACACTATTACAAAGGATTCTTCTAAGCCAACTTTAACATTAGTGCATCCTAAATTGATAGAAACTAGTAGTCTTGATTAATGTCCTTTGAAAGAAACAAAAGAAGAAAATAAACATTTTCTTAATATCAATATCATTAGAAAAAACTCTAACAATTGGAGTTCATTAGATTTTACACCCTCCTCTCAAGGAGAGAAAAAAATATCACAATATAAAGAGTCTTGTGTAAGTATGACATCTTGTACTAAGTAAGAGATATCCTTTTCACAAAATAAAGGAACATATTCTACTATTCATCTAGAGAGTATCTTGTCGAGACTCCTCTAAGATTGTTTGATATCTCTCCCTCCAAGAACACAAAATAAATTTTATTACAAGAGTTCATTTTGTGCATATCATAAAGTTCATGGTTATTCTACTAATGAATGTAAGGCTTTGGATAATCAAATTCAACATCTTAAGGAGTGCATGGTGATCTTCTTTGTGTTGAAGCACCTAGTTCCTCTACTTGGTATTGATTTTCATGTTTCTCATCAATCATCTCAACTCATACTCATCTCATACTAAGTGGGGGCAAGGGGTTAGGTAGCCTTGTACTCATATGGCACTTGTTGATTGTCTCTTTTGGATAGTTGACCTCTTGCCATGTATATATAAGATCAAGCTTGGGATGTGGATGAAATGCCTTAAGTTGGCTCTCATGTGACATGCTGAGTTATCTTTAGTATTGCATTTTGGGGGAACCCCGCATTCATGATGAAGTTTCATTCAGGAACATATGACTTGGCATAGGGATTTCTGAATAAGCTCTCATGTGTTCTTCTAATTTAAAGCGGATTTCTCACAAGAATGGTGTTTGCAATTGCTTAAAAGTGGGGGCATACATCAACACTCATACCTCTTTGTGTGATTTTCCTTATTCTTGTGATGTGTCCTATTCTTGGTGGTGTCATTGGGTTTGATTTTCTCCAAGAGTGTGATATTTCTTTTACTTGTCCTCTCTTGGATATGTTAGGCATGATGTTCCCTAAGAAGAGACATTACATGAAATAAGAAAATCCCCTTTGAATAAATATTTACTCGCATATTGTACATAGGTGCTTAGCATAATGTAGCTTGTTAAGCATGAAATAGGAATGTGAGTGGCGCCCTATCATAGTTATTAAAGGGATAGCTTTGGTATGGTAAGTACAATGAGAGCCAACACAAAGGCATGACTTTCTCACTAAGCCACCTTCCTAGGGGCTCACCTAGTGGATGGCCTAAGGTTCCATTAGTCTAGAGTGAGCGTACACATCATTTGCATAGTGGACATTATGTTCTACTTGTGAACAATTTTGGAGAAAAAACTGAGATGTGTTCCACATCGCGTTGGATAGTTAAGGCTCGATCCAAACCCTTTCTCTGGAAAAACAACTGAGGTGTGCTCCACATCATGTTGGATAGTCAAATCTTGATCTATCTCCCTTTCTCTTAGGTCCTTGATGTTGTATGATTGAGTATCTTTGTCATTGATGCATACAAAAGTGTTTTGAATGTCTACTTTAGTGTGAGTTTGACCTAGGGTCATACTCCCACTAAAGTTGGGGATAAATGTAGTGTCAAAAAATTTATCCCCTTTTCACACTTTATTTTGGAATTATTAATATTAAAATGAACCTAATGTTGCCTTAAATTAGTGTTGTAATGTGTTTTACACATTAAAATTAAGTTTAGGGCCCTTTTAAACTAAATCGATTTAATTGTGCCTTATTTAGGGTGTTGTAAATTTTTTCTTTACACTTTCACACTAATCTAGGGCTTTATTAACTAATTAATGTTAATTGTCCCCTTTAATTCAAATCCAAGGCTAATTAGTTACAAATTTTTAGGGATAAAACTCGACATTCTTAAATGATATTACACAACACTTAATTTTACAAGGTATGTTTCCTAGGTTAGTGACCTGGGACCCATTCACCGCCTGGTGAATGGGTCCTCACATAACCATAGGACCTCCCCTTGGAATATGTTTTTGGTGGTATCTTAATGATTTGAAATCCTAGATTTGATGTCAGCTTGTGTTATTTTAATTTCGGGATTAAGAGTAAGATAAGTATAAATACAAGGTTATTTCACTCAGTTTTCACCTAAAATTTTCAAGAGAGCAACCTAGAAGATTTGATGCAAGTTACAAGAGTTATAGAGCATTCAAGATCATTCAAGAAGGCATTCAAGGGTACACTATTGAAGTTTATTATAGCAATCAAGATATCAATCATCATGTCAAATTCATGCATGTTGTTGAGCTAATGTGATGATGTAGCATTGGTGATCAAGTTCACGTGTTCAAAACCATTATCTTATGTCAAGTTCATGATCAAGATCTACAATCTTTGAGGCCATTTCATGCTAAGTTTCAAATTTTTAATCCAAGGTGTCAACAAGGTTTGGTGAGTTTTTACATATTGTTTCTCATTCATCATTCATTTATGCATTGTTTCATTATAAGGTTTAATTACTAAAATGAGGTTTGATCAAGGAAAACTACTATTCCCTAAAAAAACAACATTTTTCTCCTCTTTGATGTGTGATTGGATGTTTTAGGTTGAATATCAATTGGAAGGAAAAATTGGAGAAAGTTGAAAAGTTGTCAAAGTTGTCATCTTTCTTGCAAGATTATGGAAAGTAAGCTACAAGACTTATTTTCGGGTTTCTAAAAGTCTTTGACTAGGATTTGGGAGTGCAGACATTTAAGAATAGAACCTAGAAACCGATTTTCCAGAACCCTAGCCAAGATGCATTCGCCACTAGGTGAATGAGTCCATAGTGAGGCCTGAAAAAACACTTTTTGCAACAAGTACACAACATTTGACCCTCTTAAAACATTCCCTTTTATTACTATACTGGTTAGGTTTGATTTTTGATATTCATTTATACATTATAACCATCATAAATTGAATGAAATTAGAAGAATAATAGGTGTAGTGTTCATCAATTCACTTTGGTGAACCACCCCTCCTAGTTTTCTATGTTTCACAAGTAATTAAGTTTTCTTATGGAAAAAAGAAAATTACATATAGATATCAACATATTTTCCATTAAAAATTACAAATATTACAAAATTATTATTAATCATACATATAAAACCAAATTTATCCTTTGGCTATATGTAGCCATGAGTAGGGCGATCACATGTATCAATTTGTCATCTATGGGTTAATCTTGCCCCAATTGCACATCTACTGACTTGAAATTTGGTGGATAGTGTAATCAAGCTTGACATACCATCATCCTAATCAATTATTGTCATCTAATTATTTACTACAACCCTTTGGTATTAACCTTCTAATTTTGAATAAATAGGACATTAAATTTGATGTATAAAAACAATACCCTAAATTCATCTTATTTGAAAACAAAAAATTATTAGATACTTATGTTCAAATGGAGATAGACTGTAAATGGGATATTTTATTAATTTTATACAAGCATAATAATTCTCTAGCTAGAGACTTAACTCATTGGGACTAACCAATTCCTAAATTACTTAGTAAAAACTAGTGTTTCATATTGGAAGAGCATCAAGGTCTATATCAATCAAGAGAATGTATAAAATATTTCAACTTGTGTATACAACTTATATATCCTAATTATATATAATCAATTCTTTAAACTTTACATGTGGCACGTATATATATTTAATAAGATAATTTAACATGTGGTTGGGCACCACTATCAAATATTTAAATATATGACACATCTATGCATTTTGGATTTTACAAGTGAAACACTTGCTACTTATTGAAGGCCTTAAGAAGTGAGAAAATATATCAACTAAAATACATGTGATCAAATGAGACACTCTAAATCACTACATCCATGATGTCTAGTGAGACACTAGATATTAATAAGATGCATAAAATAGATGACTATGAGTTAAAACAATGACTAAGAAAGGGTTTTAGGAACATGAAACAACAATATATATAACTAGGAAGATATGACCTTCTAAGGACAAAGATAAAATGTTGATGGTTGTCTTAATATATATGAAAATCACCCAACTACATAAACGCTATCATGCAAGTATAGGATCCTTTTGCACAAACTCTATCATGCATATTTGAAACCAATACTTCAACCCTCTTATAAAATACATGGACGTAAGTACTTGTTAGAACCACATTGGTTACAAAATAGGATATATTTATAGGTGTATAGGGATCAAAATTTTGTGGAAATCAAGAAATTAAAAGTGTTTGACTTTATTAATATTTATTTATATTTTTCCATTTCTATTATGCATCATTTTATTTTTTTGTGGTATTATAAATTGGCTAGTGGAGAAAAGTAGATGAAGTTGACTTAGAACAACACACATGAATGATGCATCCATGCTAATGATATATGTAAAACTATTCCTACTCTCCTAGAAAAATATACTCTAGCAAGAGAATATTTGATGGACTATTGTACTTGCAAGGAAGATGACCTAAGAAGTGATACTAGTATGATTAGATTGAATTAGGGGTCACATCACTTTTACTCACTTTTTGAGAAGAATATGTGTACAATGCAATTGGTTGATAGGTTGAACTAGGTGAGACCTACACCTATGTTGACATATGTAAAATGCAATTATTTGCAATGAATATGTTAAATCCATATTGTTTCATTACATGTGGCACAATAATTATCATTGTTGAGATGTCTATAGTTTCATGTATTAAAATTGTATGGAGCCATGGCCCACGTGGTGAATATCCTATCAAGTGCTATTTTATTTATGTTATTTATGAACCAATACAAATGAGTACACTTATATTGTATTCCATTTCTTAAGGTTATGATATTTATTGTGTTTATGATGTATTAGTGAAGATATATCAATCCAATGAACTAATGTACGAGGCTACACTTTAATTTGTGGGGATGAAAAGGAACCTAGATAAAACCAAAATAAAAATGATATGTGGCAATGAAGGGGCCATTAGAAGAAATTAATATAGCCTATTGCACACAACTCATCATTACCACAAGTAAAATTGAGTTATGAATGAGCTAACTAAAAAAGTAAAATGGGATTGTGAAGGAGCCGACACAATAGAATCAACATTAGGGTGTGAAGAAGTCATCAAAACAAGCATAGAAAAATTAAGAATACAAAGGATTCATTATAATCATTATAATTTTATTAAGGATATAAAGGATGCACCAAAATAATATTAGTCATCATCCCCAAATGATTGTATTTGAAGGATGTAAAAAATTACCAAAGGGAAGATAAAAAGATATGATGATGTAAATCATAATTTAACCATATAACAAGCTTCCTAGATATCATAAACTTAGGTGATCAATGTCAACAACAATTTAAGTTGTAATTTCTACATGAATAATCACTTAATAGGATAAAATAAAAAGTGTATGAATTTGAAAATAGGACATGAGAATGATAATTTATAAAGGGGATAATGTATTCTTTATAATTTTGAGTTAGATAGTAAGGGAGGTGATAGTAGATTCAAAAAACATGTTGATTTATGTTTAGGTTTTTGTACAGATCTAATACAAGTTGTATAATGTAATTATTTATAGATGAAGGTTGATAGGTGATACCTACATCTATGTTGACATGTCTATGTAATGCACTTGGTTGTATTGGATATTTCAAATCCATATATGGTTTCATTATGTGTGGTACAATAATTATCATTTGTGAGATGTCTAAGGTACATCATGTATTAAAATTGTATGGAGTCATTTACTGTGGTGTGTATCTTATCAAGTGAGCTAAAAATACATATGTTGGAAGGTGTAATGAAAAATTTAATTTCTATATGTTGTATGTGTATAGTCTAATGATAGGTATAAGAGGACTAAGCATGTTTGGTGGCACATAATATGGGAATTTGAACATTTATGGAAAATAATGTATTAACCTTAAAAATTGATTTATAATGTGAAAACCTTGATTTATAATGCATTAACCCTAAACTCTTATTTACAATGTAAAAGCCCTACTTTACAATGTATTAACCCTAAATCCTGATTTATAATACAAAAACCCTAATTTACAATGCAGTAAACCTAAATTCTAGTGCATTAGCCAAGTGATATATAGAGGTAAGGGCATGGTTCTTACCTTGATTTTGTACCTTCGCTCGAACCTTCCACATGCCTGTCTATCTTTGTCACTAGTGTCGTGGATTCCCTCATAGTTGAATGTAAACAAGTGCTAAATAGTTTTGCTAAAAATGAACAAACAAACTGTTAGTTGTCGATTCATATAATCTCTAAAAAATAATAAACTAATGCCTTCAATCGAAGGTATCTTTGATCAAAGGAATTATTTTATTATTTTTTAAAAATTGATGAGAGCCAAGATGACATTTTTGTGAAGACCTTCAAACGAAAGTTCTCTAAGAAAACCTCCACCCTCCCTCCAAAAAATTCAATGTCCCAAAAGTGGGACTCATTATTATGAGAGTACCCTCTATCAAACCTAAATGAAAATCATTATTAAATTATTATAAAAATTGTCTTCAAGTCTCATCCTATAAAAACGATTAGAAAATACTAAAAAATAGTGATATGTTAGAACAAATTTATTATTTTTTAATTATTTTTTTAAGTTTTTATGAATGAGGAATTCGTCATTAAATATTTCTCCCACTATAATTTTTATGTTTCTTTTTAAATTTTTTTCTTTCTTTATAATACATATTTTGACAATTAATTTCACACTAAATGCTTAAGGTTTTGGTTACCATTATCTAATCTAAAGGGAAAAAAATGTCACATAAAAATAAACACAAAATATTTTGTACACTTCATCTATAGGATTTGTTGTGGCTTGTGTATTTTTAACGTATTTTGATATCAAAGTTTTGTTCTACCATATATTAATAAAACACAATGGTAGAAAATTCATCTCTCCACATGTACACATAAAGTTATAGCATCGATATTACAAAATAATCCCTAGAGCCCCATCATTAAATTTTATATAAGGCAACAAATATATAATTATAATATCTTATTTTGTACATATATGTGTTTTTGATAAAAAAGCACACACTTTTAGAGGTCATTAGAAGCTTCTATAACACAACCACACATTATGTATAATCACATGAGATTTTTTTATATTTTGTAGTGAAATCATGATTATAAAAAAATAAATCCCTGTAAATAAAAAAGTAACTTACAGTAGAGTTCCACATGGCATGTCAAATTGTAAAAAGATAATTAGAACAAATTAAATAATTATGCAAATATTCTCTTAATTTTAATGCTCAAATATTTGTTATTCTCTTGAATATCATCTACTTGTTAAAAATTAAAATGCAATTTCTTATAAAATGAGGGATTTGATCTCAATTTATAGAATTTTGAGGAAATAGATGAATGAATAGTATTCTACCTAGATCAAAAGTTTATCCCATTAAAAGTGGAGGGAATGTGAAGAGGCCATAGTTATTATTATTGAATCAATTCATTTATTTATTTAATGGACTTGTTTACTTATTTTGATTAACAATCTAACTAGTTTAATTTAGTTTTTTATTTAATTAATTTTTCTCTTCCGAAGATTGATTTAATTAATTGAAATTGTTAACTATTTTGATCAATGAGTTAACTAATTTGATTCATTATGTTTATTTTTAAATTTTTATTAAAGTTTTGTAGATTATAAATTTATTTTATTATTTTATATATACATGAAAATAATTTATTCAAATTAATTAAATATTAAAAAATTAATTCATTTAATTTTGATAAAATAGATTAATTAGTCAATAGACTTTTTATAAATAGGCTTGCAAGTCCACAAGTTCCCTCAAACCTGTCTCACGCTCTAAACAACTTAAGATTCTCCAGATAACATTTATTCTCCTCACCAATAAACAAGTCTATGCTTCCATGTCATGCATCCCTTACATCCTTAAAAACGCAAGTGCTAGTTCATATAAAAGTAGATGTTAGATGTAAGATGAGGTGATAGTATTGACTATGAGATATTGTATTTAATTGTCTTAAACCAGGGATAAGGCACATAGTAAAAAAACTTAATGTTATTGGGTTCTTCGAGGGTACAAAGGATAAACCCGAATCTCCTAATGACTATATTCATTCGGACGGTTTGTTGGCCTGCAGGCCAAATTTCCCTAAACGAGCATATTCAGACCCCACATTGGTAGGAGGTAAAGAAGAGGATTTGGGTCATGTTAAAGTTTGTTTAAAATGCCTGTACAGCGGAAGTTAAAGCAAAAGCTGAATTTACTTTGAAACGTACGCATACGATGCGGTGGCGCACCCAAATGAAAGGAAAAAAAATTACAGTATCTTTGAAGGTCGCGCTTCCTTTCATGCAAATGCCAATCGGGCAAACTCAGGGAATAAAATTCAGAAAACTAAAACCCTAAAGTCTCTCTCCAATGAAGTTTCACAGTCAACAGGAGGGAAAGGCGGTTTTGACACTTCACAGTCAACAAGGGGCAAAAGCGGTTTGACATATTTTGAGAATTGAAGAGACTACCTAGTGTAGATTCCGAGAAAGTTACTGGTTCAGATCCACTCTTAAGCCATTAACAAGTTGTGTAAATGCAAGCATATGACAATCACAGTTAAAACTATATATTATGATTTGACAGGAAGCTGGGTTGGTTCATTCTGTTATTAATAATTAAAGCCAGATTCCACGTGGCCATGTCTCTTTCGAGTTTCTTTCAAGGTGCTTGCACAAGTAGGCACGGCTTCAACATACACCTATAAATATGCATCATTCATGATCTCACCTACACATCATTTCTTTGGAGGCATTCATTGTTTCTCTCTCTTCTTTTTGTAAGAGAGGCAATAATGAACAGATTTCTACGTTGCGGGGCTGGCATTTTAGGTCATTACACTGTATTTAGCCTTATTCCGATTTTTAATTCATTGTTAATGCTTACTGACATGAATCGTACGTACTATACTTGTACTGAATATTGACCCAACTGGTGTGGTTGTGTCTGTGGGATGCAGGAAGCGCATTTGCTTTGCTTATGTATGGAGCCCCAATGTAAGTACAACTAGGAGAACATTAGTCTTGAAGGGTTGGTATCTATTACAGTTGTTTTACTAACTTCATATTACGTTAATGGATGTGCAGGAGTAACTTCTGGAGAGTGATGAAGAAGAAGACAACGGGAGAGATGTCAGGGATGCCATATGCAATAGGCCTCTTCAACTGTCTTATCTATACCTTGTATGGTTCCCCTCTTATCAGCAATGGATGGGATAACGCTCCTGTCATGGTTATCAACGCCATCGGCTTCCTCCTTCAGTTTGCTTTCTGCGTCATCTATCTCCTGTTTGCTCCACCTGAATCTAAGGTACCGTATTATTTACTTTCACCATGATAGTCCCTACCATTTCACTTGGGTTTGGGGGCGGCCGGTTGATGGGGGATGAATGTTATGGCAGAGAAGGATGGGTTTCATGGTGGGAGGAGTGTTGGTGGTGTTTGTCAGCACTGCAGCAACTTCCTTGTGGGGAATCGATGCAGCCCAGAAGAAAATACTCGTAGGAACTACTGGAATGGTCGCCACTGTCATTCTCTTCGGATCTCCGCTCTCAAATATTGTAAGTAAACTCCTTTACATTCATTAGACTCGTGTATTATAAGTATATATTTCAACATTGTTAGTAACATATATGTTATCATATAGAGAGCGGTAATTCGGACCAAGAGTGTGGAGTGCATGTCCTTCTACTTCTCAATGTTTGCTTTCCTCGGCAGCCTGTTGTGGTTGGTGTATGGTGCTCTGAGCAAAGACATTCTTATCATGGTAATCATATGTTGAGCATGCATATAAATTTATAGTCTAAACAAATAAAGTCTCTCCAACTGAGCTCATTTCATTTGTTTTGTAATTTATGGTTCATGCAGGCTCCTAATTTCCTTGGAATACCACTGGCTTCGATTCAGATGATAATATACTGCATTTATAAGCAAAAGAGTCGACGACGAGTTGAAGATGTAAAATTGAAAGTAGTGATTGTGCAGTCAGACGAAACAGCTATAGAAAAGTGCCCCACACTTCCTCTTTCTCAGCTTGACATTGAAATGCAGCAAAATATGAAGGAAACCACGAGATGACTTGGAGATTAATGGTTAGTAGTGATTCTGGGAAGAGCGGGTAGATGATACCCATTGTTTGCTTTCAGAGTAGAATGGCTTTACTTCCATCTTCAAACTTTAATATTATATTGTTCTGCATGCCGTCATCTTCTTATCATTTGCGTTGCCATCCCATGGTAACAGAGTGGATTTTCTGTTGGCTTTCCTTTTTCATTGTATAGCTTAGAAACACAAGCTGGCTGATAGATCAAAGTGATTCGCGATTAAAATGGAATTCCCTTATTTGTAGCATACATTTTGTAAGCAGTGGAAAAGGTAGCGCGTAACTTTACTCTCAGCCAGAAAAGAATGGGAACTATGTTCTCCTCACTCGAACTCACCTTCTACAGTTTTCTTTGCTACTAATCGTGGAACATTTTCTGTGGCTCTGCGTTTGAGCAGAAAAAACAGTAATGTAATTGTACTTTCAACAATTAACTATGATATAATATATGGTGGTCGATCTCGAGTCTCTATACCCATTCTAAATCTATTTCATAAATATAATTTCAATGAAGTCGAATATCTTCCAATATATGTGCTTATTTTATGATTGCGAGAACCGCCACAATGGTTGTCGATAGATGAGATGACATGGTAGTAGCTGAGTTTAAATGTTGGTGTTCGACTCACTTTACATTTATTTAAATGTCTGAAAATAAAATGCAAACTTAGAATTTAATTTTTTTTTTAATAAAAAGGGGGTAAATTTTTTTATTAATCAACAGGGAAAATACAAAGCATAGAGCATAAGAAGACCCGAAAGGGCCAAGAAACTACAAACAAGAGATTAAGAATTGATAATGCAACACTTCACATCCTCAGTAACCCAGCCCTCTAAATCCTGGGCCAGGTCCCTCGGTAAATTGTTCCAGTCATCCACCAACCAAGTCTCATTCTTCCCAGATGCCCATTTAGCCAACCCGTCAGCCACCTTATTCCATTCCCGAGGGATATGGGAGAAGGTGATAGAATCAAGTAAATCTCCAAAACGGGTGATTTGTTTAACCACCACTGCAATTTGTCAGTTAACATCATCAAGATGTCGGTTATTAATCAAGTCAATCACTACCTAAGAATCAGATTCGCAAGTAATTTGTTTCTAGCCAAGAGCATATGCCTTCCTCAAAGCCAAGAGAATTGCTAAGGCCTCCATGAGGTTATTAGAGTGTTGCCCCATATACTCCGAGAAAAAGAAAACAACCACCACAGAACTGTCTCTGCCCACCTCACCAACACCAGCGTGCCCAAGATTTCCCCTTGCAGACCCATCAGTGTTGATTTTCAAGACCCCAGTGGGGAGAAGCATCCAATGCCCTCCCCTGAATACCTTCCCTCTGGAGCATCTGCCTCGCCCAACCTTGAGCCTCCCAGTACTACCAACATAAATCCCCAAATTATGGATAACCCTAGTGTCCCTAGGGTCCACCGGTACCGACAAGTCACATTTTGTATACAAAGTTTCCTATAGAACCCCAAGAATACGATCCCAAACTTGGCCCACCAGAAGCTTCTTGTCTAGAAAGATCCTTCGATTGTGCTCCAACCAAATCTGCCAAATAATTAAACTGGGGCCAATAGACCAGACAGTGTGCAAAAAGGAAGTCTTTGCCGGATTAGGTCCAATATTCTGCCAAAGCTCACCAAGGGAAAATGGATGTCTGCATTGAATATTCCATGCCCCCCACCAAAAATGCCAAATATTCCTAGCAAAGGGGCATTGAAAGAAAAGATGGGAGACAGTTTCAACGTCCTTGCGACAAAGGACACATAATGAGGGACCTTGGAAACCCCTCTTGCAAAGGTTGTCCCAGGTCAAACACCTGCCATACATCACTAGCCAAGAGAAAAAATTGCATTTTGGCTAGGAGAACTTATTCCAAATGTTTTTCAACCAGGGAACCTCGCATTGCCTAAAGCCTGTCTTCCCAAAACCTGATACCTTGAAGCCACAGAGTACTTCCCTTTAGTATCCGGACTCCAAGCCAACACATCCCTCTCTGGAAGAGAGTTGCACACTCTATTAGCTAAAATAGAGGACAACTCCCTCCTATCCTCCACAGATCCACCCATGGGCCACTCTTGCATATCCTTCCACTAATAAACAAAAGTCTGTCCCACCCCTTGAGGGGCCTTGAAGTCCATCACTCTGCTCCACCCGGCCTGAACAAAAATCTGACTTAAATCCTCCAAGTGAGGATGTGAAGAGAGGATAGGCGAAAAACCATCCCCAGAGTCTTGCCAAAAAAGAGCATCAGAGCCTCTATTGCAAATCCAAAACAACCCTTGTTTAACCAATGGAGCTCCCCTCTTGAGAGTTTCCCAAATCATAGAGCCAGTCCCCATAAGGCTAAAGCGAGGAACCTCAGTGCCATCCACCTCCCCAAGATACTTAAAAGTAAGGATCTTAGCCCAGGTTTGATGTTGGTGCGAACACCATCTCCAGTATAACTTAGCAGCTAGAGCTTGCCCATTCTAATCCGCTCTACGCAAACCCAGCCCACCATCCTGTTTCGACTGACAAACAACTTCCCACTTAACTAGGCTCCACTTCCTCGAGAGGAAATTGCCTACACAACCCCTCAAAATCCTTGATGAAACTGCAGGGTGCTGTCATCACAAAACATCTGTAAATTGGTAGAGCCTACACAACAGACTTTAGCAAAGTGATTCTTCCAGCTGTAGATAACCAACGATAGGTCCAATGATAGACTAGACCTCGGAATTTATCAATCACCTCCTGCCAAAACTTCCTGGGAGGTGGGCGCACATCCAAAGGAATACCTAAATAAGTAAAGGGAAGTTGTCCCACCTGAAACCTTAAGATCCTAGCAATATGATGTTGTACAAGCCTGGGGGTATTAAAGAAATAAATGCATGACTTCTTTTCATTAATGCTTTGTCCAGAGGCAGCCAGGTAGCAATCCAAAGTTTGGTAGAGAGCAACTGCTTCAGCCACCTTAGCAACACCCATCAAGGCAGAATCATCAACAAACTGAAGATGGGTTTGAGGAGAAAGGGAATTATTCCATTTCCAACCTTGAATGTGCCCAGCAACAACCTGGGACTTAATGAACCTCCCCAAACCCTTGGCCATCTAAATGAATAGATATGGAGATAAGGGATCCCCCCGTCTGAGACCTTGCGAGGCACCAAACAACTCAGAGGACTCTCCATTTATAAGGACAGAAAATGAGGGCGTCATCACACAACTCATGACCCAATCAATCCACTCACTACTGAACCCAAAAGCTCCAAGAATTTTAACGAGAAAACTCCATTTAACCCTGTCATAAGCTTTGGCCATGTCTAACTTGATGAACATAGCTTTTTCCCTTGAAGAAGCCATGGAATGAATAGTCTCCGCCGCAAAGACAACTCCATCCAAAATCTATCTGCCAGCTACAAAACCCCTTGTTCCTCTGAGATTAGCTTATCTAAACAGGGCTTCAGGCGCTCTGTAATAAGTTTCGTAATGATTTTATACACCACATTACACAAGGCAATTGGACGAAAGAGATCCAAAGAATTGGCCCCCTCATGCTTTGGAATGAGAGTAAGGAATGTGGCATTCATGGCTCTCAACATTTGCTTATTCCTTAGGGACTCTTGCACAACCTCCAACAAGTCAAGGTTGATCACACCCCAAAACTCCTGAAAGAATTCGGCAGGAAACCCATCTGGACCAGGGGCCTTCCCCTTTTTTAGCTGGATGATCACATCCTCTAACTCCTTCAAAGAAATAGGTTGAAGAAGAGAGGTATTCATCTCCATAGTAACAAGAGAGGGAATGCAAGCCAATATAGAGCCTGCCTCCTCATTGGCAGGTGGGGTATCTTCAGAAAAGAGGGTTGAGAAGAAGCGAACTGCCTCATTAGAAATCTCCAAAGAGGAAGATAGAATAGAACCCTCAGGAGAGCAAAGAGAAGAGATAATATTGCCATATCTCTTAGCCTTCACTGAGTTATGGAAGAATGAGGTATTCTTGTCCCCTTCTTGTAGCCAGTCAATACGAGCCTTTTGTTTCCAAAATATTTCCTGCCGGAGCTCCCATTCCTCAAGATCCTTGACCGCACCATCTTTTAACCTGCTCAAGACTACATCAAACCTGTGCTCTCTAATTTTCCTGGTTATAGAATTCAAGTGCTCTTGGGCGACCCTTTTTTGTTGAAACACGTTGCCAAACTGATACTTATTCCATTGCCTTAGTTTATACTTCACAAATTGAAGCCTCTTCAAAAAAGTGTACATAGCCGTACCAAAAGTTGGTTGACCTTCAGTCCACCATTTCACAACTAAGTCAAAAAGCCCCTCCTCCCTGAGCCACATAAGCTGAAATTTAAAATTCTATTTCTTAGAGCCCCCAGCCAGTTAGGCAGAGAGTTTGATCGGCCAATGATCTGATCCCCGCCAGTCTAATATCTCAGAGCTTGTCATCCAGTTGTTGCCAACCCAAAAACTAGACACAAGAAACCTGTCAAGTCTTTCAGAAATAGCTTCATCCCTAATCCTTCTATTATTCCAAGTAAAAATGCCATTCAAAGGTTTGACATCCACAAGTCTAAGATGGGCCAAATTCTCCCTAAGAAGATTAGACGAGGTATCTAGACAAGGCATCCACCCCTTTTCTCCTCAAGAGAAGCAATTGCATTGAAATCACCTGCCATAATCCAGGGAAGAAAGGGGTCCAAAGATCGCAAAAAATTTATATGAGACCACAAAAGAAGCTTACTAGGAACATTTGTCGGTGCATAAATATTGGATAGAAAGACTCTCTCCCCCGTCTCAAGACTTGACGCAACAAGAGAGATGGAAAACCTACTAGAGAACCACCACATAGGAGAGATTCGTCGCGGATCCCAAAAGCAAGTGAGGCCTCCAGAGCTCTCCTGCACCCCTACACACTGACATAAACCTCTATTCCAAATATTAGAAGCACTCTGCATCATGCCTTCAATAGATAACTTTGTTTCCTAGAGAAAAACCAGATCTGGAGAATGAGCAGGGATCAGGTCCCGAATAGCCTTTTATTTAGGGATGCTATTCATACCCCTCACATTCCATGAGAGCACAATCATCGTGCAGGTTGAGTGAAGTGACATTCCAAAGTCCTCACCAACCCAGATTCAACCAATGTCTCACCAACCAATTTGACTTTCTCCTGATCCTTCTTCCTACCCACCTTCTAGGGCTTATCAGGGGCACCCTTTTTCAGGGGCTTTTGATGCACACCCAGAATATTGACAAATAGAAATAGAAATTTATAATTGATTCAATCATAATAGTGTTATTGACCTAAAATTGTCTTGATTGTCATAATACACCTATCCAAAGAGCGAGTCAAGATATTGTTATTAAGCTTGTACTATCTTGACTATTACAAACTTTAACCTAAATAGTATATTTTTCTCTTGGATAGGATTACCCAAAGTTTAATCCCCTTGGTGTAGTTTTGTCCTTGTGACATAGTCATATCCCTTACTCTCGAAGTTTTAGTATTGTAATGATGAAAAAAGTACGCCTTTTCCTTGCTTGATTTGGGAATAATTAATGATAAATTGGACTTAATTTCACCTTGATCTAGTGTTCTAATGTGTTTGACACATTCACATTAGGTCTTGGGCCCTTTTTAAGTTAAATAAACCTAACTTTTCCTTAATCAAGAGTTGTAAAGTGTATTTATTTACACCTTCACATTAAATTTAAGAGGCTTGTAAACTAAATTGACCTAATCTAGTGTTATAATGTGTTTTACACATTCACATTGGATTTAGGGCTCTTTTAAGCTAAATTGGCCTAATTTTGCCTTAATCTAATGTTGTAAAGTGTATTTATTTACACCTTCACATTGAATTTTATACCCTCTTGCATTTATGACCTTAATATCATCATTAATAGGCCCCTAAGGCCTTATATTGTCCATGATCCCAAGGAATATTTTAATCAAAATCTTCACATAGACATCAAATAAACTTAATTTCTTCACTCCCCGACACTTTATCTCTCCAAAAAGCCCCTGTGGGACCCATATGCCACCTTGGGGGTATGAGTCCCACCCAAGTGGGACCCATATTCCACATATGGCGTATGAGTCCCATTTGGCCTATTTTTAGAGTTTTGAGTGAGAAAATTTGGGTTTTAAGTTCAAATTTTATGAATGTCAGCCTATGAGATCCAATTAATAGGATGTTGGATGGATTACCTATATAAATGAGTTCTCAAATCATTATTTCACATAATCCTTCATGATATTAAGACAAGCAATCAATAGTTAAGCATTCCAAAGCTCCACAAGAGTGTTAAGAGAGCATTCAAGAGAATTTCTAAGGCATTTAAGAGTAGAATTCTTCATCATTTATTGTAGAAATTCAAGATTCATCATCATGTCAAGATTATCAAGCATCAAGCATGTTGTTGAGCTAGTGTTGTGATGTAGCATTGAAGATTCATTTACAAGCATTGTTTCATCTCAAAGTGCAAGATCAGGGTCTACATCCTTTATGGCCACTTCATTATAGATTGCAAATTTACAAGACATCATTCAAGGTATCATTGTGCATGTGTCATGTTCCATGTTCATTTTTTATATCCTTATTTCATTATTTCATTATTTGGCTTAATTACCTAGAAGGGGTTTGACCAAGGAAAACCCCTATTCACTAACAATCAACAAGTTTTTCTCCTCTTTATGTGTGATAGTAGATCTAGGTGTCTTGGAGCTTCAATGATCATTGAAAATTAGGTTACAAGCTTGGAGAAAGTTGTTAGAGATGTCCCCTCATTTGCAAGGTTGTAATCTTCACTAAAAAGCCATCTACAAGTCTGAAATCAGGGTTTCAGATCTAGAAATCAGTTTGGAAGGAAAGAGTACAGATTGGAGTACAAATTTGACATTTGAATTCTTGAAAAAGTGGAACGGGATTGATATGCCAGAAGTGGCGTATGAGTCCCACTACAGGCATTTTTCCTAGATTTTTGCTATTCCAGATACCCTTTTTTCCAGAAACCTATTTAAGACCAGAAACCCTGATTAGGGACTGGTATGCCCAGACTAGTTTATGAGTCCTAGTGGGACAAAATTTTATTGTTTTCAGCGTTTCTTGTCCTCATTCAAGCCTCTTCAATTTTCTAGGTAAATGCCTAGATTTTACAGCTTTTTGTTCTTATTTATATGCAGTTCTAGGTCATTTATTCAAGTTTCATGCATCACTAGGTTTTAACATTAGATCTCTTATTCCATTAGTTTTTCCAAGCCCTAGCTTTGTGGTGAACCCCTCATTTAGCCTTAGTTTGTCTCTAAATATACCTTAGGATACCCTATTACAAGATCTCTTCCCCCCTTTGCTACATTCAGATTGAGATCTCTAGGGTCATCCTTGAATGAGAGTGTTGAGTTTTGTTATTCTATCTCCCAAGCATAGAACTCAAACAATATTCTTCCTTTCATTTTGGTGAACCTACATTTAGAACATCATAATTTTGATTTGGAGTGCATCATCATCCTAGATATTGCTTGCATTAACATTGCATTAGGGTTTGCATTAGTTAATTGGTATTCTAGGGTTTCTAAATTCCATATTAGTGCAAGTGCATATAGATTGCATTTTTGCATCTCAAATAATCTCAAATTATATAAAATTTGTAGTTGCACTTAGGTTACAGATCATACAAACTAAAAAGCATAAAAATCCCTTAAAATTTGTTGAAAATTATGCAAAAAAACCCTCACTAGTACTCATACACCCCTATGGGCGATTTAGTCCTAGTGCACATTTGAAACTACATTTTACAACATTAAAAACCTTCTTTTTGCACTTTTGTTTGCTATCATTAGTTATTTTTTTCAGTTGGATGAGTTTTTGTTACAAGCATTTCACTAAATCTAGCTTAAAGTGGTTCATTTCATGCATTATTTAATTCCAAATTTTCATTTACAACATTTCATTTTCACATTGTTGCATAGTATAATCAGCAAATTACCTTGTTTAGAATCTAAAAAATTGCATTTACACATTTCATTCTAGATCATTGCATTGCATTTTAAGTCTCTTTCCATTTTGAGTTCGTATAGATTACTTTTTACAAATGTTAGTATATGTCTTTTCCAAGTTTACAAAGAAAAAGTTAGTCAATAAACATATTAGTCATTCAGTCAATACACTTCCTAGTTTGAGAGTCTCTTAGTGCAAGAAACTGAAAAATGTGCTTACCTTAAATCTACCCCCCTCCTATCTCTCCTATTTGTGGAAATGATGTGATAGAAGAAGATACAAGCATCTACATTCATGATCATAATTGTTCTTCTCTCAATACCTCTCCTTTTAGTGACAAAGGTATCTTAGTGAAAGAAGATGCAATCGTTGAGAATCATGAAGGTCTTGTTTTTCCTTCTCCTCACCCCCTTGGGAAGATAGTATAACAATAGAAGATGAAATAATTTCCACCACTTTACTTAGTTTATATTCTTCCACCAACATTTCCCCTACTTGTGAGAATCCTACAATCGTG
The DNA here is from genome assembly GCA_007258455.2 of Sequoia sempervirens. Classification (NCBI taxonomy): domain Eukaryota; kingdom Viridiplantae; phylum Streptophyta; class Pinopsida; order Cupressales; family Cupressaceae; genus Sequoia; species Sequoia sempervirens. Next base: position 145,489,677 of record VDFB02000013.1, read on the forward strand.
AATGACCATGAAAATGACATTTGTGAGGAGGACATGTTGGTGTTAAGAGATCTAATGATTAAGATCTTTGACAATCCTACCTCTCCCACTTGGGAAGACATTATAGAACATAGGGATTTAAGTGTAGATAACCATGATAATCACATTGGTTCTTCTCCTAATACTCTTCCTAGTAATGAAGAAGATAGTTTAGTGTTAGAAGATACACTTGAAAGTCATGAAAATCTCATTTCTCCCTTTCCTAATGCTCCTACCATTTGGAGAAATCTATTTGAATGAAAAGATCCAATCATTAACAAGCATGATTCTCCTTCTCTTGATGCCTCCCCTAGTTGTGATGAAGCTACTTTATAAAACCTAACCATGTAATGTGATGAATATCTTGTTTGTTACTCCCTTAAAAGCTCTCCTACTAGGGTAGATATTAGGGCACAAGAGAATGATACCTTAGAAAAAAAAATGAAATCATGGACAATTATATTAATCATAGTTATCCTTCTCTTGATATATCTCCTAGTTGTGAAGAAGATAATTTACTGTTAGAAGGTCAAAGCAATGAGAGTCACAAGAAACTTGTTTTCCTATCTCCCCCTATGGAAGAAATTATTCAACAAGAGAATGTCATCATTGATAAACAAGACAATACAACCATTGATAACTCCTTTACTTGTGATGAGGTCATTTTTGAAGAACCAACCATTGAATGCCATGAACATCTAGCTTGTAGTTCTCCTAAAAAATCTCCTCCTAGGGAGGATATCATGGTGCAAGAAAATGATAACATTGACACTAGTGATATAGTTTCCTTCGATGAAGATGATGAAGTAACATTAGACTCTCCTTCACTAAGGGACATTAATATTATTCAACCTCAAATCATCCTTTACCCACCTTCACACAAACTTCCAACTCAAAATAAACTTGAACTTATGCTTTATCCACCTAAGAATAATGTGTTTTAACAACCGAGACATAATACCATTGCTCATACATATAACACTAGAAACAATCTACAACCAAGAAAAACAATTTCAACATCCCTCCCATTGCCTAATATTATCTCACCTGGTTCTCCTCATTTGTCTCCACAAAGTGGAAAGGAATATAATCTTCTTGAACACCTTAAAAGTACTCCTACTAAGATTTTTGTATGGCAACTACTTCAGGTATCACCTAGTTATCATAACATGCTTGAAGAGGCTTTGTAACAAGTTACGATTCCTTCTAACACTAGTTCAAATGATATTGTAGTGCTAGTTCAATGAATGAATGAAATGAATGCTGACATTTTTTTCCACCAAAGTGAGTTACCTCCTTTGGAAGTGTAAAAACAAAATGATTCCTTTATGATAATAGCTATCTAAAAGAGGTTGGGAATAGAAAGAACCCTCATTGACAATGGCTCCACCCTTAATGTGTGTAGTGTATCCCTTCTGGAAAAGCTTGGCATGGATAAATAAAAAATTGAAACCTAACTTTATCTATCAAGGGATTTGAAAATGTAGGAAAACAACCGCTTGGTGTGATCATTTTTCCTATTGCAAATGGAAAGGCCGCATTAGAAACACCAATCCATGTTATGTCTCATGATATTTCATATAAACTTCTTTTAGGTAGACTGTGGATTCATGGAATGAATGGAGTTCCTTCTACTCTTCATCATAAAATGAAGTATATTTACAAAAACAAAGTGTACACAATTGAAGCTAACCCTGACCCAAACAATTATTTGAGCATTGAGAAAGACAAGGAAAATCCTTTGAAATCATTATCACCAACTACACAAGCCGAACCCGTGTAACATAAATACAAAGAAAAACACATTGAGGAAGTCACAAAGTTATTAGAAGATGATTGGGGTTCCTTAGATTTCAAGCCAACATTCATGGGAGAATACAAGATCATAAACAAAAAAATAGAAAAGGGAAAAGAAAAAGTGGTAATATCAACACAAAATTCGGAAGACCATTTGAAAGCATCCACCTCAACCACTTTAGAAGAAAAGACAACATACACAAAAAACTTTGATGAAACTGACTATCAACAACCTCTGAATCGTAAAGAAATGAAAAAGCTTTATGAAAAAGGTTATGAACTTATGAAACAATTGGGATATCATGGAAAAGGATGTGGTGCTAGAGAAAAAGGTATCCATCTCCCTATAGAGCCTAACATGCAAGAAACAACTCTTGTTCTTGGTTATTAGATATGTAGGCATGTCTTCTCCACTGATCACACAGTCGGGCCTCCTTGATAAGGTTGAGGTTTCCACTCTTTCGCATACTGCCACCTGTAATGATGTTGTGAAGAATGGACATGTGTGTATTGATCCTCCTTCATCCCCCAGGACAAAACAAGATTGGACTGAAGTTAGATGGAAGAGATCTCTTCCCTTGATCCGAATGGCATTAAGGTCTACAAAGAAATAGTTTTAAGGTTTATCATGCTTTGGGTTTGATCTGCCCAGTTTTTGGTCCTTTTGTGTTGCACCCTATTACTAGGGCATGCATTTATGCTCTTTCTAGATTCGTATTTTATGGGAGCTATCCCCTTGATAGCACTTACCTATTAAAAAAAGAAAAAGAAAAAAAAAGGTTAATTAATTAGATTTATCCAGACCATTTTTAGGTGTATACATTTTTTCCCTCTTTGAAGTTATGTGTTTATGTATTGATTCAAAGAAAATTTTGCTGCTGTTGCCAATATTAACAAAAAAAATTCAATATGCCCTAGGCGTTGATTTTCAAGTTTCAGGTGATGATGCCCCCTTGGGAGATAAATCGATGGATTTTTTTTTTTTTTGGATTTTTTGGAAAATTTTCAAATTTTTATGATTTTTTGATGATTTTATAAAGATTTTCAATTTCAATGATGCAAAATTGATTTATGTCCTAAAAAATGATGTATAGTTCACCAGATGTGAAATTGATGAATTAAGCCTCCTAGAAAATAAAATAATTAAATCCCACCAAAAATCCTACCTTAATCACTCTATAAAAAGCTAAAAAGGTGGATTTTCAAATGCATTTGTGCATTGTGAGTTTTAAATTTGAGAGTGAGAGAAAACTTAGCATTTGGAGCAAAATGGTTATTCCATACCACACTCACTATTTCGAGCGTGTGCAACAACACAACCACTCAGCCGTGTACGAACCTTCGGTAGGTACCCCAAAAACCTCCTCGTAATTTATGCATTTCAATTTTCGCATGTTTGTCATTTGAATTCAATTTTATGTATTTTAGCACATGCACACACTGATGTAGCACATTGAAATTATGTAGTGGCGCATCCATAGAAATAACGCATAGGTCAACTGTGTTAGCGCATTGATAGGCTAAAATAGTGCATAGATAGAAACAACGCATTCGATAGATAATTTAGCGCATTAGTAGGCTAGATTAGCGCATAGATAGAAATTGTGCATAGGTGATCTAGATTAGGGTATAGGGACCTTGAAATGACACATCCATCAAATCAATGCTTTGGTCTCCTGAAATAGCGCATAGAGGTCCTTAAATGGCGCATATATTGATTTAGCGCAATGACCGCCTATTTTGGCCCATTGATGAGTTTTAATGGCTCATTGAACGAAAGTTTCATCACATTGAATCACTGTTTTAGAATTTTGAAGTCAGAAAGATGCAAATTGTCAGTAAAATCGATGATTTTGATAATTTTCGATCACGTCAGCCTAAAATTTGATTTCATTGTTGATGTTGATTGATGATCCTAATAGGTTTTATGTTTATTGATCTCATGATAGGTGACATTCAATAATTGATTGATGATAATTGACCTCATGATAGGTCAGGATCAATTATAAACTGATTGATTGACCTCATGATATGTGAGGATCAATGATAAATGGATGATTGTCCTCATGATAGGCGAGGATGAATGATAGTTGCTCATGATATTTGATCAAAGTCTCACCAGAGATGATTAGATTTGATAGGCTGATTGATTTCATTTGATTGACAAGATTACTAATTTGCATTTATTTTGTGATGATAGGAGCCATTGAAAAACCTACAAATTAGAGAATGATTTCCTAAGACTGTCGAGTTGATACCTTAGTTGATACAGCCTAAGATTTCCCTTATCACATGATGTGGTTTGTATTCTCTTCTAGATATGCCCCAGATTAGGATTAATCGGGGACTATTGATAGCTTTAGCAGAGAGGTGGCACAGTGAGCATAATACCTTTCATTTGCCTACTAGAGAGATGACAATAACCCTAGAGGATGTATGGCAGATCTTACGGATACCTATTGTTGGGGAGTTGGTAGTTTATGATTCTATTGAGTAGGGTGGGACCAATGCACTGCGTCGAGTTTTTCAGGATGATACGATTTGTGGATACGAGATTCCATGGCAAGAGATAGTTGATGCCTACGCTACCTTTCCATCAGTACTTGTTGGTTTCATTGGAGGGTTCCTTTGTCCTGATCACAAGTCAAAGGGATTGTCAGTTGGGTGGGGTTGGGTTTTGGAGAGTATGATTGTCCATGTTACCAGATATGTGTGGGGTATGTGCATGCTTTCCCATCTATATCATGATTTGCATTAGGTGGTTTACCTTGGAGGGGCCAATTTATCTTCGAGAGTTACATTACTTCAGGTGTGGGCGTGGGAGCATATAGCGATCACTCATCCAGTTGTTGTCAGACAACGACCTGCCTTCAGGCTATATGTTCATGCATATGCAGGTCCAGTTACTCAACCTAGATTGGGTAAACTGGAGCATTGGAGGAGAGCCCTTGATGATGTAGAGACAGTTACATGGTGGACCTATCTTGGTTGTGAGCAATGGCTGGATGATGATATAGAGATGCCATACTTATTCTAGTCGATGTACCTGATTGGTAGGACACCTTTCATCATTGAGAGATTTTTGGCAGATTACAGGGCATGCTCCGGGGTGTTGCACATTATGGATGACATTAGATAGATGTGCCAATTTATGTGTGAGTACAATATGCGTAATGAATAACAAAAACAATCAATAAGACATTATATTAAGATATTCAAAAAATAATTAATCTAATTAAAGTAGGAAATCTATCAAAAACGTCTCATTGCTCTCTGTCTCCAAAGATTTATTAAATCACTGGGGCTCTAAGATTTCATAAGCACTGTGAATGTTAAAAATTCCAATCTAGAAAATTAGATGATGTAAAATCTAGGAATCTAATCCTATATGATAATTCCTAAATGATATGATGTAATCCTATAGATGGAAATGACATAAAACTGATAGAATAAACTAAGATGTAGCTATATGAAGAGCTATGATTATAAAACTAAGATGATTCTAATATGATTCTACAATGATGATTTCTATTTTGCTAATATGATAATTGCTCAAATGCTTCTAATGCTCTTTCTACAAAGTAAGATTGGACAAAGTTGGGATCCGTTTCTTGTAGAAAGACATTGTATTTATAGATTCAAGGCAACATATTTGTGATGTGGCAGCAAGTAAGGGTCTGGATTTGATTTGAAAGATTCAATGGTGAAGGATGAAGAAGTCAAAGAAGATTATGGAGATTGTTCCTCCCCACAAAAACATTCAGTTAGAGGATAGGAAGAATCAATGGAAGAACATGAAGAAGTTTGCCTGTAATTTGTCTCCAATTTGCCTCCAAATTTGTATGTGAAGGTTGAGTTGAATTAATAAGATATGAAATATCTAATTTTGTTGGGGCATAATGATGAGTGAAAAGAGGAAATAGTTGTAGAAATATTGCTTAATTGAATATTTGGATTTATTAAATTTAGGAAGAAATTGGAAATATTCAATTTAGAGGAAATTGAAATATTTAGAAGAAATAACAATTATTAAATAAAACAAATATTTGAAATTGTTTATTGAATAAATTAGGGATAATGATAATTAAATAAGACTATATAATTTAGTTTATTTAATTAGGAGGGAATGAATAATTAGAAGAATGTAAATAGAATAGAAGAATTAAAGAAATGAACTATATAAATAAATAAATTTTATTTATTTAATAGTAGATGAATTAAAGGTTAATTAATCAAATAAATGTATTTAATTAATCAGATTTATCCATACCATTTTTAGGTGTATATACCTATAAATTATGAAGAATAATTCTTATACAGCTAACCATGTGTCAAAGATGTCTTCATTTAATAACAAAGGATAGTGGCTTCAATACATAGGAAAATCATTGAATGCATAAATGCAGTTCATTGAATACTCAAACCATAATGAAATGAACATACAACAAGATATGCTCCTTTAGTTTTGAAATATCAATTAGTTGAAATCACAGTCATTATGAACAACCCATGCATATGAGAGAAACCCTTATAAAGTGGGACAATCAAATGATAGTGTGGTAGTCAAAGGAAGTCAATACCAAGGGCAGTTATAGAAGATGAACTCACTTTTCCATTTTTGCAATCATGAGTTTCTTGATAGGTCATGGTTTCAAATTCAATTTTGGTGTAGAAGGCAGGGTCACTTTCTTGTGATAGTCTCAATGCAATAATGTAATAAGTGAGCAGTCCATGAGCAAGATTAAGGACAATCATATCAAGACAACAAGTGCAACCAAGCATGATTCAAAAACATTTTGGAGGGTTTCTTGGTTTCGTTCTATAGACCTGTAATATTTACTATATTCATTCTTATCCAAAATGAGATACAAAGAAGCAAATAAACCCTAAGAATTAGAGCCCAGAATTCCAAGTGAAAAGCTTTTCTTTTTTAGAATATGACTTCCAGGAAAATCAAAAGAGATAAACTGTGATTTCAAAGGAATCTTTATAGGTCGTGAGAAAGAGCACATTTCCTTGCATTTTCTGCAAATAAATGATAACCCATAATGTGCTTCAGACATTAGCAACAAACCCAAAATCAGATAATGTGTTTCCCATCTTTGTCAGAAAAAAAAGGGACAATATTATGCCATATTTGGAAGCTAAGAATGTATTCCTTGAAAGAAAATAAAAAAAATGATAATATGGTTTTAGAGTTTCAAAGAATGGAGGAAATCCAAATGCAAAAAACCCCAGTTTATTTCTTCATGGTTGTGGCCTGAAGAATCAGTTTTCTTCACAAAGACACAAACCCACTTGGGGTCTTGTATTAAAATAAAAATATAGAGAATGATAAAAGGTATTTCTTCCATTTGTTGTACAAAAAATTCCATATTATGAAGAAATACAAGTTCTATTGAGTGTTTTCTTTATTTTCTTGAAAAACTATCGTGCAAAGACCAAGCATATAGAAAATGCATGGAATGTGCAAAGGAAAAAACTAAATCTTTGACCATTTTGTTGTATGGAGAAAGCTTGGTTTCAAGAAATTTTTACTAAGGTTCTTGAGCAAATTTTCTTCATAGAATAAAAGAGAAAATCAAGGTATACATTAGATGGAGCTTACCTGAGCTAGAGTTGTTTATTTTCATTGAATATGCCAATCATTTTTCACCATAGGAAGCCTCAGGAAAAGTCAATCATGGTGGCTAAGAGCAAGAAAAACACCCACAAAAGGAATTAACAAGACAATACATTAGAAAAGTATGCCATAACCACAACCTTAAAAGCTCGAATGACTTTCAAATGGAGGAAAAAAGCCATACTTTTTTAAAGAATAACATTTACCTTATTTTTCTAGTGGTTTCCATAATAAATCACTTCGAATCTGCCATGAAATCACCATGGAGGAAAAATACAAAAAACCTTATTGGCAACCGCAAGGGAAACTCTAGAAATTTCGATGAAAAACTGAATGACTTGATAAATTTTCATTGTTTTGTGTGAGGGTTTGAAACCCTATTGCAAGCCGACCACAAAGGTAATTTTTACCTTTGTTTTAATTTTTTGCAAACAAAAGTTAATGTATCCCATGGTCTATGACTTGAAAGTCTTATTCCTTATGATCTTTTTCCTTGTCTTTGCTATCTAAAGGTCTTATGCCTTATGTAGGCTTTTATTTAGAGCTTGAAGAAATTTGCATTATCTCTCATTGAGGCCGAACCTTGTTTACTAGTTGCATTAGTTGTAAGTGGTATGACATTTTAATTAAGTGATGTTAAGTATACCTCACTTAATGGTGAATGATATTTCAAAATGCAAAGTAATGATGAGTAATGGCTTAGGGGAGATTGAGTTAGGTGATGTTCTTGTAAGCCTTGAGGAGTGGCCGAGGCAATTGTTATTATTTTTACATTTATTCTGAATTGTAAAACATTATTTAAGTGATGTGTGTATAATTCACTTTATTTAATGTTATTCATAATGCAAAACTTTGATGTATTCCAAGCAATTGTGGGGACTTTTATTCTGCATTTTATTTTGAAATGTAAAACAATTTGAGTAAGTGATGTTATTATAAGTCAATTAAATTGTTATTTCAAATGCAAAATAAGGTCGTATGCTTTTGCAAACACACAAGGAGCATGAGTCAAAGCTTTTGGAGACATAATGATGACTGAGCAACATGGGAAAGGTGAGCAGAGTTTTGTCTTTGACTAATTTTGGAGGAAATGGGCCATTTGGAGGTAGTTTTGTCACACTTTTAGTGTGACTTGGGTCTTGGCTTGACTTTTCTTCATTTGTAGAACATTTTGGAGTCATTTTAGAAGCTTCTTTTTTGGCCTTTCTATTGCATCCAACCAAAATCTTCTAGATAGACATGTGTGAGGTAGTTTTTGAATTTTGCTTAAGTAACTTCAAACTAAGTTATTGAAGTTAGTTCTTTCTTTCCAGCAATGTGATATCTTACTTTTCTGGAGTTATCTTTTCAGCAAGAGCAGCATTGTAATTCAAGGATAGATTTGTATGGCAGTGAGTACCTTGGATCAATGATATTGAATATTTTTCTTACTCATTTCATGCTTTATTGTGTGCATCTAGTGGTTGATCAAATTACTTGTGAAATCTAGCTTTTCCTTGTAATTGTCTCATGTTAAGTACCTATTTTGCAGAAAAAGTGTGTTGTTGTAGGTTATAAGTTGAGTTAATGAATGAAAATTCTTTTAGTTTGAAACCTTTTTCCTTCTAGGAGTTTATCTTTAAAACCTCCTTATAAAATACTTATGCAAGAATGCATACATAATGAGTTGTGTAAGCCAGGATTTGTCATTGTTTGAACTGTGTGCAAGCTGTTTGCAGGTCTTAGCTAGTTTGGTGAAACACCTTTTAAAAATTTTCATTAAACTTTAGTTTATATAACCCTTTTACTCTTTCCTGAGGAAATCATTAGTTTAGTAGTAGTTTAGGTGACACCAAAAGGCGAGCCAACCCATAATCTAGAGGTCTAATTTCACAATAGGATACCCACAGCCTGAAAGTAGTCCCATGTTGCTCCAAATTTATTGAGTTTCCACAACTTGGAAGGGGTGAAATTTTGGATAGTTAACACTTCTCTCTCAAAAGGAGAAGAGAAAATCAATAAATTTTGAGAGAGAAGCAACAAATACCTCATAAATGATAAGAAGATGTACATTGATCTGATGATATTTATAGCCGTGTGTTGCACCCTTTCCTACTTTGTGCTTCCACTTCTCATGTCCATGCCACTAGAAGGTTATAGAAAATACTGGTAGAAGGTTGTAGAAAATAAGAATATATAGTAGCATATTTACAACTTATGTTTGTAATAAAGAATAGATAGTAAATTTAAGTTTAAATAAAAAAGTATCATAGGAAATAAAAGGAAATTAATAATTTTTATTCATCATGTGAAGGGAATTGTTTAGATAAAGAAATTATCATTGGAAATAAAAGAAAATTTATGGTTTTTGGATAAAGATTTTTAATGTGAAATGAGACTTTGAAAATGGTTTATTGGTTAAAGAATTAGGGTTGAATTATATTATATTATATTGAATTGTTCAAATTATGTATTAGTTTGTTGTTACTAGTGATATAGAAAATACCTAACTAATATAATTTATATTGGTGGAGTTATCATAAGAAGAATCTCTCCAATTTTGTTGGCTTTGTTGAGAACACATGTGCATTCTCTCATTATATGTGAAAATTTTAGTATGATAAATTTGGGCAAATAAATTATACTAAATTTTAAAACATGATTAGATTGAATATAGTTAGAGGATTAACAAATAATTTAGCTTTTGAAGGTATCTAATAATGTTGTGTTAGGAAATAATATTGAGATCCATTTGAACCATAGATAGCTAATCATTAACAACAATTAATCATTTCATAGTGATTTACATGAACTAAGGTATCTTTCACTTTTGGTATCACATATTTCCTATCTCTTCTTTATAATTATAGTAGATGATTATGTGTTTATTTCCTTGGAAACTAAATAAATTGAAGTTGAATGGTTTAGAATAAATCCATCAGGAATTAAAACTTACTAGATGTAAGACCGCTTCACATCAAAAGAGATGGGGTTGAGATTATGCCATGAGGAAATTTGACAATGTGATGGATGCCCCTTCGTCTTGAAAACCAAGAAAAAATAAATTGATTATTCATATTTTTATTATTGCAATTGCAAATAAAATGTTCAAGTTTCTTGAATTTTGAATTAGCATGCTTGATTCTAATCATTTACCTATTTATATAGATTATTTCCAAAAGAATGCTAATTAATTTAGAATGGATTGGCGAAATCTCAAGTCTCTAATTGTTGAATTTTACTTTCACAATTTCCTTGATTACCATATTTTTGAAAGAAAACACCCCCTAGAAATAAAATGTGTTCATTTTTCTCTCTTATTAGGTTCACTACCACAATCTCCAAGTACACTTCAAATTAAAATTAGTGTTTTCTTTCACTTTCACTTTACATATGATTATTTTTTCTTTGATATTTAGGATAAGGTATTTGAGAAAGAGAAAATATTATCTTGATGAATTTAACCCCACTTATAATCATGACCTATTGAAGGGGTAAATCTTTTAGAGAGAGATTATCATAACTCAAAGAAAAACTAACTCACATCATCTTTCGGCTGAAATGAGTAGATATAAAAGATCAAAATAATAACATGAAGAAAAATTATTTTTGTCTTTTAACAATTGAAAAATACTTTATTTTAGAATGTGATGTTTATAATGACATTCTGTCCAAATACGCAAGTACTTTAAAACAAATAAAACATTAAAAAATAACAGATAAAACATGTGTCCCGTAAAGTATAGATCAATAATTAAAAAACCTAAGGACACGTGTCTCATAAACTATCGTTAATTTGTTTCTATTATATTCTGTTCTATACGTTCAAGGAAACTATTGGGCGCACAATCATCTCAAAAAAATATTAGCTTTCAGTCTATTCAAACTTCGCAATCGTATATAATCACAGAGGGATCCGAGGAATCCTCTAGTAGTGGAGGGGGTGCCGTAGGACTCTTGGTCTGCTGCTGGCGGCTTCTTATCTTTAGAAGACGCGTTAGGATTTGCCTCGTTGCAAATTGTGCATCACAGACATTAACCAGCACTGTAGGTTGAAAGCTACACTCACTCCACTACATGGTAACTACATCTCACAGGGAAGCGGCTCCAAACTAAATTTAAAAACAAAACTAACCTTATTGGAAATGGGAAAAAGCTAAATAAAATGCTATACATTGTTATTAATAAAAAATTCTCTTCTACAAAAATAAATATAGAAAGGTTTGTATTATTAAAAATGATATTTTAAAATAAAATTATACTTATAGATTGTTTTTGGTTTCATATAAAAGATAAATATATTGATTGAGAGTCATGAAGAAATTATAATAGAATGATTTTCAAATAGCAAAAGTCAGTCAATAGAGTTTAAAGAATGAAGATGCAAGGAGGTTTTCTAATATTCCACCATCTTATAGAAAACCAAGAACCCAACAAATCATACAATCCTAAAGAAAAATAGGTAAGAAGGATCAAACCAAATCATTATAACCAATGAATAGAACCATCACTAGCATGTTCAACCCTAACAATCCACTTGGATTGTCCTGAGAAGAATCAATAGTTAGTGACTTGGATTTTGAAATATTTAAAGGGAATATGACTTCATCTAAATGATAGTTAGCCACCAAAGTTTCTATAATTATGTTCAAAAAAAATTTCGATACCCAATAAGACTTTAGTAACTTTGGAAGATGCAAAAATTATAATCTAATAAAAAAATTCAAAGCATAAACATGGGACCAATAGGTCACCAAAAGGGTTTTTTTTAGTGGCAATTCTTTACCAATTGGTGAATATTACATATCGGGCAAGTTGAAATTGGTGAATAAATCGCACCCAACAGGGTGGACAAGCTGTCAAATCGCTCAAATTTTACGAATTATTGGTCCAATGTCTAGCCATTCGACATCGATTTATTTTATGAGGCATATTTAAGTAATAAATTTTTCATAACAAACTATGCATTTCAAATTGGCCGATTAATATTTTCACCTAGAATCTTAGAAGCATGTAATAAATCACCTACAAATTCACCAATACTATTAAAACAACATTGTGTATCAGGACCCATTTTTCCAATTAAAATTTACAAATAGTTGCTTACGAGGACCCGATTCGCAAATTAAAATTTACAAATAGTTGCTTATGAGGACCTATTTTGCCAATAACATTAAAAAATAATTACATTTGAGGACACATTTGACCCATTGTCGTGGCACCTCCATGCTAATTGTAGAACCATAATCGCCTTAAAAATTACAACATATGTGTTCCATCGAGGTTTGATTCGCCCAACACTTAAATGCATCATTTTCTAATCACACGAGATTCACCAAATTTTTAATATATCTGAAAAGAAGAATTTTGCTTGGGTTCTAGGGTTTTGGACCTAGAGTAACAAAACTCCACACGGCCATTCAAGGATGACCCTAGAAATCTCAATCCAATGAAGAAAGGGGAAATACATCTAACTATTGGGTATCCTAGGGTATGATTATAAACTAATGAGGGGTTCACCACCAAGTTAAGACTTGGCAAGACAAATGCAATGCAAGATGTAATGCTTAACCCTAATATGATGCAATCTTTCACTAAATGACCTATAAATGCATGAAAATAGGGACAATAAGCTGGGAGATGAAATGTGTGCACCTAGAAACCCGAAGATGACTAGATGGAGCTCTGAAATGTTGAAAATAGTGACTTTAATGTTGATAGGGAATCATATGCCAGGGTGGGCAAATTAGTCCCAGATCTGGGTTTCTGTGCAAAAATAGTAATCTAGCAAATGGGTATCTGAATATGTAAAAACTTGAATTTTGACCTAAACAATGACTCATACCCCAGAACTAGTGAATCAGTCCAATTAAGGTTTTTTAAAACTTCAAGTTCTGAATCTGGCCTTCAAGGTCTGCTCTGTGCTCCCCAATTGATTTCTAGATCCAAAACCTCGATTTGTAACCTATAGAAGTCCTCCGAGTATCTCCAATGAAAGGTGACAACTTTGACAACTTTGAACACTTTGACAAATTTCTCCAAGATTTCTATTCAATATGTCTTCAATCTAAATCTGCAAATCACACACTAAAGAGGGGAAAATGTTGTTTGGTTAGAGGATATGGGTTTTCCTTAGTCAAACCCTGTTTTGGTAATAAAACCTTGAAATACAATTAAATAGGAATGGAGAATGATGAATGAACAAAATATGATCTTGCAACTCACCAAACCCTAGCAATGAGAGGCTGCAAATATGTATGAGATGGTTCCAATAGATGTAGATCTTGGATCTTTCTTGAATAGGATAGATCTTGAATGAAATCCTAGCTTGAATCATAAAATCCTACATCACAATTATTAGCTCAAAAATAGACATGATGCATGAAATCTTTAAAATGATGCTTGATGCTTGAATAATGTTCTAAAATGCTTGATAATCTACCCTTGAATGCTCTTGAATTCTCTTGTAAACACTTGAATGCTCTTGTGAACTCAAACTTTCTATAAGGATGCTCATTCAACTTTCTAGGTCACTTGATTGCCTATTAGGTTAAAATGAGTGAAATAAACTTGTATTTATACTTAATTATGCAAAAATTCCCGAAATTACAACACTAGAAGCCAACAATAGATCTAGGAGGATAAAATCCTTCCAAGAATTAGAATTAATTTTAATTTTGGGCGACACGTGACTCATACGCCCAAGGTGGTGTATGAGTCCCATTTGGCATAATTTATGGGACGAAATAAAAAAATGCTTAGAAAGGTGTAAGACCAATATCGGGACCCAAAACCCTAGGTGGGACTCATACGCCCAAGGTGGTGAATGAGTCCCAGACCACCAAATATGGGCCACACAACTTGAAAACACCTAAATTATGATTGGATGTTGATTTGTGTCGAGATCATCCTTCGAAAGATGCATTAAATGAGGCTTGTGGGTGTAAAATAAGGCCAATTAAAGCATAAAGAAGCATAATTATTTATGAACACCCTAGAAAAGTGTGAAAATGTGTTACAACACTTTACAACATTCTAAATATGGTAGGATTAGGTTTATTTAGTTTACAAGGGCCCAAGACCTAATGTGAGCGCGTTAATCACATTACAACACTAAGTGAAGGAAACATTAAGCTCAATTTTACATGGAGGGCCCGAACAAGTGTGCAAATATCACTGATGACATTTTTTGACACTACATTTAGCCCCCACTTTAGTGAGAAGATGCACTTGCTTCAAACTCACACTAAAGTAGAGAAATCTACTTCAAGAGGGGTCCAAGCACACCAATGCCAGTAAGATGGGATGAAAATGATCAAGAGGGGTGATTAATCCCCTAGGATCAAGATCCCATGACAAACCAACATAGGCACAAGAGAACACACGTGAAAAATGATGTAAAGGGAATTATAAAGGCACAAACATACACTACCAAAGACAAAGAGAAAAAAAATATAAAAGGGGCAGATCAAGCTTTGACTGTTTGTCCATTGTGATGTGAATCAAATCTAGGATGTTTGTCAAAAAAATGCACACTCACTCTTGTAGTGTCAAAAAAGGATCCTTTGACATTTTTCGCACTCGTTTGGGACCTCCTTGTGGATTTTGGCTTAATTTTTCCTTGAATTAGTGTTGTAATGTGGATAACACATTCACATTAGGTCTTGGGTCCTTGTGAACTAATATAATTTAATGGTGCCTTTCAAAAGTGTTGTGAAGTGTTGTAACACACTTTCAAACTTTTCTAGGGTTTTATCAATTCAAAAATAATTTTAATCATGATTGATCTTAATCTTGCCTTATTTGGAGTGTTTTAAAGTGTTGTAACACACTTTCACATTCCTTTAGGTTTTTCGTTAATAATTTGGCTTTCTTATGCTTTAATTGGCCTCATTTATTGCATATTTTTTAGGATAATCCCAACACTAATAAATAACCAATCAAAATTTAGGTGTTTCTAGCTTGTGTGGCCTAGATTTAGTGTATGGGACTCATTCGCCACATTGGGTGAATGAATCCCACCTAGGTCTTTTTGGCCCCAATGCAGGTTTCACACATTTCTAGACACTTTTGATTTTTCATACAATACATTATGTGTAATGGGACTCATTCGCCACCTTGGGTGAATGAGTCATGTGACCAAAATTCAAATTTAAATCAAATTTCTAGTAGGATTTTATTCTCCTAGATGAGATGTTGGCTTGTAGTGTTGTAATTTCGGGAATTCTTGCATAATGAAGTATAAATACAAGGTTCTTTCACTCATTTTCATCTCCAAGCATTCAAGTATTCATTCAAGAGTCCACAAGAGCATTTAAGCATTCATAAGAGCATTCAAGGCATTTCAAGAGAAGATTATCAAGCATTATCGAATATTCTTCAAGTGTCAATCATCATGTCAAAGATTGTTTGCATCATGTTGTTTTAGAGCTAACAATTGTGGTGTAAGATTGTGTGATTCAAGCAAGAATTGTATTCAATATCTATCAATATCATGCAAGAGTCCAAGTCTACATTGATTGCAGCCATAAACATGTTTGCAACACTTAATTGCAAGGGTTTGGTGAGTTGCAACATCATTATCTATTCATTCATCATTCTCTACTCTATTTCAAGGGTTTAATTACCAACAAGGGGTTTGAACAAGGAAAACCATTATTCACTAACCCCACAACATTTTTCCCTCTCTTTGCATGTGATTTGTAGGTTTAGGTTACAGATTTATCAAAGAGCAAGATTGGAAAAGCTGTCAAAGTTTCCATAAAACCTTGGATAAGCTAAGAGAAGGTCTACAGGCTAAATTATGTAGTTACAAACTAGGTCTGAATCAGGAACAAAAAAGTAGACTGAGAGCTACAAAATCTAATTTTGAATTTTCAGAAATCTAGAAGTGGATTGATTCACCATTATTGGCGAATGAGTCCCACTATACCTGTATTTCAGATATTTTTGCAAATTTCAGTAACCATTTTTCTTAAACTTGTTTAGACATAGTTTACCTAAAACTAGATTGATTCACCCAACTTGGTGTATGAGTCCCAATCAACATAAATAGCAAATTCTTTAGGATTCCAGGCCTCCACTCTACCTTCTTCAGTTTCCCAGGTGCACATTTTTGGTTTTACAGTTTTCTATTACTGTTTACTTGCATATCACACTATGTTTTCAAAAAATTTCTTTACCAAGTTTATACTTGGTGGTGAACCACTCATTATACATTATTCAATCCCTAGAACCATCCCTTTGACAAATTTCAATCTCCTTTGCATTGAAATCTCAAGGATTTGTTCTTGAGTGAAGTATTGAAAATTGGTTCTTGGTCTTTCTTCTTTTAGATCTAAAACCCTAAAAGCAAACGAAACCACCATTGCTCCCCATGCCAACCAATTTTCACCATTTCAACTTTGAGGTAATGAAACTCTAGGTTGTCTGTTGGGTGAGGATCCGAAAGAGGTGAGACACATACACATATGACCGGCATGTTCTCACACTCACATGCGAGTGGCTATGGGAAATTCATTCCTTCGTTGGGATTCCCATCAAAAAAATACCAAAGTTATACATCTCGATAGCTTTAATAAGGCGCCACGCAAAAAATTACCTTCAAGCTTAATGAGGTAAGAAAAACTTTGTATGCTTGGAGCTCATAAAAAATGAACTTCAAGCTTTAAATTTTTGATTTCATCAGATTTCTAACATGTCACTAACTTTTAGTTTTTGTTTTTGAGATTTCATGCTTGCAAGTTATGTTTTAGTTTATGAATTGTTAGGATCTTGCATTTTTCATATTAGGTCATATATTTTAATTAGGTTAATCATAGAAAATCATTTCTAGATCATTATAATCCTTAATAGGATGGAAGTTCGGGTCTGATTGGCTCACCCTCATGGTTGAAAGTCAATCTACTCACCTTGTTAATCTCCATCTTAATGAAACAATAAAAAATATACACACAACCCTAACACCATAATAACCATTTCAATCCTAGGTTTAATACATAGTATATCTAGGGTTTTCATATTTTATTTGTTTCATGTATTTAAGTATGTATGTATGTATGTATGAACATAACACATGTAAATTTCTACATACACTTGAATATACATGAATTTAAATAAAAACAATTTACATTTTCATAATTAAAATATGACTTGAAAAATGAACTTTAGCTAATGTTAATTTAGAATAATTAAAAAAATGCATATACATCAACATAAATCAAGGTTAATGGTAGAAATTATGAGGAGAAAGAGGACATCAGAAGAGAGGTTGTCCTATTCTTTAAGAACCTTCTATCTGAGAAAGTGGGAATTAACTTGGAGGATCAAAATCAATTATTGGAGGCTATCCCCAGGAAAGTTAACTCCAAAGACAATGAAATGCTGACCGCTATACCCACTAGCGAGGAAATTAAAAAAGCTGTTTTCTCTTTTGAAGGAAGCAAAGGGCCTGGTCCTGATGGCTTCCCTTTACTTTTCTTTGGCAATAACATTTGAAGTGAAGGAACATATCATCATTTAACTATATATTGTAACAAGTTTTTTTACACTTTCGATATGGCGACGCATTTGATGAAATTCAGTGATGCAATTGATTTCAAAGTCGCTTTGTATTGGTAAACAAAATAGAAACTAAATTTTGACATGTGCTTTAAATTTTTGATTTCATCAGATTTCTAACATGTCACTGACTTTTAGTTTTTGTTTTTGAGACTAACTTCAAGATTCATGATGAACTAAATCAAATAAGTGAAAAAAGAATGGATTCTAGGATGAAATGATTTTAATATATCAGATTCAAGTGTGTGATATCATTCAGGACATTTTTAGGTGTCTACAATATCCAAAAGGATAGGGTGCATGAGAGGTATATCTCATGGGTTACATTTTAAATAATTGAATGTGGTTTATCCTATATTTTAGGATGGTTTATATCTTGTCTTCTTAGATTCATCTCAAATACCATGAGACATCATCCCCCATAAGATAGTTCATTGGGATTCAAGTGTGTTTGTATCTCTATAGGCACCGCATCACTATAGACTCTAGTGATGTTATTGGAAAAGGGTCTATGGGTAGTTTATGTTACGAAAACCTTGCCCCACAAGAGCTAGTTTATCTTTGAATTAAGTACTATGGCCCATTTTATTGGAAATCATGTTCTTTATACTTTCTAAAAGGGGTGCTCTATAGTTTGTTTCTATAGTTGACATTATTTCCTTGTGTGAGGAAGTGATATTTGGGTATATGGTATCACTATGAGATGTCATCCATATGAATATTGAGGAATAAGTTTTTTCTTCATGTTTGAGGGATCTTTGTGTAATTTTACTTATGTGAGTCATTTGTATGATCTTGAAATGTATGATGCTATTTTATTGTAATTTTTAATGTGCTTTTATAAAGTGTTTTTTCTTTATATGTATGGTGGGCATGTATTTGAGTTGGAAATATTTTGACTATGGTTATTTTTTATGCTATTAGTTTTGTGTGTTTTCAAGTATTTTAATTAATGTTATTGGTAAATAAGAGAATTTTGTGCTCTCTTTCACTTCTAGGGTTTTGGACCTAAAAGGAGAGAGACAAAACATCACTATTCACTCAAGAACAAACCCTTGAGATTTCAATTTAAAGGAGATCAAAATATGGAAAAGGGGAGAGTTCTAGGGAAAGGATAACAACACATGAGAATTCACCACCAAGTGTAAACTCGGAAAAAGCAAGATGTTTGAAAACATAGTGTGATATGCAAACTAATACTAAATGACCTAAGAATGCAAGTAAAATGTAATAAAAAGCTATGAAACTGGAGATGTGCACCTGGAAACTTGTTGAATATGGAATGGAGCTCTTGATCACTAAAAATTTTGATGCTAAAGCTAACTGGGACTCATATGCTAGGCTGGGCAAATCAGTTCAGTTTTCTGGAAAATGTGCAGGAACAGGTTTCAGACAAATGGGTACTCAAATCTGCAAAATTATTATTTAGGCTTGGGAAGTGGGACTCATTCGCCAATAGTGGCAAATCGGTTTGCTTATGCTACTCAAATTTGGATTTTTTCTTCCCTATGATCTACTAGGTTTTGTGTGGACCTGCACTAGCATTACCAGGAGTTTTTCATGTTGAGAGCAGGTGTCTTTCTTTATCCCTTATTCATGGTTTTCCACCCGTGTGCCTTGTTGTTCATCATTTGTGGTTGGGGGTTGATGCTTTTCCTGGACCATCTTGTGTGTATGGAGTTGGTGCTAGATCAACTTTGTTATATTCTAAAGGTTTTGAGGGCTGGGTGGTTTTCAGAGATAGTTTTGAAGACCTCGTTGTTATTGATGTTGTTGCTTGCTTTGGTTCTCCTTCTCATTGCAGTCCCTTCCATCTCTCTGAATACTAGGTTTTCTTTTGAGGTGAAGACCTCTCCTTTGGAGGTGGATTCCTCTCCCTCTCAAGTTGAGGTGTGTTCTGTGGTTGAAGGTCTCATCTTGTTTTTCCCATTGAGGGGGTTCACATTTCTTTTGAGGTGAAATGGTGGTTTGTAGGAGTGTTGTGACTGTGGTGGGTGGGATGAGCTGGGTTTTGTCTCCTATGGAGGTGGAGAGTGCAATTGGCTTTTCTGGAAAATGTTTGGAGCCTCACGTTCTTATGATGACCTCTCCTATAGAGGGGGAGAGGGTTCGTTGTTGGGAAAGGTTTTGTCTACTTTTGGGGCTTTGCTTCTGCAAACCTTTGACTTAGTTGTCTCTACCAATGGTTTGGAGAGACCAATATACTTGAGTGTCTAGCTTGCTATGGCTTGGTTGTTGCAGGCTTCTCTCTTGGGTTTAAGGTCCCTACCAAAACTTGGTTGTTTTGGGTTGATGGTCTCGTCAAAACCAATGGGTTCTAGATCCATGTAAGATCCTGGTTATGTGTTGGGTAGCTGGTTTTGGTTGCTGGTTTGTCTTTGTTTTGCTGCGGGGCTTTATTGACTTCTTTTTAGGTAGCTTGAACATCCTTGTTTGGGTTTCGGGTCCCTTCAAAACCTGATGGTTTCGGGTCCATTCAAAACCTGTTGTATATGGTTTTAGGTCCATTCAAAACCTATTTTTATCGTTATCAAAAAAACATGCACTGTCATAAACTCACCAAAACCCTTGATGTTGAAATATGAAGATATGCAATGAAGTGCTCCAATGGATGACTTCATAATGCTTATAGTGCTTGAATGCTTGAAAATAATTAAGTGAATGAGTGCTTGAATGAATGGGGGGTTAAAATGAGGGGAAAAACCCTTTATTTATACTTGATTTTCTAATATTTCCCAGAAATAACACATCACAGGCCGACCTTAAAATAAGAGAATAAAATCCTGCTAGAAAATTAAAATTATTTTGATTTTTGTGCCTAGTGGGACTAAGTTGCCCCAGGTGGTGACTTGGTCCCACCAGGTCAATTTTACTAGGTGTCAGGAATTAAAGTGTATTAAATGATGTTTAATAAGAATATTCTCAAAAATACACTTAAGTATCACCAGAAAGTACATTAATGGGTTTAGGGTTTAGGGTTGAATTAGTGATGACAAGTCTATAAAAGCATGAGAGTTTGTTACAACTCTTTACAACACTTTGAAATAAGACTTGGTAAGTGATAAAAATGGGTTATTTAAGTGAATTATAATGAAAGGGTCCTAGAAAAGTGTAAAAGTGGGTTACAACACTTCACAACACTTTTACAAGATATCCTAGAATTCTTAATGATTCACAAGGGTCCAAGACCTAATGTGAATGTGTTGACCACATTTCAACATTCAATCTAGGCAAAATCAAGCAAAAATCCATAAGAAAGACTCAAGTGAGCATAAAAATGTCCAACAATACATTTTTTGGTGACACAGATACATATTAAAAACCTAAAGAATGGATCAAGACACATAATGGGTTTGATTTCCCTACGATAGGCTCAATAAATCTCCCTTTAAAAGTTGGACCAAAATACTAAATGTCTCATTTTCCATCATTCTGTAATCGCACCAATTTCGTGTGCAGCTAGGCTATCCATGGCTTCACTCCATGAATGTCATCCCTTCGTTTGTGCATCAATGTCTAAAGTTTCCATTTGGTAATAACATCTTTATTGTGCATCATAGTGGATTGAATCCTTTGTTAGCTTGATGGAACTTTCCATTAGATTTCTTTTGGCCCTAACCTGTCGAACCTATTAAGCCTCATGAGGAATTCTTTTTCAAATAATATCAATAGTTCAAGGCAAAGAAAATAGAAAAATTATCCCTTTGAAACATGCTTCAATCTATGACTGACACACCTATCCTTGACAAAGCAATGATTAAACCGACAACCCTTTCGAATATTTAAGAATAACCTATAGAAAAAACTCCTACAATTTCTTACAAGAGACCATGAGATAATCAAAACAAGCTCATTGTCCCTCCTAGAATCAAAAAAGTTTACAAATTTAAAGAGAAAGAATTTGAACAAGCTATTGTTGTTTCCTCCATTCCTCCTAAGGAAGAAAAGGAACCTATGAATTAAAAACCTACTCTTACAGAAACACAAATTGATAATAGAATGAAACAGAATCGAAGTGCTAAAGAGCATAGGCGTAGACATCGTGCTATTACTCACAAGTTGTAAACTCAACAAGAAAACAACATAGAAAATTAAAATCCAAACTTACCTGAAGCAATGCATGATCATCCTATACCCTCACCACAACATAAATAAGAACATTCCATGGACATTGTCATTCAACCTCCCGTTGTGATAAATCTAGATAATGACATTGTCATTGCAAAGATTGATGAAGTGCAAGATGAATTGAACATATTTTTTTCTTCTTCTATGAAATTAAATGAAAAATCTCCTAAAAAGAGTGTTGAACCTAGTGCTTCCCATAGTTCAACACTTCCTCTTGTTCCTTTGGCTAGTTGTTTGCCTTCCATTTATATAGACCAAGACTGGGATGTGGATGACTTGCTTTAGGTTGGCTCATATGTGCCTTACTAGTCTTTTACTTTTTCATGTTCCTTTATGTGACTGTATGTGTGTAATGTGATCCCCCATGATGTTTTTTTTGATGTATCTCTCTCTCTTTTTGTGCAGAATTCCTCTATATGTACCTACATTCTTCTCTATGTCATAAGAATTTTTCATTTGTATTTTGTTTTCCTTTTGGGGATGACACAAGGTGTTGGGACATTTAGCTTTCTTCCATGTTGACCCAAAAGCTTTTCCTTTTTCTCTTTTCATTTATATTGTGCTTTCCTTTTGGGGATGATGCAAGGAATTGAGACATTTAGCTCTCCTCCATGTCGACCCAAAAGGATTTTTTTTTTTTTTCACTCTCTTTGTGTCATTTTTCCAGTTCTATGAGTATTTAAGGAATGAGGATAGTTTTGAGTTCTTAATTAAAATAACAATGTAGAAAAGACATAATGACTCCAAATGCATAGATCCCTTATGTATTTGTGGGGGAAACCCTTCCTGTTGCATGACGTAACTTTATTTCAAAAATATATGACTTGGCATAGGGTTTTTTGAGGAAAGCTCTCATGTCTTAGGACAAAACATTGGCAACTTTACAGAAATCTCTCATAGCAATGTTGTTAGCAACCGATTTAAAGTAGGGGCATATATCGATGACATCTTTCGGCATATTTCATGGCATGATTTTCTTTTTTCTTGTGATATGTCCTATTCTTGGTGGTGTCATTGGGTTTGATATCCTCCAAGAGTGTAGTATTTCTAAGCATATAATCTCCCTTCGTAGCATGATGTGAACGAGGCATCCCATAAGTGGCGATCTGATATTCTTGACTTGTCCTCTCTTGGAGACATTAAGCACAATGTTCCCTAAGAAGAAGACCTTATATGAACAAAGAAAAATCCCCTTTAAGAAAAAATTATAGACATAATATTCAAAAGCATTTACGAAAAATATTACATTGTGGTTCCTTATTGAAGTTATCAGGAGGATAGCTTTGGTATGGCTAATATGATGACAAGCCGACACACTGGAATTAATTTCTCATTATACAGTGAGAAGTCGACATGTTGGCATGCCTTTCTCACTAAACCACCTCATTGGGATAACTCACCTAGTGGAAAGACTGAGGTTCCACTACCCCAGAATATAAGCAACATATATTTTGGGACAACCCACCTAGTGGACAGACTAAGGGTCCACTACCCTAGAGTGAGCAACACTTGTTATAGACAAACAACCCCATTCCACATTGCGTTAGAATAAATGTGCTTGATCCTTCATTTTCTTTATTTTCTTGGCCTTTGATAGGGTATGGTTATGTATCTATTTTATTGTTGCATACTTAATTGTCTTGAATGTCTACTTTAGTGTGAGTTTGACATGGGTAAACCTCTCACTAAAGTAGGGAAACAATGTTGTAACAGAAAAAGTATCCCTTTTCCTTAATTAATTTGAGATTAATTGATAAAAAATTAACTTAATAGTGCCTAGGTTTAATATTGTAATATGTTGTACACATTCACATTATTCTAGGGATCTTTTTAATAAAGTGTACCTAAAATTTACCTTGTTTAAGGTATTGTAAAGTGTTGTAACACACTTTCACACTTTTCTATAGTTTCTTTAATTAATTATGGTTAATTAGAGTTAATTAGTCCATTTAATTCAAATTTAAGCCTTATTTGTGACACCTTCCAAGGATCCATCTCGAAACCCAGTATTCAAATTGCAAAACATTAAATTTGGTAGAATTGAGGTCTTGGAAAATGGTGCCAGGACCCATTCTCCTTTAGTGGTGAATGGGTCCTCCCTTAATAGGACCTCCCCTTCTTTGCATATTTGACATGGGTTTTTGTTGTTCTTTCACCCTCCCAAAGCAAGGTCCTAGAAATTTGAGCTAGGATCCATTCACCCTGGGTGGAAAATGGGTCCTCCACAAGTAGCAACCCCATTTTTGAATTTAATTCTAACGGTATTTTAATAATTTTCATTTCTAGATCCGTTGTCAGCTTTAATTATTTGAACTTCAGGGTTAATCTCTATATTTAGTATAAATAAGGGGTTAAATCACATTGTTTCTCGTAGCAATTTTACAATGGCATCCTAATACTTTACGAGAGTATTATAGAGTACTTCAAGAGCATTTTTAAAGGCATTATAAGGTAGATTATCAAGATTTTATTGCAGCAATTCAAGATCATTCCAACATGTCGAAAGCATAGTGCATTCATGCATATTGTTGAGCTAAGATAGTTGATGTAGCATTGAATATCTACTTGCAAGCATTGTTTCACATCTTATTTGAGGTCGAGATCTACATTCTTCATGGTCACCACATGTTAGATTGTAGATTTGTACTCCAAGAAAACTTACAAGGTATCAACATTTCATTATTTCATGATTCAATTACATTATTTCATCATTTGGTTTAATTAACTACAAGGGGTTTGAATTAGGAAAAACCCTATTCACTAACAATCAACAAGTTTTTCTTCTCTTGAGTTTGTGTTTTTAGATTTCTAGGTCAAAGATCATATGGAGAAGAAATTGGAAGTAAAATTGTCAAAGTTGTCAAGTTGCAAAGTTGACCTTCATAGTGCAAGAAGATGGAATTGAAGCTACATAAATTGTTACAAGTTTTCAAGAGTTGACAACTAGGGACTTGAGAATGCAAACATCAAGGAAAATAACCTAGATCTTAGTTTCAGAAACCCTAACAAGGACCCATTCACCACTAATGGCGAATGAGTTCTTGCTGCCCTATAAACAACCTTCTAGGAACAAGGTAAAAATAATTTTAATCCCTCAAAAGTTCCCTCATAGTTTCTATAATAGTTAGGATTAGTTTTTTATTGTTATTTGCATGTTTTGACCCTCATAATTGAATGTTTCATAGTGAAAATTTAGCATTTCACCATCTTGATCAATTCATCTTGATGAACCCTATTTTTCTATGTCATTAATGAAGCTATACTACAACATTCGATTCCAACCATACTTAGTCAACCAACTATACCATCATATGACACAAATTCAATACCATTTTCTAGACAATTCATAAATATGTTGTAGAAAAATCCATACATGACCAATCAAAAATTCTCACACATCTTGATTCCATCAAACACAAACATTCCTCATTCTTCAACATGCATATCAGACAAAAAACCATGCAGATACCAAATCCTCCAAACAAAAACATTCCTCATTCATCACCACAAAATATTAAAAACTACACAAATAATGCTTTCATGGTACAAGCCTCCACATCTTATGTGCCTCCTAATATTCCATATGCTACACAAGAACCCAACATAACAGTGAGAAAATATAATCCTAATCATTCATACAAACCTTCCATTTCACAAATTCTATCACTTACCATTTCAAAACAAGATTCCACATTCAACATACCTAAAATTGTCAACATACCTAGAACTTGGGTGTTGTCATAATAGTGGTTTACAATTCCCGAGAGGAACAAATTTTAGCTGAAATCACATATTTTTAGAAAATATAATGATTTAAGCCTTTAAAAGTTCCATTTTAAGGATTCCAATTGAAGAGGGTTTGATCAAATCACCTTAGATCAAACCCCCTTGGATAGAACCTCGCTAGTTTTAAACCATACCTATAAATGCGTCTCCTTTACACCTATCAAAATCGATAAAAAATAACTTTTGATTTAGCTTTTGGGGGATCAAATGAATTCATTTAAAATTTATTTCAAATGATTATGGTATTCCTCAGAACAAGCTATCCAATGAATATAATTTTAATATGTTTTGGTTTTGTTATGTATTTATTTTTTAAGTTTTATTAAACATAGGTTTTTCATCGAAAATGAATTTCTTTGTTCTTCACATGTGGAAAAATAGAATATTATCAAAAAAAAATGAAAAATATGAGTGCACTAGATATTGAAGTCCTTGATCCAACAAAAAAAATAAATTAAATTTTTTGATATATACAAAAAAGTTACGTTATACATGCTGTGTCTGAATTGTAATTCATTTGACTTTGAAAGTTGATTAAGGAAAAAATATTCAATAAAAAACTATCTTACCAAGTGGAAGCACTAGATATCAGAGTTACAAATCTAAATTTGAAATAATTAGAATTTTATCCTTTATGGAAAAAATTTATGTTATACTTGCGTCCTTTTTTAAAATGTTGTTTTTGAAAAAATCAATTTTCGTGGAGATGGAAAAAGAAGTGCAATTTGATTCCAAAAATTTTGAAAAAAATATTTTTAGAATCTAGACAAAATTTGATGAGACTCTAGTTTGCACCATCTTCAAATTCCTCACAGTTTAGCCGCTATAGGTGCCCGAATGTGAAGATTTAGTTAAAAATAATAATTTCAGTGTCTAGTTTGGCCAAAAATTGTAAACCACTATTATGGGATCACCCGCTTACAATATTCCACATTCTTCAAAAATATCACATAGATAACATATAGAAAAATAGAAGCATCCCCCAACAACAATTCATTTCACAACATAATCTCAATCAATTCTATTCACTATACCTACACAAAAACATGCCACTCAAACTCAAAACTATTCATATAACTGAAACAAAGAAAATTGGAACCCTAGGTCTAATGCTTAAACCAAGGATTCAAACTTGGTTGGGTTGTTGTTGTTTTCCTATTATTTTATTAAGATGGAGATCAACGAGGTGAGTAGATTTACTTTCAACCATGAAGGTGATCCAATCAAACTTGGATCAAAATCTTTTAGAGTCTTCGAATGGATTGGGGTTGATTGAAATTCATTAACCTAATTAGACTATATGCCCTAATATGAGAAATGTAATGTTTAGAAAAATGATAAACTAAAATAGTGAATTGAAAGCATATTTGAGAAGTGCATTAGATTGTTTACCCATCTTGAAAAGTTTTTGCTAATTAGAATACAGGGATGGAGTTTCCCTAGCGCATATGGGTCCTTCTAGAGGCTTCCTAATTATTTTTTTGTAGTCCTCTGATGATAGATCTGAGCTCTTGATTCCTGGTTGTAAAGTCCTTAGAGAGTAGTCAAATAATTTTGTAGGTTACTTTTCATGGGTTGACAATATGTAAGGATTCAATTGCGACAAAAAACTATTTGTCTTCAAGCTTCCTTCAATACTCTCTCAACCTGAAATATGCACATTCACAAAGAGAAGAAATATTGTGCCATTTAGGGTTTTGTCTTGGCCAAACCTTGTGTTAGTGTTTCCACTTCCACAATGGAAATGTCAATGCTAAAATGGATAAATTATAGGAAGGAATGATGAACTCACAAAGTGTTGCAACTCACCTCCATTATATAGCTTCCTTGAAGGAATGAAGTGATACACATCACCTCAAGGTCTTGGATCTTGCTTTCTTGAATGCTTGAATTGCTTGGAGACCTACAACAAGGGTTAGCCTTCACAAACAATGGTAACATAAACACATATGAACTCACATGATTTGAGGATCTTGAATTGTTGCAATAGAGCTCTAAAAATGCTACTCTTGAATTTCTTGATAGTGCAATAAGATTTCCAATATCATTTCACATCTTGCTTCTCGTTGTTAGATTTCAAATGATGCAATAACTAGGTGTTTGTAGGCATTTATCTAATTTCTTAAAACTTAAATCCCAATAATCGACATTTGCAATTTGAATTTTGCTTTCATTATCTCCTTTCAAAATCTATTCAAGGAACTTTTTAATTTTAATATGGGTGTAATAGTGGTGGAAATGAAATGCTTTGTAATTTAAATTTTACTTTCATTATCTCCTTTCAAAATTTATTCAAGGCTTTTTAATTTTAATATGGGTGTAATAATGGTGGAAATGAAATTCTCTATTGAATGTATGAGAGGTATAAATAAATAGGCCTATACAAAATTCATTAAAAATAGGCACATTAAATATATTATAAAAGGAGGGGATATTTTAATAGAATTTATATATAAAAATATTAGAATTTAGATATGTAAATGTACAAATAAAAATTAAGAATATTATTTAATATTTCATAGTGTAGTTGACATAGAATATATTTATTAAGTGAGCTCTCTAGGATGGAAAGCAATATTCTTTTCAAACCTTAAAAATTAAATGAAACCTTAAACAATGTTCTATCTTTCTCTTTATTTTATATGAAAATATATTAAAAGAAACTTACAAAATTATCCTTATAGTTAATACTTAAATTGTATCAATGTTGAGCATCTTTGAAAATAATAATCACTATTTATAAATTATAATAGTTTCAATATCACTTTAAAAAGGAAAATATCATAAAATAAAATATTACACTATCAAACCCCATGATACTATGAAAAATAGTAACATTATTGAAAGGTGAGCTATCATATGGATTACATTAATATTTATAGCTCCATTTCCCAAACACTACAAAAAAAAGTGGTTCTTTTAGAAAAACATAAATGTGGAGCACTTGGCCAATAAGGAAAATTCAATTTGATCCAGGAATAGAAAACTTAATTTGGACTACAATCTTGCATCAGTTAAATCCTTCATATAATTTGACTAAAAAGAAAAACATTGGATTTAACTCAATCATAGGCTTTTTTTTAATTACTTGTTAATAATAAACCTCTTAAGAGGACCAACCAAAGAAACACTAGAATAGGGAAATACTATACCTAATTGTATCAAACATGACATAGATAGTAATTTATTCAAAAGAAAAAAATCTTTGTTGCTATGTTCATTAAAATAAGTTATTTCTTTGAACAAATGTGTCACTTTAATTTATCCATCCTTAAAAATCCTTGGTAAAATATTCAACCTCTAAGTGCTCAATTATTAGCTACACTATAAGAATAATTTAAGCATATTCAATATATTTTTATTAATGAAATAAGTTTAATGGCCCTGGGTTTCTGAAATAATTGTTTCCACCAAATCAATGAAAGGTTTTGCTAGAAGGTTGATTATTCTTTTTGGTGATCTCTCTTAGTTACCTTTTGCATAGGACATGATACCTCCCATTTTATTAATATTCTTATTTAGAATTAATTTTTGCACATGTATGAAATTTTTGTAACCATTTTTTGAAATGTTACTTTATAATTTTGTAGACAACACTTATGGTAAAGTGTTGTGGGCTAGATTTTGGATAGTTGTGATGTTGGACCCAATTTTCCCTCAACAAGGGCATGTTTACAACAAGTCAAATTTAGAGAAATACTAACAAACATTAGTACTTCAACTACAACATATGAAAATTGGAAAATCTTAATGAGTGAAACAAACATCTCAATGAGTGTTGAGAAGTATGCAATATTTGGTGTATCTTTGTATTTATATACAATAAATAATAAGCTCACACTCTACAATAAGAGAATGTTAAATTCATCAAGACCATGCTAGTTACACATAATGTGCTTGTGCGTATCTCACACACAAAATCACATGATATTGATGATGATCATTTGGATTTGGATAATGTGATTCTATTATGTGTTGGTAAATAAATAATGTCGGTGTGTGATTTGTGGATGGATGTTAACTTAATTAATAGAAGACTTCTTACATACAAAATTTAATTTATTGTCAAGATACTCAACTAGAATTTCCATTATATTTGACCATAGATTTTGATCATCACTAAACATTAAAATAACCCAGGATTTGTCTATTTTTATCCATTAGAAGAACTAATCATAAACCAATCCAATCATACGTATACTACTAGATATTAGTATGTAAATAGACTTGATTGGACATTTACTTCTATCTCTCAAGTTAAATCTATCGAAACATTGCGAATAGAACCAAAATATAATATCTAAAGGTAACTAACATAAACCAACAGTAACGCGTAACGGTCTAGAGGGAAATAGTATGAGAAGGTACAATTATTTTAAGATATTTTCTCTCAATTGTACAGTGCTCTAAGTAGATATTTTCCTACAATAGCCATTGAAGAGACACGGAAAAGAGACAGCCAGCTGTAGCAACGATAAGAATTTGAGAAAAGACACAATCCCTATTCATATCGGTGTTAGAATATGGTGGCAGGCTAGCGTCCACTGCTTAGCCATCAAACATAAGATAAAAATAAGGGAATACCATTTTAATTACAAATCACTTTGATCTGATTTTTCTAAGCTATAGTTTTTCTACCACTGAAATAAGAAAGCCTGGAAAATGTCTATTTTTTCACCATGGATGGCAATGCAAACGATAAGAATGGCAATGCAAACGATAAGAAGATGACGGTATGTAGGACCATATACTACTTAAGTTTTGAGGTGGAAGTACAGCCATTATACTCTGAAATCAAAAAAATTCAGAAGATAATATAATGGGCTCAAATTCCTTATCAGAGAGGAAGTTGGAGGAACTTATTTAAGAATTGCCTAAAGTTGCGAAGTTTCCAGTCAAAAATATTGTACATGCACTCCGAGCTCTATGCCAATTCGACTGTTATGGATGGTTGCTTCCGCAACTTTACTGGAAACTCTATAGCTTTATTGTATAATTGCTGACGCAATACTTCCAGTTTTAAATCTTCAATTCGTACTTGGCTCCTTTTCTTATAAATACAGTATATCAGCATCTGAATCGAAGCAAGTGGTATTCCAAAGAAATTCGGAATCTGGGTAAATCATAACAAACAAAACAAACGAAATGAGCTCAGTCACAGAAATATTGTTTGTTTAGACTGTAAATCTATATAGATGCTCAACATATAATTACCATGATAAGAATATCTTTGCTCAGAGCACCATACACCAACCACAACATGCCGCCGAGGAGAGCGAACAATAAGAAGTAGAAGGACATGCAATCCACATTCTTGGTCCGATACACCACTTTCTGTATGACAACCTATATATCAGGAATACTGTTGATACGCTTACCTACAATAGATGAGTGCAATGAATGTGAGGGAGTTCACTTACAATATCTGAGAGCGGAGATCCGTAGAGAAAGATAGAGGCGACCATTCCAGCGGTTCCTACGATCACTTTCTTTTGGCCTGCTTCCACTCCCCACATAGACGTTACTGCAGTGCTGGCAAACACCACCAACGCTCCTCCCAAAAACAGACCCATTGTTTTCTGCCATGCCATTCATCCCTCGTTAACTAGCAGTCCACAAACTCAAGTGAAATGATAGGGACTAACATGTTGAAGTAGATAAAAAGCTACCTTGGATTTGGGTGGAGCAAAGCGGAGATAGAGGGTGCAGAAGGTAAACTGGAGAAGACAGCCAAGAGC
Organism: Sequoia sempervirens; assembly: GCA_007258455.2. Classification (NCBI taxonomy): domain Eukaryota; kingdom Viridiplantae; phylum Streptophyta; class Pinopsida; order Cupressales; family Cupressaceae; genus Sequoia; species Sequoia sempervirens. The sequence continues at coordinate 145,521,306 of VDFB02000013.1, forward strand.
GTTGGTACCCATTACAAGACTGTTCTCCCAACCATTGCTGATGAGAGGGGAGCCGTAGAAGGTGTATACAAGACAGTTGAAGAGGCCTATTGCATACGGGAACCCTGACATCTCTCCCGTTGTCTTCCTCTTATACACTCTACAGAAGATGCCCCTGCTCAACGATTAACATAAAAGAAATTAGCAATATTTACTACGTATGCACTACCTTCCCTTCAACAATAATGTTCTCCTAGTTGTACTTACATTGGGGCTCCATACATAAGCAAAGCAAATGCGCTTCCTGAATCCCCCACACACAACCACAACAGTTCGGCCAATATTCAGTACAAGTATAGCATCTATGATTAATGTCAGTGAACTTAAACGTCAAAATTAAAGATACATAAGGTTAAGTAGAGTATAATGACCTAAAAAGCCAGCACCGCCACGTATGAGTTGATTCATTATTGCTTCTCTCTCAAAAGGAGGAGAAAAGAAATGAAAACCTCGTAAATGGTTAGAAGATGTACGTTGATCTGATGATATTTATAGCCGTGTTTTGCACTCTTGCCTTCTTTGCGATTCCACCTCTCATGTCCATGTAGCTAGAAGGTTATAGAAAATACTGGTAGAAGGTTATAGAAAATAAGAATAGATAGTATTTACTAATTATGATTGTAATAAAGAATAAATACTAAACTTAGGAGCATCTTTTCATGTAACTAAAGATATATGACTGTTTATTAATCTTATGAAGAGAATCGTTTAGGTAAAGAAACTATCATTGGAAATAAAAGGAAATGTATAGTCATATGAAGGGAACTGTATTATCGGAAATAAAATAAAATTTATGGTTTTTGGATAAAGATTTTTAATGTGTGAAAAGAGATTTTGAAATGGTTTATTTGTTAAAGAATTAGGGGTGAATTATATTATATTATATTAAATTGTTCAAACTGGTTATTAGTTTGTTGTTACTACTAATAAGTTAATGTTAGATATAGAAAATACCTAATTAATACAATTTATATTGGTAGAGTTATCATAAGATTTATTTTTTTTCAATTTTGTTGGCTTTGTGAGAACAAATGTACATTCTCTCATTATATGTGAAAACTTTAATATGCTAAATTTGGGTAAATAAATTATACTAAATTTTAAAACATTATTATATTGAATATAGTTAGAGGATTAACAAATAATTTAACTTTTAAAAGTATCTAATAATGTTGTGTTAAGAAATAATATTGAGATCCATTTGAACCATAGATAGCTAATCATTAACAACAATTAATCATTTCATCATGATTTACATGAACTAAGGTATCTTTCACTTTTGGTATCAGGTATCTCCTATCTCCTCTTTATAATTATAGTAGATGATTATGTGTTTATTTCCTTGGAAACTAAAGTAATTGAAGTTGAATGGCTTAGAATAATTTTGTTAGGAATTACATCTTACTAGATGTAAAACCCCTTCACATCAAAAGGAATGAGGTTGAGATTGTGCCATGTGGAAATTTGACAATGTGATGGATGCCCCTTAGTCTTGAAAACCAAGAAAAAATAAATTGATTATTCATATTCTTATTATTGCAATTGCAAATAAAATGTTCAAGTTTCATGAATTTTGAATTAGCATGCTTGATTCTAACCATATACCTATTTATAGAGATTTTTACCAAAAGCATGCTAATTAATTTACAATGGATTGTCTCATGTCTCTAATTTTACTTTCACAATTTCCTTGATTACCATTTTCTTGAAAGGAAACACCTCCTACAAATAAAATGTGGTCATTTTTCCCAATTATTCAATGCACTACCACATTTGCGAGTATATTTCAAAGTAAAATTAGTTTTTTTCTTTTACTTTCAATTTACATATGATTAATTTTTCTTTGATATGTAAGGAAAGGTGTGAGAGAAAGAGAAAATGTTATCTTGATAATTTAACCCCACTTATAATCATGACCTATTCAATGGGTAAATCTCCTAGAGAGAGATTATCATAACTCAAAGAAAAACTAACTCACATCATCTTTCTAATGAAATGAGTAGATATAAGAGATCAAAATAATATTACGAAAAGAAATTACTTTTGTCTTTTAACAATTGAAAAAGACTTTATTTTAGAATGTGATGCTTAAAATAATTCTTCTGTCCAAATACTTTAAGAATAGCTGTCTTACACTTTTTTTTGTTCTTTTGTTTGGGAAGAGACAGTAATTCTAAAAATAGAAAAATTCAACTTCAAACTAAATAACAAATGATCAACAATTCAAAAAACTAATAAAACATGTGTGCCATAAAGTATTTATCAATAGTTAAAAAACTAAGGACACATGTCTCATAAACTATCGTTAATTTGTTTCTATTTTATTCTGTTCTATACCTTGAAGGAAACTATTGGGCGCACAATCATCTCTTCTGTACGTTTGAAAGTGAATTCAGCTTTTTGACTTACTTCCCCTCTACCTGCCCTCTCAAAAAAATCATAGCTTGCAGTCTATTCAGACCTCGCAATCACAGAATAATCTGAGTAATCCTTTGTAGTAGTGGAAGGGGTGCCGTGGGACTCTTGGCCTGCTGCTGGCAGCTTCTTATCTTTAAAAGACACGTTAGGATTGGCCTCGTTGCCAATTGTGCATCACACAACATTAAGCCAGCACTGTATGTTGAAGGCTACACTCACTCCACTACATGGTAACCACAACTAATAGGGAAGCAGCTTCAAACTAAATTTAAAAACAAAACTAACCTTATTGGAAATGGGAAACAACCAAACTTTCTTGTTAAATAAAATGTTATACATTGTTATTGAATAATAAACTCTCTTCTAAAAAATAAATATAGAGAGGTTTATATTATTAAATATTGATTTTTAAAAATAAATTATATTTATAGTTTTTTTGGTTTGATATAAAAGGTAAATATATTAATTCAGTGTTATGAAGAAATTATAATAAAATGATTTTCAAATAGCAAAATTCATCAATAGAATTTAAAGAATGAAGATGTAAGGAGGATTTATAATATTCCATCATATTATAGAAAATCAAGAACCCAACAAATCATACAATCCTAAAGAAAAATAGGTAAGAAGGATCAAACCAAGTCAATATGATGAAGCTAAAGAAAATATGAAGATTTATTGGTAGATATAGAGTCTAATTCCATGACATTCTACTTATAATTAACATTTATAGGCTCATTTGGCCAAGCAATCCACAACAACATTCCACTTTGTAAGAACATGAAAAAAAATGGAATCAAAATTTGGGGAAGGTAAAGGATTAGTCTGATAGTGATTCCAACCACCAAGAAGATTCATGAAGCTTCTATTTATTCAGAAGAGAGACTAAGATCATGGTGTCAACCTCATAAATAATTATTTTCCAACCTAGATCACAAGATTTTTCAAGTGTCAAAAGGGTAGCCTAGGCCTCCATGTTATTATTATTGTCAACCCCCATAGAAAAAGATTTTGAAAAATGAATAGAACCATCACTAGCATGTACAACCCTAACAATCCACTTGGATTTTCTAGAGAAGAATGAATAGTTAGCCACTTAGATTTTGAAATATTTAAAGGGCATGTGACTTCATCCAAATGATAGTTAGCCACCAAAGTTTCTATAGTTATGTTCAAAATATTTTTCCATACCCAATAAGACTTTAGTAACATTGGAAGATGCAAAAATTCCAATCTAATAAAAAAATTCGAAGGATAAACATGGGACCAATAGGTCACCAACAGGGATTTTTTTAGTGGAAAATCTTTACCAATTGGCGAATATTACATATTGGGCAATTCAAAATTAGCGAATAAATTACACCCAACAAGGTGGCCAAGTCACCAAATCGCTCAGATTTTACAAATTATTAGTCCAATGCATGGTCATTCGCTATCGATTTACTTTATGAGGCATATTTAAGTAATAAATTCATCATAACAAACTACACATTTCAAATGGACTGATTAATATTTTCACCTAGAATCTCAGAAGCATGTAATAAATCACCTACATATTCACCAATACTATTAAAGCAACATTGTGTATGAAGACCCATTTTTCCAATTAAAATTTACAAATAGTTTCTTATGAGGACCCAATTCGCCAATTAAAATTTACAAATAGTTTCTTATGAGGACCTATTTTGCTAATAACATTAAAAAATATTTACATTTGGGGACACATTTCGCCAATTTTCGTGACACCACCATGCTAATCGTAGAGCCATAATTGCCTTGAAAATTATCGTATGTGTTCAATCGAGGTTTGATTCGCCCAACACTTAAATGTATCGTTGTATAATCACATAGGATTTGCCAAATTTTTAATATACCTAAAAGGAAGAATTTTGCTTGGGTTCTAGGGTTTTGGACCTACAATTAAAAAAACTCCACACTCTCATTCAAGGATGACCCTAGAGATCTCAATCCAATGAAGAAAGGGGAAAGAGATATGAAAATAGGGTATCCTAGGGTATGATTATAAATTAATGAGAGGTTCACCACCAAGTTAAGACTTGGAAAGACAAATGCAATGCAAGATGTAATGCTTAACCCTAATATGATGCAATTTTTCACTAAATGACCTATAAATGAATGAAAATTAGGACAATAAGCTAGGAGATGAAATGTGTGCACTTGGAAACCTGAAGATGACTAGATGGAGCTCTGAAATGCTAAAAATAGTGACTTTAATGTTGATTGGGAATCATATACCAGGTTAGGTGAATTAGTCCTAGATCTGGGTTTCTATGCAAAAACAAGAATCTGGAAAATGGGTATTTGAATCTATAAAAACCTAAATTTTGACCTAAATTGGGACTCATATGCCAGAACTAGTGAATCAGTCTAGTTGGGGTTTTCTAAAATTTCAAGGTTTGAATATGATCTTCAAGGTCTCCTCTGTGCTCTCCAATTTATTTTCGGATCTAAAACCCTGATTTGCAACTTGTAGAAGTCCTCCAAGTATCTCTAATGCAAGGTGACAACTTTGACAACTTTGAACACTTTGACAACTTTCTCCAAGCTTTCTCTTCAGCGTGTCTTCAATTTAAACCTGTAAATCATACACTAAAGAGAGGGAAAATATTGTTTGGTTAGTGGATAGGGCTTTTCCTTGGTTAAACCCCATTTTGGTAATCAAACCCTGAAATACAATAAAATAGGAATGGAGAATGATGAATGAATAAAATATGATGTTGCAACTCACCAAACCATAGCAATGAGAGGCTACAAATATGAATGAGATGGTTCCAATGGATGTAGATATTGGATCTTGCTTGAATAGGATATATCTTGAATGAAATGCTAGCTTGAATCATAAAATCCTACATCACAATTGTTAGCTAAAAAAAAACATGATGCATGAAATTTTTGACATGATGCTTGATGCTTGAATAATACTCTAAAATACTTGATAATCTACCCTTGAATGCTCTTGAATTCTCTTGTAAACACATGAATGCTCTTGTGAACTCAAACTTGCTATAAAGATGCTCATTCAACTTGCTAGGTCACTTGATTGCCTGTTAGGTTAAAACGAGTGAAAGAAACATGTATTTATACTTAATTATGCAAAAATTCTCAAAATTACAACACTACAAGCTGGCATCAGATCTGGTGATAATTGCTCAAGAAGCAATTGAGATTGTGAAAAATTTTGGATGGCGATCGCGTGGGAGTGCAGGCGAGCTAGGGCACTAGAGCCCTAGCTTGCAGTCTGTTTTTTCTGTGCGCTGGGTGTTTGCTTGCTCGTGGGGGGTCAAGGGGACCAGGCTGCCATTGGGTTTTCTTCTGTGGGTGCTGTGTCTTTCTTCCTCTGGTGCTGCATTGAGGACAGATTTTGCGGACTCCAAAAGGGGCTTTTCTCTTCAATCTTAGCGTCCTCTGGTTTGTGCATGGTGCATGCTTGGGGAGGCACATTCTTTTCCCTTTTTATTGCTGCTTCTTGTGTTGGTGCGCCCGTTCTGGGCTCTCATTTTGGCTTTGGCCTGGTGAGCGGGGGGCTGCAAGAGCCTTCATACTAGTGTTTTAAATGGATGCCCATGTGTCTTTAGATATGGCAGGTATTGATTCTACTTCGGCTGGGGTGAATGCTAATATTCCTCCTCAACATTCTTTTGGTTCGGGTGGGGTTCGAAATGGTGCCCTTAAATTGCATAAGGTTAATGGATGCTTGGAGAGGACTCAAGAACGTCCAGTTTTAGTAGTGTAATCAGAATCGGTAGCTGAGGATATCGAATACTATTGCAACCATGTTTTGATTTGCAAGTTCCTGGGGATGAGGGTTTCTCTCGCATTTCTTGATAATTGGATTCATAAGACATGGAACCCAGAAGGTGACTTTGATATTCTAATGGCTGCAAATAACTTCTTTATGGTAGATTTCTTGTGTGTTTCTGACCGAAACAGGGCTTTTGAAGGTGGTCTGTACTTCTATAATCAGGTGGGTCTTTTCATCAAACCATGGCATGCTGGCTTTAACTCGGCAGAGGAATTACCTTCTAGAGTCCCAGTTTGGGTTCGTCTGCCTCGGCTACCACTAGAATGTTGGAGAAGTGATATATTGCAGTCGATTGCGTTGTTGCTAGGAAGACCCATTGGTCCATCTCAACAGACTCTGAATAAGCGCATTTTCTCTTATGCTAGGGTTTGTGATGAAATTGATTTGAGTAAGCCGTTACCAGATTCTATTGATATGACTATTGGATCCTGCTCCTGGACTCAACCGTTAGACTACGAGATGCTACCATTCAGGTGTCGAGTATGTCATGAGTATGGACATCTCCAACAGAGGTGTCCCCGTGCTTCAAGTGTTTTTGGTACAAGTAATGCTTCTTCTCAGCCCTCTTTGAATGCAGATAAGGGTAAAGCTCCCATGCAGGGAGGGGGAGCTGATAAGGAGGGATTTATCCCAGTTAAGACTAGGAATCGTAATCGAGGCCAAAAGAGATCATTTAAAGATAGGCAAGAGAAAGAGACTCTTAACAGATTTGAGGCTCTTGAGGATTTAGTTCAAGAGGAGGGTTTTCAAGAAGTCCTACAGAGATCAGGGAATTCTTTAGTGGAGGAGGTGCCTAGAGTTCAGTCTTCTGGGCCCCTAAATTTGACTCAGATTGGAGTACAGGGTGCTCAGATAGCTACTGTTGAATCTTCTCCAGACCTTGCTTTGGCTACGACTGAGTTGGTGTTGGAGGCATCTGGTGGGTTTGCAGACATTGGTGGAGCTCTCCCTGAGATGCAAGGTGCTTCTGATCTAGGTAAACAGAAGACTCACCCCCTGTTTTAGGTCTGCATCAAAAAAATTTCAAGAAAGGGGCTCTTGAGAAATCTCTTAAGGTGGGTAGAAAGAAGGATCAGGAAAAAGTCAAGCTAACTGGTGAGACGTTGGTAGAGTCAGGTTCGGTGAAGACTATTGATTCTCACTTCTCTCAGCCTCTTCGATGATTGTGCTCTCTTGGAATGTGCGGGGTATGAATAGCATCCCTAGACAAAAGGCTATTCGGGATTTGATTTGGTCTCATTCTCCTGATGTGGTTTTCTTACAGGAAACTAAGTTGTCTGTTGATAGTATGTTGGCGGTGGCTTCTAGGATTTGGGGTCATGGTCAGTGCCAATGTGTTGGGCCGTTTGGTAATTCTGGGGGTGTGGCTTGTTTGTGGGACCCACACAAAGTTAGACCTATTTGGTGGTTCTCTTGCAGAGGTTCAATTTCTTGTGTTGCTTCTCATCTTGAGTCAGGGGAGAGAGTTCTCTTCTCGAACTTGTATGCATCGACTGACCTTCAGGGTAAGGTTCTGTTGTGGGATCATGTGCGGTATGTGAGGTCTCTGGATCCTTACCTTCCTTAGATCCTGGCTGGAGATCTTAATGCTGTCACTTCTTTAGAGGAGAAGCAGGGTGGTAATGTCCGTCTAGATTCTGCCTCGACACTCTTGAAGGATAATATTGCTCTCTTGAACCTGGTTGACATCAAGCCGAGTAATGGGTTATTTACCTGGAGTAATAGAAGATGTGGGGAAGCAGCTATTTCTGAAAGATTGGATAGATTCCTGGTTTCCAGTTTTTGGATGGGGGATAGGTGGGTGACTAGCTCTGAGATTTTGGATGGCAGGGGTTCTGATCATTGGCCTATCAAACTTACTGCTACTTTACCCCGACAAGGTATAAACTAGTCTTTTAAGTTTCAGCTTATGTGGCTCAGGGATGATTCTCTTCATGACTTAGTTCTTGGTGGTGGAGTTTTGGGAAGCCGGCTCATGGGACTGCTATGTACTCCTTCTTGAAGCAACTCCAGTTTGTGAAGTATAAGTTGAAGCGTTGGAATAGGCAGCACTTTGGTAATCTCTTCCAAGAAAAGAAAAATGCTCAGTCTCAGTTGGATTCTATTACCCGGCAGATTCGGGACCAAGGTTTCACGGAGGAGCTTGGTGTGCTTGAAGCGGCTGCGGTGAAGGTTGTGGAAGAATGGAACTTAAGGGAGGAGATCTTTTGGAAACAAAAATCCAGAATTGAGTGGCTACAGGCTGGAGACAGGAATACTTCCTTCTTCCACAACTCTGTGAAGGACAGAAAGCAAGGTAATGTTATCTCCTCTTTAGTGTCGGAGAATGGAGAGACTTTTTCATCTTCCGCTTCTATTTCTGCTGAGTCTACCCATTTCTTCTCTGCGTTGCTGTCTGAGGATTCCCCTCCTGCGGAGGAGGATGAAGCTTTGATCCTGGGTAGCATACCGAATTTGGTTACTAGAGAAATGAATGAATCTTTGCTTCGTCCTATCCCTTTATCTGAGCTTGAGGCAGTTGTTTTTCAGATGAAAAGAGGAAAAGCCCTAGGGCCTGACGGGTTTCCGGCTGAATTTTTCCAGGAGTTTTGGGAAGTGATTAAATTGGACCTTCTGGCGGTTGTTCAAGAATCTCTTTTGAACAAACAAATGTTGAGATCTATGAATGCTACTTTTTTGACCCTCATACCAAAGAAGGTGGGAGCTAATACTTTGGATAATTTTAGGCCCATTGCTTTGTGTAATGTGGTGTATAAAATTATCACTAAGCTGATTGCTGAGCGGCTGAAACCTTGGTTAGGCAGACTAATCTCAGAAGAACAAGGGGGTTTTGTTGCTGGTAGACAAATTTTAGATGGTGTCATTATTGCTGCCGAGACCATTCATTCTATGGCGGGCTCTAAAGAGAAAGCCATGTTCATCAAGTTGGACATGGCTAAAGCTTACGATCGTGTTAAATGGGCCTTCTTGTTCAAGCTTCTGGAAGCTTTTGGCTTTGCTGGTGATTGGATTGAGTGGGTCAGGAGTTGTGTCACTTCTTCTTCCTTCTCTGTGTTGGTTAATGGTGAACCCTCTGAGTTGTTCAAGGCTTCTAGGGGGCTTAGACAAGGAGATCCCTTGTCTCCCTATTTGTTTATTTTGCTTGCGGAAGGCCTTGGGAGGTTTATAAGATCTCGCGTGGAGTGTGGCTTGATACAGGGGTGGAGCTGGGGAAATAACATTCCCTCTCAGTCTCATCTGCAGTTTGTAGATGATACTGCTATCATGGGCCGTGCCAAGGTTGAGGAAGCTGTCAGATGGCGTAGCACTCTAGATTGTTACTTGGCTGCTTCAGGTCAACGAATCAATGAAGGGAAGTCCTTTATTTATTTCTTTAATACTCCAAAGATTATTCAAAGGAGGATCGCTGGTATTCTCCGTTTCCAGATTGGTACTCTTCCTTTTGTTTATCTTGGCATCCCGCTTGCGGTTCGCTCGCTTCCTAAATTGTTTTGGAAGGGGATTTTAGACAAGTTTCGCAATCTGGTCAGTCATTGGACTTGCAGGTGGCTTTCTTCTGCTGGTAGAGTGACTCTGCTAAAGTCTGTGGTTCAAGCTCTTCCTATATACAGATGCTTTGTCCTCTCGGCACCATCTAGTTTTATCAAAGATTTTGAAAAATTGTCTAGGCAATTCCTTTGGACAGGCAACCTTCTTCATAGAAAGTGGAGCTTGGTTAAATGGGATGTCATCTGTAGACCGAAGCAGGAAGGTGGGTTGGGGCTTCGCAGGACTGACTTGAATGGGCAAGCTCTCGCTGCGAAACTATATTGGCGGTGGTGCTCTCAGCAAAACCAGTTGTGGGCAAGAATCCTTACCTCAAAGTATCTTGGTGAGGTCGAGAGTGCTGATGTGGCCCGCTTTAGCTTAGAAGGGAAGGGTTCTATGATTTGGTGCACTCTTAAAAGGGGTGCCAAGTTGGTCAAGCAGGGGTTGTTCTGGATTTGTAATGAGGGTAAGGAAGCTCTTTTTTGGCATGATTCTTGGGATGGATATCCTCCCATTTTGGCTTCTCATCCTCATTTGCAAAATTTGTGTCAACACTTCACTGATGCTGGTTTTTGTCACATGGCTGATTTTAAAACTCCTCAAACATTGGGGCAGGCTACTGTTTTCAGGTGGAAGGACCCAAGGGAATGGCCTCCTGATGGCACAGTTGAGGACCGTCAAGAGCTTGCTGGGATTTTGTCTAGACGTGCTTGTAGTTCCCTTTCTGGGCGTGATGTGTTGGCTTGGGACTCTGATCCAAAAGGAAGATTCTCTGTTGCTTCAGGTTATGCAGTCCTTGATAAGCAGTTGTTTGGGAGTACTGAGATCTCTTGGTGGAAGAAGGTTTGGAATAAGTTTGCATGGCCTAAGTGCAATTTCTTCTCTTGGTTAGTGGTGCAAGGAAAATGTCTTACCTGGGAGAATCTCTGTAAGCGTGGCTTCCAGGGACCTTCTATGTGTGTTATGTGTGCTGGTCATGAAGAGTGTATTTCTCATCTTTTCTTTCAGTGCTCCTTTGCGAAAGCCATTTGGCACTTTTGGTGGAATCTGTGGCATATGCCGTGTAGACATGTTTTTTCTTTGAAGGAATTCTGGGAAAGTCAAGGGTCTCCTTCGGTTAGGACTTCTTTTCTTTTAATTGCTTGGGTTATTGGCCCTAGTCTGATAATTTGGCATATTTGGTTGGAACGCAATCGAAGAATCTTTTTGGATAGAAAGCTGCAGATTGGTCAGTTATGGTTGAGAATCTTGGGGGGTCTTCAGGAAACTTTGACAGCTAAGTGTGATTTGTCTGTTCCTGTGGATCCTGGTGATTTTGGAGTTGCTAGTGCATTGGGGCTATCCCTAGGGGGAAAAGGAATTGTGAGGACTGTTCGCCATAGGCGCGGGAGGGAGAAGGTTAGTCGGGCTGGTCACTGGTGTCCCCCTGCTCTGGGAGAGTTGAAAATTAATACGGATGGCTCTTCTAGAGGAAATCCTGGGCATGCCGGTGTTGGTGGCATTGGTAGAGATGGCTCTGGAGTGGTGGTGTTTTTTTTCTCTATTTATAGAGGTCAGCATACCAATAACCTCATGGAGGCCACTGCCATTCTTCTGGCTTTGGAACGGGCTTGTGCTCTGGGATGGAGAAGGATTGTTTGTGAATTAGATTCTCAGGTTGTTATTGATCTTTTAAATAGGAGGCGGTTTGAGGAGGTGAATTGGCAGTTGGCAGTGGTGGTCAAGAAAATTGTTGCTTTGGGCACTACCTTAGAATCTGTTGTCTTTTGTCATGTCCCTCAGGAGTGGAATAAGGTGGCTGATGGCTTGGCTAGATGGGCTTCTGAGCAGATGGGGACTTGGAATGTGGCGGAGTGGGACAATCTCCCTGAAGATTTGGCTTTGGTTCTTGAAGATTTGGTTATGGAAGATATGAGGTGCTTCTTAGGTGTATCTTAATTTGGGGTTGTGTTGTTGCTTTTGTTGGGAGTTTTCTTCCCCTTTGTAATGCTTTGCTAATTCAATAAATTTTTACCCTCTTTTTATTAAAAAAAAGCTGGCATCAGATCTAGGAGGATAAAATCCCACCAAGAATTTAAAACAATTTAATTTTGGGCCACACAGGACTCATACACCCAAGGTGGTGTATGAGTCCCATTAGGCATAATTTATGTGAGCAAATTCAAAAATGATTAGAAAGGTGTAAAACCAGGATCGAGACCCAAAACCTTAGGTGGGACTCATACGCCCAAGGCGGTGAATGAGTCCTAGAGCACCAAATCTAGGCCACACAACATGAAAATACCTGAATTATGATTGGATGTTGATTTGTGTCGAGACCATCCTTGAAAAGATGCATTAAATGAGGCTTGTGGATGTAAAATAAGGCTAATTAAAGCATAAATAAGCCTAATTATTTATAAACACCCTAGAAATGTGTGAAAATGTGCTACAACACAACACTCTAAATAAGGTAGTATTAGGTTTATTTAGTTTGCAAGGACCCAAGACCTAATGTGAGTGTGTTAATCACATTACAATACTAAGTCAAGGCAACATTAAGCTCAATTTTACAAGGAGGGCCCAAACAAGTGTGAAAATGTCACTAATGACATTTTTTGACACTACATTTAGCCCCCACTTTAGTGAGAGGATGAACATGCTTCAAACTCACACTAAAGTAGACGAATCTACTTCAAGAGGGGTCCAGGCACACCAATGCCAATAAGATGGGATGATAATGATCAAGAGGGGTGATCAAGCCCCTAGGATCAAGATCCCATGACAAACTAACATAGGAACAAGAGAACACACATGAAATTTGATGTAAAGAGAATTATAAAGGCACAAGCATACACTACCAAAGACAAAGAGAAAAGAAAAATAAAAGGGGCGGATCAAGTTTCGATCATTTTTCCATTATGATGTGAATCAAATCTAGGCTTTTTGTCCAAAAAATGCATGCTCACTCTGAGGCAATGAAACTCTAGGCTATCTACTAGGTGAGGATCTAAAAGAGGTGAGACACATACACACATGATCGGTATGTGCTCACACTCATGCATGAGTGGCTATGGGAAAGTCATTCATTGGCTGGGATTCCTGTTAAAAACCATACCAAAGTTATACATCCTGATAACTTTAATAAGGCGCCACACAAAAAATGACCTTTGAGCTTCATGAGGCAAAAAATGCTTTGTATGATTGGAGCTCATAAACAATGAACTTTGAGCTTCATGAGGCAATCAAAACTTCGTATGCTTCGAACTCATGAACAAACAAGATGGATCCACAGGCGTGCAAGATGTATTATGCAAGGTGACCATATAATTGAAAATACAAATGCAAAAATATAGGGAACATTCAACGGAGTCTTTCTTAGTTCATGTAAGGTCTTTAAATTAGGGGACATTGTGCCTAATGTCTCCAAGAATGGACCCATCAAATAATAGAATATTTTTGTTGTGTTTCTTCATTGGTTTGGTGTTTCTTTTGTTTCAAATGTGAAGCTCCTCAAACTAATGATTATGTTTGTTTGTTCTCCTTCAATCAACTCAAAGTTTGGTTGTATGATAGCTAACATAAGGTTTGGTTGTTGAAGTGGAGCAATCAAACACCAAATGGTTATAAGGTGAGAGATTATAAGCACATATGTGGGGTTCAATTTGTGAGCTTATCTAATTAATGAATCTCTTTTTAACACAAACACTTGTCTTGCTTAGGTTTCAAACTAAATGTCTATGTCAAAAACATCATTTATTTCACAAGGTCAATTATGTGAAAGTCATGAAGTTAGAGCCATAGTCAATGGGGTGAAATCACAATAATGTGTCTCACTTTTTTTCCCAAGATGGACATTTACATCAATATTTTTAACTGAATCTTCATCTTCTAAGACCTATAAAAGCTAAACTGTTATGAATTTGAAGATGATGTGAACTAGTGATTTGTGGAAATTTGTGTGTAGATTGTAAATATATATTTAAAAAAAAAAATTGAAATAAATCATGAATCTTTCAACATCTCCTTTAATAACTAGTTTTCAATATATATATATATATATATATATATATATATATATATATATATATATATATATATATATATATATATATATATATATAGAAAGTAACGCTTTGTGTGGGTATGTGCGGGATCATCATGGAAAAAACAAGCCCTTAAGTGGTGATGAAATTCAGAAAAATCGAGTTAGGCAACTTGATGTAAAATTTAAATAAGTTATCTATATTATTTCAAAAATATGTAAGAATATAATATGTAGAAAATTGAATGTAGTTTCTAAACTACTAGGTTTATTTAAAAAAATAAATGTATTTCATGAGAATTTGAAATTTCAATGCAGTAGTACTTAAATTTCAAGGAAAAAAATAAGAATTAGGTATTTTTCTTACCACCCTAACAACAATAAAATGATAATATTTTTTTATAATATTTTAGATATAAGTAGAGGACTCCTGTCTTGATGTGATACATATTTTTTTGTAATTTTTTTCCAAATAACTAATTAATTATGAATTTTTTATTACAAATTTTAAAAAACATGTTTGTCTGACCACCTTAACTTGGTCAAAACTTCATGAAATTCATTTTTTTTTAATCCTATAGTATGCAAAGCATAGAATGTGACTTATTCGTAATTCAAATAGAAAATGAATATTAATTATTTATTAAATTCAAAGTAAAGCATAATTTATATTGGTGGAAAGTTGAGAATCTCCTTTAAAAACCATTTTCGTTCCATCAATTTTGGGTAAAAAAAAAGTCGTCAGCCATATGCCCTACACATACCCATCATATTGCCACTTTTTGGCCCATCGTGATCCTGCACATACCCATGTCGTATAACATAACTTTTTTTCTATAAAGGATAAAATTCTATTTTATAGACTATAGATTCTCAACATCAATATATAGGGAAAATATATTTTTTATAATTTTTTGTTACACATATTTTTTTAATTAATTGTTAAAGATAAAATATTATTGATTGTCTTTTAGGTAGGTCCCCCCCCCCCCTCGTGGACTATAAAGTCCTGGATTGATGAAGCTATCTCAACTTTAGCCAAGTTTGATAATATAAAGATTTCACACGCCTATAGAGAAGCCAATGCTGTGGTGGATTTTTTTTGAACGAAGGGGTCAGGAGCAAAAGACAGTGCACTTGGCTAAATATTAGTGAATTAAGCATTAATTTCTAGGCCTTACTGAACTATGATACGTCACATGGGCAAGAAGTGTGTCACCTCATTAATGATGATAGGATGGGGTAATTACATCACAATCATAAGATTGTATGGGACCGAGGTTAGTTCCTTAAACTATAAGTTTTCCTGGCATGCTTTGTGGGCTCTTAGATTTGGCGAGACCATTTCAAGTAAATATTTCATCACTATCTACCCCACCATGCTTGCCAAAGTGGGTGGAGATAGGAAAAGAGTTGAGCCGGATAGCTTTGAGACTCATACTAGAAATCCTAAAGTGTGGAACAAAGTAAAAAGTGGGGGTTTACTCCCTTTTCTGGAAAAACTCCATGGGTCGAATCAAGAGGCCACTGAGCATTTTGAGAAGAATTGGAATAATGGGGAACTTACCCTTTTTGGTAGGAAAGTAGAGCTTGATGAAAACCTTATAGCTGAAGTGACTGGTATGTCCACTGATGGACACAAATTTTTCAGGGACAGGGTTTTCTCTAATGAAGCTGTCATCAGATTTTCGAAGAAAGAGAAGGAAAGAATGAAACTGGTGAAAATTTCTAACAACTACTTTGAAGTCGACACCATAAAAGCTCTCTAGAGGAAAGTTCTTCGTGTCATCATGGAGTGCATTACTGTGGATGGTCGCTTCACCAGGGTCTACGGTTATCACTTTTCCCTGGTCAACCATTTCCGCTACAAGGTTAGGGTTTCTTTTCCCTACTATATTCTCTGTTCTTTGAGAAAAAGTCTAGATGATCACAAGAAAAACCCAAAAATATTTCCTATTTTGCATACTAGTTTGATTAGGTTAATTGTTGAACACTACCAAAATATGCCTACCCCTGCTAATTTGGTTGCCCCTCCTGATTATGAGGAGGATGATACTAAACCTAGCTGCTCAGGGAATTTTCCTAATCTGAGCCTGGTTAGGATGGTCCTTAGTCCTTCCTCTGTCCAAATTGGTAAGAAAAGCCTTAATTCGGTGAAAGCTTGCTCCATGCCTAAGCTAGGAAATTCTACCTTTAAAACCAGAAGTGTTGGTCTACCAGGTAAAAACCTTGTATCATACTCTGAAGACTCTCCTGAGTCTGAGGACTCCGGTGCTAACAATACTTCATCCTTTGCTGCCCCATCATTGGATAGAGATGCTAGAGCTGGTTCCCCTGTAACCCTTGACCTAGCTAAAAATTGCTTCAACCTTGAAAGGGAATCCTCTGTGGATGTCTTGGGTTTAGCTAAGAACAATGTTGCTGACCATTTCAGAATTTTGAAATGGATCTTTCATGAAATCAATGAGCTAAAAATAAAAAAATGGGCCCTTCAAAGTAAACTAGAATAAATGGATGTCAAGGTTACTACGCTTGGAAAGAATGAGGTGGAGCGAAAAGACCATGGTGCCGGTAAAGAAACCCAGAACCAAGTGGGTATGGACAGAAGGGTTGAAATTGAGCTGGAAAAAATGAAAAATACTATTAAAACCATAGTCGAACAGAACAATAGGATGGCAAGACACAATGCCATCATAATCAATGTCATGACAAAAAATTGGACAAAGTTCAACATGGGTCTTTGGTGGTTGATCTGGAAGAGGAAAATGATAAAAACCAGGATGAGGATGTTGGTATTTCTAAGAGGACCAGGGCTAATTTGAAGAGGAAGGCTTCTCCTACTCCGCAGATGATTCAAACCTTCAAGAAGGGTGTTCAGGAAATGCAGAACCTAGAGGTTGAAACCGAGTTTGTTATGAAGACTCTAGGTTAGTTGCGGCTTGTCTTTTTGTTGGCTTTTTAGCTGGTTTTTTTTTTGACCCTCCTGGTCTGTTGCAGGTGGCTACTTCTTTTTCCGGTTCTTTACTTTTGAGTAGCATGTTTTTTCTGTTGGAATTTTTGTCCTTTTTCTTTTGTTGTAAACTTGGTGGTTTCGAGTCCCTGTAAAACATGTTTTACCCTTTATCAAAAACTATAATTTGGACATGTGTGTGTGTCGTATAACCTAACTTGTTCTCATTATATTGAAATACAATTTTTCATTCTTTTAGTGAAATAAGGAAATCAATACCTAGGGATAGGTATGTTTTGAATTTTTTTAACAATGGTTTACTATTTTTCCACCTTTGTAGAATAAAGAGATTGATGTTCAGAGAAAAGCCTATGTTCAGTAAAAATTAAAAATTAAATACAAGATAAAATGAAAACATATCAAAACTATACTTGTTGGAAATTTCATTTTGGGGGCTACAATCTTGCGAAAGATCATTTCTAAATGACATTATTTAATCCTTCAAAAGGTAAAGTAAACATGTTTTTCTAGCATTTTGATGGGCCCAAAAGAGACTCCATTGTGGGTATGATTTAATACTAGAGGGGTTCTATCAAAGGGGGTTTGATCTAAAGGGGTCTTATGTATCTATCTTCAATTAAAACCCTTTATATGGAACCTCACAAGGCTAAAATCATTAGTTTTTCTAACAAAAAGTGAAACACACTATTGTGGATAAAAATATTTAGAAGTCTCTAAGGATAAAAATCCTTAGGAAAAGCATCAATATCGATACTTTTCAAAGGGTATCCATGCTTAAACTTAAGGGTTTAAAATTTTGAGAAAGATTGTTGATGGTTTTTTTGCAATGTTTTGGAACCAAGCAAGTATGAAACTGACTCACAAGCATTTACAATCCTAGCTTAAGTGGGTGTGAATTTCTTAGTAGGCTTACCATCACCCCCTAAGATATGATTAATATGTGAAGATGGAATGGAAAAATAGGCTATTTCAAGGAAATGTATCATCTTGACATGCCAAGAAAAAGAGTCTCTTCCCTATTTTATTTATTGCCTCAACAAAAAACAAAACATGGTAAGTAACTTCTTGGAATGGTGCTATTCCAGTGCACTACTTTAAAATATGCTTTGGAGATGAAATTAGTGAGTCACTACTAACAAAGGTTCTTAATTAGGACTTTTGGGATAAATTGGTGCCTATACATGTGGTGATTCACTCAATCAAGAGGCATCTCAGCCCTTAGAAACATCTAAGGGTTTAGACGTATCACACAGATACTAGGGGAGACATTCATTGGTATAAGATAGCAACACTAGTTGGTTAATGACTTTTGTCACACCAATTTATTTATATAGCAGACTGAAATGAAAGCACTATTTGGGTTGCTCCCTCTCACAAGTTGGGAGGTGGTCTCTCTAAAGGTAACATAGATTGTGAAGCTTAAAATGATTTTTTTCACCCAATATTTCCAAGAGGCGCAAGCAAAAAGAATAGGCTCTTCCAAGAAGAAAAGTATACTTGTGTGTTTCTCTTCACCCAGGATTGAACAAAGCACAAGGGGAGAGGATACGCACAACAAGTACACACAAGAAAATCAATCACACAAGGATACGCACAACAAGTACACACAAGAAAATCAATCACACATTCATTTTAACCTAGACAAGCATAATTAGTTCATTTTAGGACCAAATTGGAGTGTTGGGATTGTTTTGTCCAATTTTAAACCTGATATTGCAAAATGAGGATATGTGGGTTCAATTTTAACCAACTTTGAATGTTAATTTTAAACCCAAAAGGAAATTTAGTTGGTCCTAAAACATGAAGTAAAGCATCATAAAATGGGTTATAATTGCCTCATAAGTGTAAAAACAATTGTTAAAATATATAGTTAAATGATGATATTCTCCTTCACTTCAAATGTTATTGCCAAAATATGGAAAACTAGTTAGCCTCAAAAGCAAAAACCAAAATTCAATGACATGTTAAAAATATGATGAAATAAAAAATTTAAAGAACATGTCAAAATTTAGTTTCTATGTTGTTTACCAATAAAAAATGGTGCTAAAATCAATTGCATCACTGAATTTCATCAGATGTTTCGCCATATCAAAAGTGTGTCACTCTGCAGTAAACAGTGACATAAATAGTGTCACCACATCAAATGTGTTGCTATAGTAAAATTCATGATGTGAGTAAAAGTAAGTTTAGCGTCGCTATTTTAAATGTGCGGTGACAAAATTAAATCATGTGTCACTAAATTAATTTTGCATTGCTAAAATCAAACCAAAGTGTGTCACTGTATAGCGATGTGTCCTAGATGCATCAATGAATTTGATCAAGTCCATCATTGAACCTGCTAACACAAGAAAACTAGAATCTAAAGAGAAATTCATCAGATTTGATTAGGCATTACCTCCTAGTGCCAAAATGTGACCAATGACACAGTATAGTAAACTACACATGATCCATATGGATTAAAGGCATATTTAATCCACTAAGCCTCAATCCCAATAAGATGTTCAATATCAATAAAAATAAAGAAGCCATTAAAAATAACATGTTAAAACATGAAAGCTTGACAAAAATTTATTCTAAGACATTGAAACTTATCCTATTGGGGGAATGGTGTCTCATTGATGTGGAATGATGAGCTTTCCCAATCCCTTGGATAATATGAGCCTTTCCATTCAATTTTGTTGATTAAAATTGATGGAAAGTGATGAAAAAGATGAATGAAAGCATGATAAAAGCTAGATTAACATGATGAAATATAAGATGTTTGATGTAAGTGTATGCAAACCTATTCTAAATGTGTACAAGGTTCAAAGATGCAAACCACAGATTCCAAAATATACTAAATGAATGCAAACTAAGCTATCATGGAAGCCCTCAATGGATGCTAAGCTAACAATGCATGAAAATTAATATGAAATGCTTATCAAATGTAAAATATGAGTGCAAATCAGTGTGAGTTTCAACATCATAATTTTTCTTTGAATAGGTGGATCCCTATTCAATAGATGCAAAGTCTATTTATAGAATAGGTAATGAGAAACTGATGGTCAAGATTGAAAGAATCAATCAATGGTCAGGATGAAAAGAAGATGGAGGCATGGATAATGGATTCCCATCAAGGGTTGAGAATGCAAGTCGATATTTAATCAAGGGCTCACAGTCATGCAAAGAAGTAGACTCTCAAAAATTTCTCAAGAATTTTGTTGAAAGTTTGTTACATAGAAGAATATTCCCTTTTTTGAATGAGTGTAATAGGAGAAGATTCTAAAATAATATTCTCATGCAAGTGGATAAGGAAAATTATCATTTAGAAAATTAAAAAAAAGTTTTAATGTGAAAAGGGGAGGGATATTCCATAGGAATATTCCCTTTTGGAGGAATTTAAGATTTAACACTAAATAATTTATTTATTTAATGGAAGGGGTGGGATTAGGATATTTAATTAAATAACTAGGATAACTAGGATTTATTTAATTAAATAAGAAGATATAAGAAGGCTAATTAAATAATTTGCGTTATTCAATTAGACAAGATGAAGGTGAATATGATGGAGAGTGAATTAACCTAATTAGGTTAATTAGATTAATAAATGAACATGAGGCCTTTGATTAATTAACCGAGTTAATTAAATCAAATGAGTGAAAAGAAGATGGATTTTAGGATGAAATTATTTTAATATATCAAATTCGAGTGTGTGATATCATTCAGGACATTTTTAGGTGTCTACAATATCCAAAAGGATAGGGTGCATGAGAGGTCTATCTCATGGGTTACATTTTAAATAAGGGTATGTGTAGGATCATGATGGGCCAAAAAGTGGCGATATGATGGGTATTTGTAGGGTATGTGGCTGATGACTTTTTTTTAACCAAAAATTGATGAAATGAAAAGGGTTTTAAAGGAGATTCTTAGCTTTCCACCAATATAAATTGTTCTTTGCTTTGAATTTAATAAATTATTATTATTCATTTTCTATTTGAATTACGACTAAAGTCCATTGATAGGCTGATTGAAAAACATCTATAGCTTTCAAGCGTATTACATTTTTGAATCCAAAATATGCATCACATTCTATGTTTCACATACTATAGAATTAAAAAATATGAATTTCATGAAGTTTTGACCAAGTTAAGGTGGTCGAGACATACGAAGTTTTTATAATTTTTAAAAGTTGTAATAAAAATTCATAATTAATTATTTATTGGAAAAAATTTACAAAAAATATGCATCACATCTAGACATGAGTCCTCTGCTTATATCTAAAATATTATACAAAAATACTATCATTTTATTGTGGTTAGGGTGCTCGGATAGACACCTACTTATTTTTCCTTGAAATTTAAGTACTATTGCATTCAAATTTTGAAATTTTCACCAAATAATTTTTTAAAAATAAAAACCTAGTAGTTTAGAAACTACATTCAATTTGCTATAGATTCTATTCTTAGATATTTTTGAAATAATATGGATAACTTATTTAAATTTTTACGTCAAGTTTCCTAACTTTGACTTTTTTGAATTTTTTGCCACTTAAGGGCTTGTTTTTTCTATGATGATCCTGCACATACCCATAATTGAATATGGTTTATCCTATAGTTTAGGATGGTTTATATCTTGTCTTGTCTAATTCATTCCAAATACCATGAGACATCATCCACCGTAAGACAGTTTGTTGGGATTCAAGCTTGTTCATATCTCTATAGGAACTACATCACTATAGACTCTAGTGCTATTATTGGAAAAGGGTCTAAGGGTAGTTTATGTTATGACAACCTTGCACCACTAGAGCTAGTTGATCTTTGAATTAAGTACTATGGTACATTGTACTTGCATTCATGTTCTTTATAGTTTCTAAAAGTGGTGCTTTATAGTTGGTTTCTATAGTTGACCTTATTTCCTTATGCGAGGAAGTGATATTTGGGTATATGGTATCACTGTGAGATGTTGTCTAGATGAATATTGAGGAATAAGTTTTTTCTTCATGTTCGAGGATCTTTGTGTGATTTCACTTATGTGATTCATTTGTATGATATTATAATTTATGATTGTATTTTATTATAATTTTTAATGTGCTTTTATAAAGTGTTTTTTCTTTAGGTTATGTGCAGGATCATGATGGGCCAAAAAGTGGCGATATGATGGGTATGTGTAGGGTATGTGGCTGATGACTTTTTTTTATCCAAAATTGATGAAATGAAAAGGGTATTTGAAGGAGATTCTTAGCTTTCCATCAATATAAATTATGCTTTAGGGTATGTGCAAGATCATCATGGAAAAAATAGGCCCTTAAGTGGTGAAAAATTCAAAAAAATCAGAGTTAGGCAACTTGACGTAAAAATTTGAATAAATTATATATATTATTTCAAAAATATGTAAGAATAGAATCTGTGGAAAATTGAATGTATTTTCTAAACTACTAGGTTCATTTAAAAAAATCTATTTGGTGAAAATTTGAAATTTCAATCACATGGTACTTAAATTTCAAGGAAAAATAAGAAGTGGGTGTTTGTCACCACCCTAACCACAATAAAATGATAATATTTTTTATAATATTTTAGATATAAGTAGAGAACTCATGTCTGATGTGATGCATATTTTTTGTAATTTTTTCCAAGTAAATAATTAATTATGAATTTTTTATTACAACTTTTAAGAAATATAAAACTCGTATGTTTGACCATCTTAACGTGGTCAAAACTTCATGAAATCAATTTTATTTTTTTAATCTATAGTATGTGAAGCATATAATGTGACACATGCTTGATTCAAAAATGTGATACCGTTGAAATCTATAGTTGTTTTCAATCAACCTATCAATCAAGACTTTAGTCATAATTCAAATAGAAAATGAATAATAATTATTTATTAAATTCAAAGTAAAGCATAATTTATATTGGTGGAAAGTTGAGAATCTCCTTTAAAAACCCTTTTTGTTTCATTAATTTTGGGTAAAAAAAAGTCATCACCACACCCATCATATCACCACTTTTTGGCCCATCATGATCCTGCATACCCTTTAAATTTGAATTTAATAAATAATTATTATTCATTTTCTATTTGAATTATGACTAAAGTTGTGATTTATAGGCTGATTGAAAAACATCTATATCTTTCAAATGATATCACATTTTTGAATCTGAAACATGCATCACATACTATAGGATTAAAAAAAAATTGAATTTCATGATGTTTTGACCAAGTTAATATGGTCAGACATACGAGTTTTTATATTTTTTAAAAGTTGTAATACAAAAATTCATAATTAATTATATGCATCACATCGAGACATGAGTTCTCTAGTTATATCTAAATCTTATAAAAAAATATTATCATTTTATTGTGGTTAGGGTGGTCAGACAAACACCTACTTCTTATTTTTTCCCTAAAATTTAAGTACTACTGCATTGAAATTTCAAATTTTCACCAAATAGATTTTTTTTTTTAAATAAACCTAGTAGTTTAGAAACTACATTCAATTTTCTATAGATTCTATTCTTACATATATAATAAATAATATAGATAACCTATTCAAATTTTTACATCAAGTTGTCTAACTCTGATTTTTCTGAATTTTATCGCCACTTAAGGGCCTATTTTTCCATGATGATCTTGCACATACCCTTTATATGTATGGATCATGTATTTGAGTTGGAAATATTTTTATTATGCTTATTTTTATGCTATTAGTTTTGTTTTTTTTAAGGTATTTTAATTAATGGTATTGGTATGCTTGGATACTTGTGTTGTGGAAAGGTTTAAAAGTTGCATGCAATCCTTCTTTGGGAATGTGTTATTAGTAAGACATATAGCATCACATGAAGAGATATTTTGTAGTATGATATGTGAGCATATAACTTCATTTGTATTTTTTATGTGTTCTTTAGTGTGTTGTACTAAGTCAAACCTTATAAGGTTTAAAGGACTTGATGGTTATATTTGTCTTATTCATGCCCTTGCATTCATATGTATGTTAGATGATGGAAAGGATGTGTTATGAGACATATTTTTTTATGGAATGATTTTTTGACATGTACATATTATTTAGAACATGTATTATGAAACCTATTCAATTTATTTGAGATTTTTGGATCCATAGTTTAATGCGTATGATTATGTGTTAATAAAATAATGAACTAAATAAGATAACTATTAGCATTTTTTGTACCAAACCTTTGGATTTTGGATTATTATTCTTTACTTTGAGTAATGGATGGCTAACAAATGGACATCCTAATGTTGGGTTTAAACCTTTACTTGATTAACAACATGAGCATGTGACCTTGGAGGATTAACATGCAAAGTTGAGCTTGGATTTCTTTGCATATTATTTATAATATGGACTATTTTTGGGCCATTTTCATATGTGTGATTTTATTCATGGACTATTATATTCTTATAATTAATGAAGGTGGTAGTTTTGATCCCTTATATATCTTGGTTATGTAATGATGTTATCTTCATGCACTGTTAAAAAATGGCCACTTGTCATTTTCATGGTATTTTTAGGCTTGTCCTCTTGATGTTAGATATATTTTTCTTTGATTCATTGATGTAATGTGCCTTGAACATTCACATTAGGTCCTTAAAATGCAAATATTGATGTCTTGTGAAGGTGTTGCAAGGTGTTGTAACACATTTCTACACTTTTCTAGACTCTATTCATTACAATTCACCTAAAAATCACCTTTTTATTCATCAATTCCTATTTTGAAGTGTTGTAAAGTCTTGTAACAAGATTTCACACATTTCTAGGCATAATTTCACTATTTACACCTTTTTTATGACTTATTTGACCCCTTGATGCCCTTATAAGGCTTAATTAAGTGCATTCTTGAATGTAAACCCAACAAACAACATTAAATATAACTTAATTCCCGACACCCACATTTAAGTCCAAGGTGGGACCCATTCGCCATGGGTGGCAAATGAGTCCCCCTTGGCTCAAAATTTAAAATATTTTAAATTTTCTTTCAATTTTTTATTCAAAATCATTTGATGTCGGCCTGTTATGAGGTATGAACAGGCTAGTAAGGCACAAGATTGTATAAATATGTGATTTTCACCTCATTTTACATCTCCTAATTCATTCAAGCAATCTCTTACAATCATACACCACATCCAAGCATTCAAGCACTTTACAACATCAAATCAAGAATTCATCAAGCAGTCAAAGGCAGCCATTGACATATCTTCAGATTTTCATCAACAAGGGTTTGGTAAGTTGATAGCATTTGCATGTTATTAGTTTATCTTTCCTTTTCATTTCATTATTTTATTAAGGGTTTGATTACCAAAGTGGGGTTTGACCAAGGCAAACCCCTATTTGCTAACCCTCAACCATTTTTTCCTTTTGTGCATGTGTTTTTTATGTAGATTTATCAAGCATTTAGGTGTTGAAAAGTGGAGAACAAGTCAACTAGGTGCTTCAAGTCAACTACATCATATTTCAATCTTGGAGGATACTTTTTGTCTATTTCCTATAGAATTGACTTCGGCAACCTGACAAGCAGACATCCTCATATTTGGTGTTGCAGAGTTGTCTCCTGATTTATCAAAATTTTGGGAGAGGACTGATTCGCCACCAGTGGCGAATGAGTTCCACCTTAAGGCTAGAAATTTAGGTTTTTTCTGATTCTAGATCTCGACACTCAGAAACCAGTTCCCAATAGTTTTTACCAGTAACAGGACTTATTTGTCATCAGTGGTGAATGAGTCCCACCAGTGATTTTCTATGATTCTAGACAACATTCAAAACATTCCAAATTCTTCATCAAACTTCAAGGTTCACTTTGATTCAACCTTCTTTGGTTCTATTTTGCATTCATTCATTTATAGTTCATTGTTTGCATATCACATTGTGTTTTCAAACATTGCATTCATTTTAGGTTTTGCATTCATAATTGCTCAATTTCATAGTTTAGCTACATTCATATCATTCCATTTAGTCCTAATTAAATTAAAAAAATTCCTAATTTGAATGAACTAGTTAGATTCTTTGGCCCTTTCTTTCTCCTTTTAGGTGAAAAACACTAGAAGTGCTAGAAAGTCCTAGACAACCAAAAATCTACAGTTCATTTTGGTGAACCTACATTTTGAACATATTAGCTTTCTAATTTCAATTGCATCTTGCATCTTATACTTCATTTTCATCAACATTCAAATAGGGTATTATTTTGTTTTTTCATTCTAGGGTTTCTTAACATGCATTAGTGAAAGACTCATTTAGATTTCATTTTTGCATTGCATATCATTGAAAAACCTGAAAAACTACATCTGCATCCTTCATTGGCATCTGAAAAGCATTTAAATCATTTTTCAATTTCTGAAAAACATAAAAATTCTCATACTGGGACTCATTCACTACCCTGGACGAATCAGTCCACCTGCACATTTCATTATGCATTTTTTAGGCATTTTCTGGCATTTTCCTACATTTCTATTCTTTATTGTTATTTCTCTATTTCAATTAGCATAATTCCTAATATTTACATTTTGCACTCCTAGATTACGTTGCATTTACATTCACCCCATCCTTTGTGGTACTTGCATGAGTATTTGGTGCCCCATTGATAATACTTTAGTGAGATGAAGTTCTAGACTCATGGCTTCTCACGATAGCACTTTTGTTGTGGACCTTGGGATCTCAAGAGATCCTACTCCTAGTATGGACAATGGTGTATTAAGCATCGATCATACCACTTCTATGCCTTCACCTTTCCCTCCAATGAATGTTGACATTCAAAATAAATCTCTTCCTCAAGACAAGGTCATTAGTATTCATGAAGAATTTGTACATTTCCACCACTGCCATACATGCAATAGAAAACCTTCATTGTTTGAATGAAAGTGATGATGGCTTACAAGTCATGAAAATAATTGCTGAAATATATAATAAACATTTTCCTAATACTTCCCAATCAAAAAACATAGTAGCAAGCCAAGGAGAACCTCACATTCCCCCCCTTCAACCATAGCATCCATACCAACTTATACCACTCCTCAAGTTACAACAACTATCCAATAGGTTATTCATGTGACTCCTTCCTTTACAATCCCAACCAGCATTCCAAGTTCTTTTGTGGCATCGCATGTCCCCTCTTCCACCTTCACCCCTCTAAGTTTCCCTTTCACTTCTCCCAACATTACATACACTCCATCTCCATTTTCCCTTCCACCTCACACTCCTTACACCAATCCCATCATTACACAACTCTTTAACACTGTTTCATCCATGCAACAACAACTCTCCACCACTAGCCAAAGCCAAAATGCTCCACCAACATACCATGTTCATGGTAGTCCATTATCCTTAGAAATCTTATGCAACCCGATGTCACAAGGAATTGAAATGTCTAGGTTTGAGAATTATGGAGGTAAAGGAGATCCTACCAACCATGTCAATGCATATACAACCTTGCGTAGTGAATTTTTCCTTGATGATAATTTGTTAGCCAAACTTTTCCTAGGACCTTGAAGGACACTGCATTAGACAAGTTTTCAAACCTACCCAATCATTCCATTTGATCATTTAATGAACTTGTAGATTCCTTTATCAGTCATTTCCAAGTTCACATGACTCCTAAGAAAACAATGGTAGATTTAATGCACTATAAACAAAATACCGATGAAAAATTCACTGACTTCATTTCTCATTACAAGTCGTTGTATACTCAAATTGATGTCAAGATTCCTGATTCACATCTACAGAAAATGTTTATCGAGAACTTGCATACTCACCTTCAAGATAAGTTAACAATGATGAAATTCCCCTCACTCATGCATTTATGCATGACCCTCTATGATTATCATAACTCAATTTCTAGTCATGATTCAAATTCCACTTCTAACTGAGCTGAGAAATCTAAGCAAAATAACCACAACAATGGATCAAACTTTAGAAAACCTAACCAAGGCTTTTTAAAATTTAATCCACCTTCTCCAAAATCACCCCAACCTATTCCAAGCCAAGTGGTCACTCTTAAAACAGTTGTGCCCTATAGCTATGGGGACCTGAAGAGACAATTTACTCCCTTACCTGATACCCTTCACAATACTAGTCATGAACCAATTTCTCCAACAACAGATGCTCACATTCCCTACAATTAAATCACTTGATACTACCAAGCCCTTACCACCCAACTTCAAACAAAATGCTTATTGCCATTTTCATCACCAAAATGGCCATGACACTGAGCAATGTAAGCATCTAAAACACTTAGTTCAAGATTGATTCAGGTCATTTTTCCATTGCGGGTGTTAATGATCAAGGCAATAAGTCCATTGCACCCCATAACTAGAATTTACAAATCTTTAGCAACCCTATGCCTAAACACAACATTTCATTTGTCAAGGCTAGCAAACCTTCAAACCCTCAAGTTTTGAACATTAATACAAATAATGAACAACCCGATATAACTCAAGATGATACCTAAGTTACTCCTATGGATGAACTTGTGGGTGCGATAGACATTGTCCCTCGTAAGGGCCCAACCAACAAAAATCTTGATATCACTTTTTCTTCAAAAGATATAATTAAAAAGCTTCGTAATGGTCCTCTTTACATAGCCAATTGAATCTATGATAAACCCACTAATGGAATATTAATAGATCGCGCCTATGGAGAGAATGTGATCACAAAAAAAAATTTAGTACTACATTAACTATATCAAGATAACTATAATAAACCTGCTGCATGGTTCAAAACACATACTGGTTTTGTGTGCCCTACGATCGGATCGATCATACTCCCATTACAAGTAGGACCTAAAACTTTGGAGGTAAAATTTTCTATTATTTCACAATAGGACCAATTTCGTTTGCGGGTAGGCCATTCTTGGCTTCACAAGATGAAAGCGGTCCCTTCTGAGCTGTTCATAAGTGTTTGAAGTTTCCACATGGCAATGAGATATTTACTGTAAACCATAGTGGATTTAATCCCTTGTCTTCCAAAGGTAATTTCTCTCTAGAAGCCTTTTGGCCTGAACCTATGGAGCCCATCACGCCTTGTAAGGATTTCTTCTTCATAGCCTATCAAAAGTTCAAAGCCAAACGCATAGCCGAATTGTCTCTTCTATCCCCGCCAACTTCCACTTCTCCTATCCTAGATGAAACCATGCTTCATCCTGAGTCCAACATTGAACAAACCACATAACCTCATGAAAAACCACCCATAAACACTTCCCCTTCGTTGTTTAAACTTCCAAGAGAAAATAAAACAAATCCCATCATACCTCCTTGTATTAAACAAGTGTATAAAGATAAAGAGAAAGTGATTGACCCATCATCTTCAATTTCTTTTGTTCTTCCCCCTCTAGAAGAAAAGGAACCTATGATGGAGCAACCTACTCTTACACCTCAACAAGTTCAAAATAAAATTAAACGAAACCATGGTGCTAGGCAGTGTAGACATCATCATCATCTCCTTGCTCCTTAGTCTTGAATGGAAGAAAACAACGAAACCCAACCTCCACCTGTGATAGAAGCATTAGATGACCAACCTCTTCCCCCTAACCCACTGCCAGACAAAACATTCCAACCCTCACAACAAAATGAACCCATCCAACAACCACAACTTTTGCTTCATCCTTCCTTGGAAATAACCCTTCGTCCTCTTATTGTAATCAACCTTGATGACATGATGAGGAAAAAGAGATTACAAAAATAGATGAAGAAGTGCATAACACTCTAAACTCATTATTTTCATCTACCATGAGCAGATAAGCTTAAATGATCAGTCTTCTCAACCAAGTGATGAACCTGGCACATCTCCTAGTTCAGCCCTTGCAATTCTTCCTTTGGACAGTTAACCACCCTCACAATACACTGAACATGATTTGGAGGTGGATGACCTATTAGACAGTTGACTTGCATTCACCTTACTAGCCTTTTACACTTTCCTTTTTCAATTTTCTTGTGTGTGTGTATTGTGTTCCCTCGTAATGTGCATTTGATATTCCCTCTCTTTGTGCACTTCTTCTATTCATACCAATGTTCTTCTCTATGTCATACATTGGTATTTTTCTCTTTTGTTTTGTGTTCTCATTTTGGGGATGACACAAAGTGTTGAGACCACAATGTCTCTCCCATTTTGACCCAAGAGGTCCTTTCCTTTTTCACTTTTGTTTTTATTTCTCCTTTTGGGGATGACGTAAAGTGTTGAGACTGCAATGTCTCTCCCATGTTGACTGAAAAGGTCCTTTCCTTTTTTCACTTTTTTTTTGTGTTCTCCTTTTGGGGATGATGCAAAGTGTTGAGACTGTAATGATCTCTCTCTCCCATGTTGACCCAATCAGTCCCTTTCCCTTTTTTCTTGTGCTTTTCCTTTTGGGGATGATGCAATGAATCGAGGTTGAAATGTCTCCTTCATGTTGACCCAAAATCTTTTCCTTTGATTTTGTATTTTCATTTTCTTTTTGCTTGTGTTTACCTTTTGGGGACAATGCAAAGTGTTGAGACTACAATGTCTCTTCCATGTTGACTCAAAACAGACTTTTTTTTTCTTTTGTTTTCACTCTCTTTGTGTCATTCTTCAAGTTCTATGTGCTTTTGGCAATGATGACAATTCCAAGCTCTTTCATAAAAACATTGCAGCAATGAACATACTAACCCCAAATCCATAGATCCCTTATGTGTTTGGTGCATTCCTTTCTTGGGGGGCAACTCCCTTTTCTTTTGTTTTCTTTTTCATATACATGCAACAACCTAACTTAGAAACATATGACTTGGCATATGGGATTTCCAAGTTGGCTCTCATGTCTTGTTTTCCTTTTTCATTTTTCCTTTGCTACTTTAAAGTAATTGCTCCTAGACCAATGTGTAGGAATTCATTTAAAGTGGGGGGAATACATTAGCATTATTCATTTTCATTCTTTGTTCTTAGTGTAGCCTTGGGGATGATGCAAGGCATCGAGGCTGAAATGTCTCCTTCATGTTGACCCAAAAGCTTTTCCTTTGCTTTTGTCTTTTCATTTTCTTTTCTCTTGTGTTTTCCTTTTGGGCACAATGCAAAGTGTTGAGACCACAATATCTCTTCCATGTTGACTCAAAACAGACTTTTTTCTTTCTTTCTTTTTCGCTCTCTTTGTGTCATTCTTCCAGTTCTATGTGCTTTGGGCAATGATGACAATTCTAAGCTCTTTCATAAAAACATTGCAGCAACGAACATACTAACCCCAAATCCATAGATCCCTTATGTGTTTGGTGCATTCCTTTTTTG
Source organism: Sequoia sempervirens (assembly GCA_007258455.2). Lineage (NCBI taxonomy): Eukaryota > Viridiplantae > Streptophyta > Pinopsida > Cupressales > Cupressaceae > Sequoia > Sequoia sempervirens. Next base: position 145,552,321 of record VDFB02000013.1, read on the forward strand.
GGGGGGGTAACTCCCTTTTCTTTTGTTTTCTTTTTCATATACATGCAACAACCTAACTTAGAAACATATGACTTGGCATATGGGCTTTCCAAGTTGGCTCTCATGTCTTGTTTTCTTTTTTCATTTTTCCTTTTCTAATTTAAAGTAATTGCTCCTAGACCGATGTGTAGGAATTCATTTAAAGTGGGGGGAATACATTAGCATTATTCATTTTCATTCTTGGTTCTTAGTGTAGCCTTGTCACTTCATATGATGCATTCGTTACTTTGTGGATGACATTGTGTATGATGTCCTTCATAAGTGTGATCTATCTTAGCATATTACATTTCTCTTGGTGGCCTGATGCAACACACGACATCCCCTAAGTTGTGAATCTTTTATTCTTTGATTGGTCCTCTCTTGGAGACACTAGACACAATGTTACCTAAGTGATAGACCTTACATGAACTTAACAAGACTCCTTTGAACACCTTTTACACTTTACATTTTACATTTACATTTTTTTTAATATTTCACATTCTTTGCCAGCTTGCATAACACAACTTGCATGCATGTGATACCTTTCTCTTCATTCATGAGTTTTAAGCATACAAAGCTTTGCTTGTCTCATGAAGCACAAACCATTATTTTCCTTGTGGCACCTTGTTAAAGTTATCAGGAGTTATAACTTTAGTATGGTTGAACAGGAAGCCCATTCAATAGGACAACTTTCCCCATAGCCATCTTTGTGTTTGTGGGTGCATGCCAACTAGCATATGTACTTCACCTTCTTGGGTCTTCTCACCCGGTGAACCACCATGAGTTCAGTCACCCCAGAGTGAGTATGCATTCTCTTTTTTGAACAATCAGCCTAGATCTTATCCACAACTAGTTGGATAAATGATCAAATCTTTCATTTCTTTCTCATCATCATGTGTGTTCCTTTGTTTTATGTTCATTTTTCCATTCAGGATCTTCATCCTAGGGGATTGATCATCCCTCTTGATTGTTGTCATTCCATCTTGCTAATGTAAGTACAAGGAAACCCCTCTCTCGATATTCATAGCTACTTTGGTGTGAGTTTGAAGCAAGTTCATCCTCTCACTAAAGTGGGGGCTTAATGGATCGTCAAAAAATGGCCACTTGTCATTTTCATGGTCTTTTTAGGCCTTTCCTCTTGATGTTAGATCTATTTTCCTTTGATTCATTGATGTACTATGGCTTAAACATTCACATTAGGTCCTTCAAATGCAAATAATGATGTCTTGTGAGGGTGTTGTGAAGTGTTGTAACACACTTCTACACTTTTCTAGATTCTATTCATTACAATTCACCTAAAAATCACATTTGTATTCATCATCAAGTCCTATTTTGAAGTGTTGTAAATTATTGTAATAAGATTTCACACTTTTCTAGGCATAATTTCACTATTTACACCTTTCTTATGACTTATTTGACCCCTTTATGCCCTTATAAGGCTTAATTAAGTGCATTCTTGAATGTAAACCCAATAAACAACATTAAATATAACTTAATTCTCAACACCCACATTTAAGTCCAAGGTGGGACCCATTCGCCATGGGTGGCGAATGAGTCCCCCTTGGCTCCAAATTCAAAATATTTTAAATTTTCTTTCAGGTTTTTATTCAAAATCACTTGATGTTGGCCTGTGACGAGGTATCAATGGGTTACTAAGGCACAAGATTGTGTAAATATGTGATTTTCACCTCATTTTACATCTCCTAATTCATTCAAGCAATCTCTTACAATCATACATCACATCCAAGCATTCAAGCACTTTACAACATCAAATCAAGAATTCATCAAGCAGTCAAAGGAAGCCATTGACATATCTTCAGATTTTCATCAAAAAGGGTTTGGTATGTTGATAGCATTTGCATGTTATTATTTTATCTTTCTCTTTCATTTCATTATTTTATTAAGGGTTTGATTACCAAAGTGGGGTTTGACCAAGGAAAACTCCTATTTGCTAACCGTCAACTGTTTTTCCCCTTTATGCATGTGTTTTGTATGCAGATTTATCAAGCATTTAGGTGTTGAAAAGTGGAGAAAAAATAACTAGGTGCTTCAAGTCAACTACATCATATTTCAAGCTTGGAAGAAACTTTTTGTCTTTTCCTACAGAATTGACAAGTAGACATCCTCATATCTGGTGTTGTAGAGTTGTCCCTTGATTTCTTAGAATTTTAGGAGAGGAATGATTTTCCACCAGTGACAAATGAGTCCCACCTTAAGGTTGGAAATCTAGGTTTTATTAGATTCCATATCCCGACACTTAGAAACCAGTTGTTGACAGTTTTTACTAGTAGGATTGATTCGCCATTAGTGGCAAATGAGTCCCACGGGTGATTTTATGTGATTCCAGATAACATTCAAAACATTCCAGATTCTTCATCAGACTTTCAGGTGCACTCTAATTCAACCTTCTTTTGTTCTATTTTGCATTCATTCATTCATAGTTCATTGTTTACATATCACATTGTGTTTTCAAACATTACATTCATCTTAGGTTTTGCATTTATAATTGCTCGATTTAGTAGTTTGGCTACATTCATATAATTTGATTTAGTCCTCATTACATTACACATTTCCTAATTTGAATGAACTAGTTAGATTCTTTTGCCCTTTCTTTCTCCTTTTAGGTTAAAAACCCTAGAAGTGCTAGAAAGTCCTAGAGAGCCAAAAATCTACGGTTCACTTCATTGTTGAGTACTAGCTACGTACTTATGAGATATTTTTATTATTGAAACTTAATTGGTGTGTACTTGTTGTTGTACTTCTTTAGTGTGCGATAAATATAATGTGTGTATATTATCATTTATTACTCACATACCTTAAAATTATCATAATTTATTGTATCATAGAAGTTAATCAAAGATTATAGATTGTACCCTTATGTAAGTATTGGGATGTTTGTTTTAGTTATTTCTTAATAATGATTAAGGTTGTATTTTTTATTTTGTTAGAGGTTTAAGGTTTCTAACTCATGGTTGAAATTTATTCCTTCTATTGCTACTAATTTTCAATTTAGAGTCATGAGTTCTTTTATACTTTTTCATTTAAATTTTAATTATCACCATGGTTTTCTTACTTTAGATTGTGTTTATATTTTTATGTGATATTTTTATTGTAATGGTCATGGATTTGATAGATTATTTATATAAATTTGTGTTATTTATATTCTTAGATAGCATGAATTCTTGATTTTCTACCTCTTAGTGATGATAACTTATGGTTCATTTATAAATTGGAGTTATTGAAGGAATGAAATTTGGTTTTTGGGTTATTTTATAACTTATTTATTCCATTCAAAATTTTACTTTTTACTCCTTTCTCTATAAATAGTTATTATAACATCCTCTTATCCTCAACTTATCGTGATCTATACTTCCTCTCTTTTGGAACAACATTGATAATTTGGCTTTATATATACTTTTAGTCTTATGTTACCAATATGCTAACTATTATACTCATGAGATTATCTTGAGCTTCTACTATTTTGTTATTAATTATAGATGGTCCGTTGAGTTCAACTAGTTCCTTTCTTGCTACTTTGAGAAGATATAACTCTTGTGCACATAAGAATTTGGTTACCTTAAATCTCACTCATTAAAATGTTAGTATGATAGATGGGATTAATAAGATCCTTAGAATCATGGGTGGAGGTAAGAGGAGTGAGAATTATAATATTATGGTAGAAAATTTTCCATCTCCTACTACTCCTATTTACGTGAATAGGCTTCCTTCTAAAATGTTGAAGGGTAAAAGAAAGACTAGCTTTGATAGTACTTCCCCATCTAAAAAACTACATGATTTTGGTTATGGTAATCATGGGATCCACTTACTTGCACCTAAAATAATGGTTTCTAATAATTATCAACATAGTTCTTTTAATGATTAGTAGCCTATTCTTCAACATTTTATAGAACTTTTTTAACATGAATAGATATGAATCTATTGAAGGTCATAGGAAAATGTTAGAGGTCCACTCTTTATGACCTATTAGATAATTCTAACAATATTCTCTTTAATATAGTAATTTATTGTGATAGAAGATTCTATATTCTAGAAGAATGAGATTCATATTTGAATTCCAATTATACTAGTATTGGTGCCTTAGAAGATAACTTGGTGATGATGAAAACCTCAGTTTGAGACTTTTGTAATTCTTCTTGTTATACAATCATGATAATTTTCTCTAAGATGAGGTTAGCAAACCAATCCACCACCTGATTTCCTTCATGAAAGACATGAATAATTTTAGAATTTGAAAATTTGTGTAGAAGATCAATAACATCTAAAAGAAGACTATAAATCATCTTTTGATGTGCTTTTTAAAAATTTGAACTATTTATAATCACTTTTTAGTTCCCTTTGATGATAATAATTTGATATTTAATCATAACTCCCTATTTTAGGCTAAGAATCAAGGATTCCATATTAAACAAAATATTGGTATTGAATTGAAAAATTGATTCCCTAATTTAAAAACCTCACCTTTATAATTTTACGAATAAATCTTCTCCAAAATTTTCTCATTTTTTTAAGCTCCTAAAAAATTGGGTTTTATTCATCCTATTGAAGGTTGGGACCACAAAGCCTTAATATAATTTATCTTCTTCTCTTTAGTATTTCCTTTTCCAAAATATTAAAAAACATTTAGCTAAATTTTGAGGATTGTTTTCTCTAATAGACTAGCTCCTTTGTTCTTATTTATTAATTTTCTTAAAAAATATATTACGAGCATGTATAATTTCCTTCCATAGTTTATCTAAGGAGTTTTCCTTTGATTAAAAAATTCTATTGTTTCTTTTGAGGAAAATATTTCAAACAATGATACTTGGAGCCATCTCCCATAATTCATATAGAAATTTTAAGTTTGTAGGAGATATCTAAGATATTATTTGATCATGTAGAAATATTTTAAAAAATCAATTGATATTAATGGGGTTAACAAAAGATTCTAAATTTTGATGTAATAATCACAAAGAGAGAAAATACGGTTGTTATTTCTTCCATATTCAAATAAATAATACATCTACCTATTCCAAAATATTTTTGCTTGAATTTGATCCCAATTTTGAAGCTTTTGATGAAAATCCAACCATAGAAATCCCTTCGCTTTAGGCCACCTTTTAGATCTCAAAATTTACTCCCAATGGAAAGAATATATTTGAATAATTTTTGATATTAATAGTTTTTATAACCATCCTTGACTATACAACTTGCATAACCTTCAAGATTGAAACCAAAATAATCATTTTTGAGAGTCCAAATAAGCCTAAATTTTTGTAATAAAATACATCTAGATTAAGATGAGCCCTTTTCAGCCCTAGGGATAGTGGGTTAATGTTTCTAAGATCTAGATATACCAAAAATCTCAATGTTTTATTCTTCATAATCTTTGACTTAAGATTATGAAGAATAAGCCTAAATTTTTGAGAGTCCAAATAAGCCTAAATTTTTGTAATAAAATACATCTAGATTAAGATGAGCCCTTTTCAGCCCTAGGGATAGTGGGTTAATGTTTCTAAGATCTAGATATACCAAAAATCTCAATGTTAAATCCCCATGGAGTCATAAGGTAGATAAAGAGACCCCTAAATTCATGAGCATTTTCCAAATGAGTGTTAATTATCAACCATTGATCTTTTTGAAAAAGAAAAAACCATCTTGAATGTTCCAAAGTACGTGTTCTCAATCATCTTTATAGAAAACTTCATTCCATCCCAAATACTTGAATCTAAAGGAAAATTGATCAATTTTAACATACTTATGAGTACCCTCCGCAATATTTAGCTCTCAAAATTTAAATACAAGATTCTTGAGGAAAGGAAATGAACCTCCATAAAGGTTTTGTTAGAAAATCTTATTGAAGTTTTGAGCATATTTAATCCCTAACGCTCCTTCCCTACTTACACATATTTTATTTCAAGTTAATAAAAAAAATTGAATTGATCCCTTAAATCTTTATATAGAAATTTTGCCATTAAAGAGTTGATTTTATTTTATGAACATTATTTACTTCTTCCTTTTTTTAATATCTTAGAGGTATCCTCAGACCATGCATTTGTGGTTCATGTAGGCCTTGCGACTCACCCCAATGATCTCAACCACCCTTTCCCTAGTCTTACTTTTTATGTCAGGTTTTAGGGGAGGAGGAGGTGAGCTAAGGCGAGACTAGTCCTTTGGGGGCACTTACTGGCTCGAACAATGAGACAACCTTCAAACTGAGGTAGAGAGAATCGATCTTGGGACCTACATGGGATGAACCCAAATCCTTTAACCAACTACGCCACCCCTTCAGACTATGTACATTATTTATTTTATTTTTTATATATAATTCTAAATTTTACTTTTTGAAAAACCATCACTCATTATTTCAATAATTATTTTATTTTATTTTTACTTTAAAAAGTATAAAAAATATTATACATTTATATATTATTTTTAATAAATCTATTTGTAAACATTAATATATATTATTAAGTTATGATAATTTGATATTTAAAAAATAAACAATAACTTTTCTATTAAAGAAAAATTAAACTAGTTTATTATATAAGAGTAAAAAAAATATATTTTGCTTTGCTATATTTTTTAATTTTTATATATAGACAATCACTCTTACCACTATAAAATGCTTGTGAAATTATTCGACTAAAATATGAAATGATGAATTTTAAATGAAAACACTATATGTTAAAAATATATTGAAACGTATAGCTAGATCTTCAAAACAACAGACATTTTTGTTTCCCCAAATAGAATGTGTTTATGCAGTATCCAATTGCCATGACTGAGATTTTTACAGGAATATAATGGTTTACAATTTTTCATCATTTGTACTCTTCTATCATGTATTGGTTGAATCCAATGTGCCTATTAAATAAGGGAGAGGGGCCTATAGTGAGCCACCCTAACTTTGGGCTTCTAAAAGTCTTATGTGAAAATTTCAAATCATTCCCAAATTTTTATAGCAACTTATATGGCAAGTCCCTTGCTTATAAAAATTGGTTTCAAGGCCACATCAACATTCTTTTTGTCAAGGTATCCAAAAAGCCCCAAGAAAAAGGTGAGACTGATAGTGGGCCACTAAGTCATTTTTTCTTGGTGTACTGATGTGGCATCACATGATTTGTTAGTTTGTGTACTTTATAGATAAAAGTGTTTTGCAATTGAATATTAAAATTTTAAGTTTTTTTGATATCAAGTCTACCTAATATGGGGCCCACTCAGGCCTACTTTTATACCCACCATTGGACCCCTACCCACTATGGACCCCTTTCCCTTAGGTGGGTGCAACTTTTTGAAGGTGTGAATTGCAATAAAAGCATTCAAAGGAGTGTACCAGTATATTTGGTAAAGGTGTAATAGGATACCAACCAGAATGATAAGTGTAAAAGCCAAGATGAAAAAGAAATCCTAGCCATTAAAAAACTAATTTGGCATAAAATACTATTGATGTAATTTAGATGTTATTAAGAGTAAAATTTAACACCTAAATTACATAAATAATTTGTAAGTTTTATGTTATATTATTAAATTTTTTTATATTTTTATTATTATTGTATTTTATTTTATATAAAATTGTAAAATGTAAATAAAATATATTTTAATGATTGTCGAATAGTTAATAAAATATGCACCTTTTAAATTCACTTTTAATATTATGCTTTCTCTTTTTAAAATGAGATGTTAAAGATAAATTATGTCAATCTTAAATTTTATGGTATGACTTTACAATGATTCTTAAATATTGTCCATTCAATGGTCAACGATAAGTAGGATAATTGTTTTAGATTCACTTTTAATATTATGTTTTTCCTTTTTAAAATGGAATGTCAAAAATAAGTTATGTCAATCTTAATTTTTTTGTATGACTTTCCAATGATCTTAAATATTGTCCATTCAATGGTCAACGGTATGTAGGATAATTGCTTAACACTTTTTGTTAGTGTTTGATCATTGAAAAGTGTGATGTTTGAGTGGAATGATGGTGTACAGGTATTGCCAAAAATTTTCATTTTAATTTTAGCCTTATTAAGACTTTGTTCTTCTTTTTTCAAAAATAAAATAAAAAAGGAATGCCAAAACATATTTATTTCACTATTCATTCACATTTACATATAAGAGGAGACATCCACTATTCCATCTACATTCACATATAGGTAAGATAATTAACTGACCTTTATCATTACATTAGACTTAAGTATTTATTGAAAAATCAAAAGATGTATTTAATCTCAAAATTTATAAATCCATAAATTTCTAACATCTTATTACTTTACAACTTTACACAATTAAATAAATTTTATTATTAAAATTAAAGAAAAGCATGTAATGCTCCTACTTCCATCTTTTTTCATTTTTATTAAAATAAGGTGGTTTTATAATAAAGAGACAAATATCATTTCAAATAATATTAGCTGAGCTATAAAGAATTCTTTAAATTTGAAATAATTTCGTACAATATTGATAAAATTGGACATAAAAAAAGTATATACAATATTTTTTTCTTAAGTGAAAAGTGGCGAACCACTTATAATATTATATTATATAAATAGATAATTACATAAACTGGTTCAAAGGGCATACTGGTAGGAAAGAACCAGTAAGAAAACCTCCAATTATAGCCCGAAATTAAACTACAAGTTTGTTCAATTTCGTACATTTCTAAAGATTATAAGGCATGTTGAGAACACAAAATTCAACATTGAGAACCCAAAACGCCATCCCTAAACTTATACTAACCCACCATATGAAATTTTACCAAAAAAGGATACCCATCAAATGTGGCCTTAACCCACTGATTACAAATTTAAAGCCCCAACAAAATTAAAAAACCCATTAAATTTTTTTCACATTTTCAATGACCCCCCATTAATTGAATTTTTATCTCGTCCTTCTAATCCCTCTACTAGATGTAGACCCCCCTCAAAAACTCTTATGGTATGAACAAAAGCTCTGTGTAGATTAGAATGAGAAACTGGATGCGACATTGCCACCAAGGATGAATGTGCCTAAGATCTATTATACACCCGAGTTGGAGCCATTTGACCATGATTTTATCCTCGAAGTTGCAGGTTGAGTCCAAGCTAAAGGTCCAGATGAACACCATTTCTTAGAGGAGGTAGGAAAAACACACAGAGATAGGCTAGGGCATAATATTTCTCCTTGATTTCTAATTCCATCATAGAACAAGTATGCCTCTGGTGTTTCCTTAATGCATGCAACAAAATGTTGTCATTGTTAAACTGTAAAGCCAGTCTAATGGCGTTAAAAATATCTTCAAAGAACTACCTTTTTTGCACCAAAACCGTCAGAAACAACCCTCCAATAAATCCTTCCCCAACAAAGAAATTGTAGTTTTGAACCGCACAGAGAATTGCATTATCCATAATAAATTGAACTTTGATATACTTTCTAGCCAAATCCTCTAATTCAGCTAGAGATTGTATTAAATCAAGAGCATTTGACATAAAAATGGAGACCACCTATGAGGGGAAGATAATTCGGAGCACCCGCAAAATAGTGATTTTGAGTCCCAAGATTATATGAATGTCATATTCAACTCTTGCATTATCTATGATGAACATCATTTTGAGGACATATCGAGTGAGGTATTCTTCCAATGGTCTCTCCCATGATTTGACTGGTAACAAAACCCTTATATTCCATGGATGAAATTTCGTTGAGCTTGGACTGGAATGATGAAGTGCCAATTCTTAAGACTACAGAATTCTATTGCCTCTCACTACCTTTCTGCTATTGCTTTGAACTGTGCAAATGACTTCCTTCAAATGCCTATTGAATACTAAATTCTAACTAAGTGGAATTCATATTCATCATGAGAAGATGTGTGAAATGTTGAGCATTTAATACCTCTATGTACCTCTTTAAATTCAAGCTCGTGCTAGAAAAATGCCCAAATGCAAAATGGATGGTATCACAAGTATAAAACATCATTTACAAGTACGTTGAAAATATAAAATATGTTTAGCATCTCATTTAAAGGAACTGATGCAATTTAGCATGGAATAAATGGAAACTATTGGACATGATCACATCATCAATTGATAAGAGTGGTCCTTAATAGCTAATGCAAATCATCCTTTAAATTGCTACATAAAACCATGAGGCGTAACAATTAACTATTACCCTGAAAAGAACTCAAATCACATGCATATAATTCTAGCTTAGAATTGTTTTGGCATATGATATCCATGGTGGTAGTGACACATGCTTATACTTCCAACTTAGAGTTGATTTGGCATATGTCAACCACAATGGCTTTGCTTCATAACTTTTTTGATGAAAATTAGTCAAAGAGTCTCTTTGAAATAAGTTTATACCATTCAAATACAAGATTGCCTCTTTGCTTCTTGTTGAATTAGATCAAATCACAGAGGAATTGTTTTTAACTGGTTTATGTCTTGCAGAACTTTTATCTCCCTATTCTCGCATCCAAGATTGACAAGATAATCTTCAATCAGGTATTACCTTCCCTGTATGTGTGGGTAATTATGGAAGCACTAAAGCCATCTATCAAATCCCATTCTTTCCTTAAAATGTAACTTAAATTCCAATTCAAAACATTTATTGATCTACATGCATTAATAACTATCAAAGAATTTCCTTCTATGTGAATATTTGCAATCCCCAAATTTGATGCCAATTCTAAACCGAATAATAAAGCTTGTTTCTTTCCACTATTATTCGTACCATGAACTAAGTGGATTGGAAAGGCTGCCAAGATATCCCCTGATGAGTTCCTAATACAGATTCTTACCCCTGACTGGCCTGATTCACTTTTGGATGCCCCATCGAAATTCAATTTGGTAAATCCCTCTTGTGGAGGGATCCAAACAGTTGAGTTTCTATCAACTTTATTGGTGCTATTTTTTAGAAGGCTGCCATCAAACTACAATTTAATACCTTTCCAATTCTTCAAAATGAAACTATCCGAGGTTGTAAACAAAGAGTTTATGAATTTTTATTTTTGTACACAAGTGTTTACCTCTTCTGATACTACTTTTCTAATTTTTACTAATGTCAACTCAACTAAATATTTAGTTTTCCTGAATATTCTCATGTTTCTTTCCCACCAAATGTTTCATATCACAATTACTGGGACCATGTACCAAATACAAGCAAATAATGAAGATTGGTAAAGAAGAGGCCAACTCTGGAAGAGATCCCATATTGTGTTTGGGAGAGGAAAATGAAGATCTAACTTGCTCTTGATGAAATCCCAACACTGATTGGAAAAATTACAACAGATAAGAAAATGATTAGCTATTTCAAACTCTTGCTCACATTGTGGACACTTGAAAGGATCCGTAATTTTTAGTTTAACTAGGCGATCACTTGTAAGGATTCTTTTTTGTATAGCAAGCCACACAAATCTACTTGCTTTAGGTAAGACTTTGTTATTTCAAAAAAAGGTAAACGCACATTGGGGTTGAAGGGAGTTTTTCGATTGACTTAGAACTATGTAACCTTCTTTCACAGAACATGTCCCACATTTTGATGTTGCCCAAATGATTTTGTCTTGCTTTGTAGATAAATACACTAATATTTCCTTCATAATTTTGTAATAGATATCTGACAATTGAGAAGAGATGAGGCTACTAGTAGGATGTTTTTTCCACACTACTTTCCTAGTTAATGGATCCAACGATTGCACATAATCTAACAAATGAATACCCCAAGCCTCAGATAAGGTTTCCCTTACTTCGTGTAGTTCTTGAACTTCTACCAATGGAGGTTTTCCATTCCAAGAGTCAACCCAAAACTTTACACTTTTCCCATCATTTACCTCCCAAGATGAATATATTGAAATGAGATTCCTGATGTTTATCATGAAATTCCAAATAGCAGAACCTTTTGAAGGGTTTTCCACTATTAAAATTCTTGTTGGGTTTTCACTATCTAAATATTTGACTTGCATTATCTTTGTCCACTTGGCCTCTGGGTTAGTATATATTTTCCATACAATTTTATCCCCAAATGCTTTGTTTCTCCATGAGAAATTTTGGATGCCAGCCCCCCCTTGCTTCTTTCCCTTAGCCAATCCTTCAAGCGAGATTAGAGGTACTTTTTTCTACTCGTTATTGTTTCATTTCCAAAGGAAAGACCTTATGATCTTTTCTATTTGTGAAATTACTGATGTTGGAGCTTTAAGAACAACAAGAAAATAATTTGGAATTGAAGCAAGAACTAATTTAATTAGAAGAATTCTACTTGAAAAAGAGAGCCATCTTACTTTCCATAATTAAATTCTTGCTTTAAGTTTGTTAATTACCTTGTCCCAGTAGTGAGCTTTACTTGCACCTTTAAAGAATGGAATCCCTAAGTACGTACAAGGTAGCTCAGCTTCTTGAAAGCCCAAAGTTCTAGAATTTTCTTTTTCAAATCCTTAGGAGTATTTAAAATATAAATTTTGGACTTTGTTGAATTGATTTTTTGGCCAGATCCAAATGACTACTTATCAAGGACCTCATTGACCTACTTAGCTTCCGCTAATGATGATTTTTGAATAAGAGGGTATCATCAACAAAAAGGGAATGTGTAATTGAAATACTTGAACTTGCTATCTGTACTCCTTTCCATAGGCTTTGATTATGCTTCAAGAGGATGAATCTACTTAATGCTTTTTCCATAATAATGAAGAGAAACGGTGAGACTGAGTTGCCTTACCTAACCCCTTGTGAAGCATTGAAAAAACCAGTAGGAGTTCCATTGATGATCACTAAGAACTTAGCTCTTGAAATACAAGACATTATCCACTTTTGCCACTGTGAGCAAAACCCAAATTTTGACAACACCTTGTTGAGAAAATTCCAATCAACCTTATCATAGGCTTTAATCATATCGAGCTTGAAAATAAAGGAAGGAAATTTCGATGTTGAGATTCAATGTAGCACTTCAAGTGCAACTATAGCACCTTCATAGGTCTCCCATCCAGGAACAAAACCACCTTGCTCATGGGATATAATACTTGGGATAAGAGGCTACAATCTAAAGTAAATTGCTTTCATGAATATTTTGTAAATGGTGTTACATAAGGATATGGGCCTAAACTTTGCAAAGGTTTTAGGTTCTTTAACTTTTGGAAAGATTCCAATGTTGGTCACATTGAATTTTCTAAGTATGTAACTTATGATTTTATTTAAAAATATTTGTAGACATCTAAAATATGACCTTATCTAGCCACACCTAATCTTAGTCTATCTTAAGACTTTAATTAAATAATTATTTATTATTTATTTTTTTATTCCCATCATTTCTCATCATTATCCTAATCCTTTAATTAATTAAATATTTACCATTTTCATAATTATTTTCCCTTCACAGGATCCCATTAAATAAATATTTTATTTAATTAATTTATTCCCCTCTATCATCTATCCTTGTCCATCTAATGTTATCCTTTTATCTTGTTCACATGGATCATAATCTAAATTTTTCTTCATGTTGCAAGTGTCGCATTCACATGTCTAGCTAAATCCTTGTCTAGATTCATTGAACCTACGTACCTAGGAAAAAGTCAAACTAACTTTTCATCTTATCCAATCATCTCATTTAACCTCTCAATTTGAGCCATTCCCATAAGGATTTATATCCTTATCCTGATCATTAACCTAGACCCTATCCTTCATGTGTCACTCCTCACATGAATGCATCTTTCATCCAAAATATAATCCTCCTTGCATATTAGCTATCCATTGTCAATCATTCCTAGCCATTGATTTTACCTCTTTAAGACTCTATATCTAGAGGCTCTCATCCATCGTTACCATCACTTATCAAACTATCATACCTACATGATGTGTTTTTGATCTATCACTATCAAATCATATCAAGGTTATGATAGAGCATTGAGAAATCCACATATCAACATCAAAGATCAAATAAAATAAAATAAGGGTGCCCTCTATTTTTGCTCATCAAGGAGATAAGAAAATATTCTAGGTGAAGGTATATTATACTTTTTAATTTTTTGTTATCTTTAATATTTTTCATCCTATTCATGTTGGCATGTTCTATGGAATCCACATCCCTTTTAGCATTTCTCATGAAATTCTCATGAACTTTTGTAATGAAATATTTTTTGGTCCCAATATGTAAAGTGGAGCCTCTATTTCACAAAACAGGCACCTGTATAGCATAGATTTGTGCCTCTATTTCATAGAAAGGTGCCTCTACTCTGAAGATGCACTTTTGTCACCCAAAACTACAATTTTTTTTGTCTTATATTTGATCATATTGAGCTAGATATATGGTTTATATTACTTTTTGGGCCATATTTTACAATATATCATCATTATAATACTCTATTTTTGTAATTTTTTATATTCTTTTCTTGTACTAAAATCGGGGTTTCTAAGGTTTTCTCAAACTAGGGTTTCTTGCAAGTTTTTTAGGAGATCTAGGGTTTTCTTCATTTTGATATTTTTTGAGAATATAATGGTCTAACATATATTGGCAAGATATCTATGTTTTCAAGTGTCTCATAACCTTATCTTGAAGGTTTCCTAACTAGGTTGGCAAAAAACTTCATTTTTTGGGTCCCACAAGTTATTCTGAGGCATTGTATGTGAAATTGTTCCTTCATTTCACAAAGTGCCACCTCTATTTCATGGATCCATGGGTTTTTATAATATATGTGTGCCTCTATTGCATAAATTGGAACCTCTATCTAGTAAAGTTGTGCTTCTATTTTAGTTTTTAATATCTAGGGTTTTTTAGCTACTTTTGGCATCTAACCTTCATTTTTGAGAAACTAACAAGTGGTGCAACTATATAATGCTTTTCAAATATAATTAGCATTGATATTACTAATAATTTTATGTAGATTCATTGGTACACAGTTTTATTTTTCACTAATCTAGGCATCTAAAGTACCTCAATGGGTTAACGCACATTGTTTGTCATGTTTGGAAGGGTGTGTAGATGTATGCTCTCTCCTTGCACTTAGTGTGATCTTGAAGATCAAAAATCTCATATTTATTCATTTATTTTATGTTCGAAGTGTTATCCCAAGGATTATTATTTTGTGTGTATGCTCTCCCCTTGCGCTTCATGTGATCTTGGGTGATCAAAATACCTAGTATAGTATTTCACATTAGGACACATGCTTGGGGATTTGATCACCTAAAGCATGACCTCAACCACATTCTCTAGTAGGGTATACAAAGTGGGGAGAGTGAAAGTTGTAGCTCAAAGTGTAGCTATTTTTGTTTGAGCCAAGCCAAAAGACCCATGGTCTACTGATACTTTTTTGGTGATGAGAAGAGGGTATGTGCAGGATCATCATAGAAAAAAAGGCCCTTAAGTGGCAAAAAATTCAAAAAAAATAGAGTTAGGCAACTTGACATAAAAATTTGAATAAGTTATCTATATTATTTCAAAAATATGTAAGAATAGAATCTGTAGAAAATTGAATTTAGTTTCTAAACTACTAGGTTTGTTTAAGAATACACACATATATATATATATATATGGTGAAAATTTGAAATTTCAATGTAGTAGTACTTACATTTCAAGGAAAAAATAAGAAGTAGGTGTTTGTCTGACCACCCTAACCATAATAAAATGATAATATTTTTTTATAAGATTTTAGATATAAGTAAAGGACTCATGTTCTGATGTGATGCATATTTTTTTGTAATTTTTTTCCAAGTAAATAATTAATTATGCATTTTTTATTACAACTTTTAAAAAATTTAAAAACTCATATATCTGACCACCTTAACTTGGTCAAAAATTCATGAAATTCATTTTTTATTTTTTTTAATTCTATAGTATGTGAAGCATAGAATGTGACGCATGTTTTGGATTCAAAAAATATGCTACCATTTGAAAGCTATAGATATTTTTCAATCAGCCTATCAATCAGGACCTTAGTTGTAATTCAAATAGAAAATGAATAATAATTACTTATTAAATTCAAAATAAAGTATAATTTATATTGGTGGAAAGCTGAGAATCTCCTCTAAGAACCCTTTTCATTTCATCAATTTTGGGTAAATAAAAAGTCATCAGCCACATACCCATTATATTGCCACTTTTTGGCCCATCATGATCCTGCACATACCCAGGAGAGGCCCTACTAATCTTGGGCACTATCAGACGAGATCATTTTTCATATATCCACTAAGAACATTGTACTAAGAAGAATTTAAGACCTTTCAATTATTTCTTCTAATATGGTGCAAGGTCCATTATCATGCCCAAAGTTACTCACCATGTATCTCCCTCAATAGAGGTTAGAGGCTTCTTGGGCAAGATCTTAGGATATGAAAGGAAATGGAAAAGATGAGCCCTTGTGCCCTTGTATCCCTTGTTATCAACTCTTGAAAAAGAGGTGTCTCATGTACTAATCTTGAGATATTAGCCTTTAGCTAGTGGGCCCATATTAATTTAACATGTATAGTCCTAAAATTGCACCCCTTGCAATTTCACATACATTTTTGTATCCGCTTTGGTGTCCACTCCCTTAGCATTTGTGTAGGCACATTTTAGCCCCTACATTAGCCTTTTTCCCTTCTCATGATGCTCCATTACCCCTTTTCAATAGCTACCCTCATGTGTCAACTTTGCATCGAACCTTGTGCTTTTCATGATTATGTTGTTTTGTAGCATGACATGTCTAGACACTAGTGCGAAATGTGGATGTACACATGTTGCGCTAGCATCTTGCAATGTTTCAACGTTTAAACAAGCATTTCTGAGAATTTTTTACACTTGTCGCCTCCTTTGGTTGGTGGTAACAGCTCGAGATTCCTTGTAACCGCCCACGAAGCTCATTTTCTCTCTTTATATGCTATCTTTTTAGTCTGATTCCCAGTGCTTCTAGCTTTACTCTTGCTTCATTCTAGCTTTTGGCTTCCTTCAAGCCTTGGCTCAAGCATCTTATCTCTTGTTGTTTTGCTTGCAAAACTCAATACAACTTGTTACAACAGCTTCAAGCACTCTCAAGCTTTCTTAGCTCTCACATCTATTTCCCTTGCCTTATGCTTGTGAGCATCTTGGGATTTCACACATCCTTTTTCTATTGCATCTACATTTTGTGATACGGTTTCTCCTCCTCAAGCGGGGATTAATTTTATCACTCCTACTTGGTGGTTATGGTTCTACTCCTGAAGTTGGTTTTTCTTTCACCACATGCTTTGTTCATTGCTCTCTATCTATCTGGCTGTCTGTGGAGGTGGGAACACCAAAATGGGGATTTGAGTGAGGAAAACTCCTATAAATCCCCAACACTTTCTCTAGATCTTCTAGACATAGGTATTGAAGATATCTACTAGTTGGAGGCTTCATTACTTGGATTTTTGTGAGCATCTTCTTCCTTTCTTCTCCTTATCTTTATCATTTCTATTTCACTTTATTTCGGTTCTATCACTTTCTATTGCTTTCCTGTATTCTGGAAGTCCTTAGCAATTGGAATAGAAGTATCCACTTTATCTTTTACTGTGATAAACTTGTTCTTTGGTTTGTACAAGACACCAGTGCACCTCTGGGTTGCCAACGTGCTATGTAGTCATCTATATACTGTGTTGTCATCCTTTGGCCGAGAGCTTGTCAGTTTGTCCTAGAAATCTCTGTGACCTGCTCCTAATTCTAGAACTCTCCTCATTGTTCCTTGAGGTAGTTTAGGGAAGTTGACCCCATGAGGCTCTTTGACTAAAGAGAACTCATGAGTATTGAATCCCCCTTCTCTACATTTTGGTGAGCCTGATGTGAAGAGGGTATTTTTCAAAAAACTAGGAATTTATTTACCGCTACTTGGTGGGGTCATAACTTTTGACTTGGTGCTCGTAATTTAGAACTGCTTATGTCATTTGAAAGCTCTCCAAGAGGACTAGTTTAGTACTTAAAATACCATGCCTTTGGAAACCAAATTTTAGGGACTGGCGCAAGTTCCAACCTAAAATTTTGCTCCGAAGACCTCTGAAAACGCAAATTACTAGAACATAGAAAATACCAAAAAAAATCATAATGAATTTAATATCTTCTTTTATTAGTTAAGTATCTAGTTTTGTTCAAAATGTTAATGATATTCCATTTCATGCATGTGATGGTGACTTGGCTTTGCCTATGTCACTTGATATATTTGATCCTTCTCACGAAAGTCCTCTTGCTTTGGAGGATATTTTGTTGCAAGAAGATGAAATCATTGATACATTTCCTAATGTTACTCTACCCTCTCTTCATTCCAATGCACTCCCTTCTAGAAATGGTGCATTAGTGAATGATGACTCTCTTCTTAATTCCAATGCACTCTCTTCTAGAGATGATGCATTTGTGAATAATGAACCTTCTATTCATTCCAATGCACTCTCTTTTGGAGATGATGCATTCGTGAATGATGAATATCTTATACCTTCCAATGCACTCTCTTCTAGAGACATTGCATTTTTGAATGATGAATTTCTTATCTATTTCAATACACTCTCCTCTAGAGATGATGCATTAGCAAACAATGAATATCCTTCCACATTTGATCCTGTTTGGATTGATGTTGAGAATATGTTTTCAAATTATTCTACTAGTTGTGATGATTTTGTAAATGTAATCTATGTATCTTCTGCCCCTCAAAGGCCTAAGAGACCAGTCATTTACGTGACTCCAGCTAGTCCTTCTCCTAAAAGGATTTGTTCTATTAATGGTGTTCCATTTGACAATAATTCTCCTGATCTTTCTAAGGCTCCCTCTTATAGATTGGTAGCCCATACTTGTGAGAATAGTATGAATAAACAACCAATTCTTCCTTTAGCTCCTAAACCTATGACTAAAGCACCTAGTGATTACGATCTTTTCAAGCAACTTCAAGTTATTCCAGCTAAGATCACACTGTGGCACTTGCTTCAGTCTTCTCTGGTTTATCAAGGTATGCTTCAGGAATGCTTGCAAAAGATCTTCTTGCCTTCTTCTGCCATGCCAATAGATGTTGATGCGTTGATAGTTCATATCTGTGCAGATTCGCCGAATCGTTCTATCTGTAGGAACTCCCACCTCTAGAAGTATAGAAGCAAGCAGATCCTCTAATGAATATAGTTAACATTAATAATATTGGTAGTAGACGTACTCTCATTAACATTGGTTTGACACTCAATGTGTGTAGTATTGATCTATTGCTTAAGATTAATATTGACTCGTCTTCTCTTAATGCTTCTTCTATTGTCGTTTGTGGGTTCGATAATGTCAGTTGGAAACCTTTAGGCATGATAGTCTTTCCTTTGAGGTTGGGACCCATTAATACACCCACCATTGTATATGTTATGTCAGAAAAGCTACCGTATAACCCTCTTCTTGGTAGACCATAGATTCATGCTATGGGTGCAATCCTATCTACCTTGCATAAATCTATTAAGTTTGTTTACAATAATTGAGTAGTCATAGTTAAGGTTGACCCTGAGGCTATGCACTTATGTGAGATGGTAGTTGTTGGTCAAGTTTTGATTGTTCCTACTCTTATCCCTTTAGTGTCTTCCAACATGTTGATGTTTACTCTAGCATTATCTACTACAAAAGATACTCTTGAGATAGATGTCCCTAAAGAAGATTCTTCTGAAGTGAGAAATATTAAGTCTACTCCTACATCCTCTCAAGAGAATGCATGTCTTGGTGATGATTGGGGTTCTCTACACTTTATATATTCGTTCATTAGGGAATATACAGTCGACCCAATCTACTTAGGCCTTCTAATAACATCATCCACACCTGCTATCAAATATTATCATTATTTTGTATCGTAGAATAAGGTGAATGAAAATTGTAATGTTCTTAGTGTTGATCCTCCTTCTGAGGAAGATGATTATGATTCTGCTAAAGAGGATAGTGTTGGCAGTCTTATCAAGAAGGCTGATAGTGATCCCATAGAGGAGTGTGATCCCCATTTCTAGAATGATGCTCTCTATGAAGATCCTCCTTCTCAATATTTGCAAACACGTTATGGCCCCATCTTTAAGCTTGTCTTTGAATATGGTTATGGGCATAAAGGTTGTAGGCGTAACAAACAAGGCATTCAGGTCCCTATAGAATTCACACCCCATAAGCATAATTTGGGGCTTGGTTGCTTGAATGAATGATCTAATAGAAGCCATGGTTGACTGACATGAATTCTTCTCAACCTCATTTTATTGAAAATATTCACCCTCCTTTGTCTTCTATCTTTGTATCTTCTTCTTTTGAGTGGTCAAACTTTTCTGCATAAGAGAAAGGGTTGCTTCATGCTCCTCATTCTTTATATAAGCAAGAGCATTATTTTTTGGGGCTTCCAAAAGCTTGCTTAATCACTCTTCCTTCTCCTACATGCAAGGAATCTCATGAACATGATAAAGAGAAACATTCTTTTTGTGCATACCATCGAGTGCCTGGCCATTCCACTAGTGAATGTAAGGCCTTGACGGACAAGACACAACAACTTTGTGATTCAAGTGCCATCACTCATTTGTTTTTTGATCCACCTACATCTTCTTCAAATGATAAGTGATATCGAGATTTACCTCTATCTTGTGTTTTCTAAGTAATGTGTATGGTTCTCCTCCCCTATATGTTGGGAGCAGTGATAACTTGTTATAGAATCCTTCTTAAGGAACCCCCTCTCTTCTCTCTATCTTTCAAATGGAGCATCCCTTGAGTGGACCCATTTTCTCTTTTGAAGGGTTCCCAAGGAACTCCCTTTGAAATATTTTCTTTGAAGTAAAATCATTTGTGTCTAGCTTGGGGGTAGCCAGACTAGACCTCACTTCTCAAATTGTGTGTCCCTTGAGTGGACCCTTTTTTTTCACACAAGGTTCCCGAGGGACATCTTTGAAAGATTTCTAATCTATCGATGGTCTACATGACTATCTGCTTACTTTCATGCATGGCTTCTCTCACTTTGTAGGTACACTTGTGAAGCCTCTTTCCTTCTCTATGAAGTCCCCCTCCTTGGGTTTCCTCCATGTGAGAGATCTTGGGGGATACCCCCCTAGAGGTTTGCGGGCTTGTAGGGAACTTCTTTTGAGCTTCCTCCATGTGAGAGATCTTGGGGGATGCACCCTTGCAAGGTGCTTTTCTTGGTTTCCTTCATGTGAGAGATCTTGGAGGACACCTTCCTTGCAGGTCTATAGGAATGTGAGGTGCTTACACTATTTAATTGTCTTCTCTTCTCTTCTCTTCTCAATTGTATATACCAGATTGAAGATTTGCATCTTCTTCATCCTAAGTATATGCTCATTCTCTCTTCATCTTATAATTATTCTATATGTTATTTCTTAATTTGGGGATGATGAATAGTACTGAGACAACCTTCTACATCAAGGTCTCTTTCACTTTTCTGACTCAAATCCTTTAGCTTTTTGTGTGCTAACATTGTTGTCTGGTGTAGGCTTTTCTTGTCTAATGCATTTATTTTTTAGGTCTTCAGATTGGGGGCATGCTTCTGTGGTTCGAAGAGTTATCTACTTCCTCTATAGTATCCTTTTGGCATAATGATGTTATTTATATTTGGTATATTTCCTTTAACCTGCATATTATCATAGATTCATATGCCTGCTAAAGGGGCGGAAAATTTATAGTCCTAAAATTGCACCCCTTGTAATTTCAAAATCATTTTTGTATCTACTTTGGTGTCCACTCCCTTAGAATTTGTGTAGGCTCATTTTAGCCCCTGCATCATCCTTTTTCCCTTCTTAGGATGCACCAGTACCCCTTTTCAATAGCTACCCTCATGTTTCAACTTTGCATTGAACCTTGTGTTTTTCATGATCGTGTTGTTTTGTAGCATGATGTGTTTGAACACTAGCATGCCACATGGACGTATGTACACCACGCTAGCATTTTGTGACATTTCAACATTCAAACAAGCATTTCCAAGCATGTTTTCCACTTGTCACCTCCTTTGGTCAGTGGTAATGTCGCGATATTCCTTGTAACCGAAAGCTTCTTTTCTCTCTTTATATGCTATCTTTTCAACTTGATGGCTCCTTCTAAGTTCTTCCAAGTTCTTCTAGCTTCACTCTAGCTTCATTCCAGCTTCTAGCTTCCTTCCACCCTTGGCTCTAGCATTTTCTCTCTTGTTGTTTTGCTTGCATAGCTCAATAAAACTTATTATAGAAGCTTCAAGAACTCTCAAGCTCTCTTAGCTCTCCCATCTATTTCCCTTTCCTTAAATTGCTTGTGAGCATCTTGGGATTTCACACATCCTTTATTTGTTGCATCTTCATTTTGTGATATGGGTTCTCCTCCTCGAGTGGGGATTGCTTTTATCAACTCTTTTGTGATACTAGTTCTCCTCCTTGAGCGGGGTTTTCTTTTATTACTCCTATTTGGTGGTACAGGTTCTACTCTTGAAGTGGGTTTTGCTTTCACCACATGCTTTGTTCACTTCTCTTTATCTATCTAGTTTTCCATGGAGGTGGGAACACCAAAATAGGGGTTTGACTGAGGAAAACCCCTATATAGCCCCAACACTTTCTCTAGATCTTACAAACGTAGGTATTGAAGATATCTACTAGCTGGAGGCTTCATTACATGGATTTTTGTGAGAATATTCTTCCTTTCTTCTCCTTATCTTTATCATTTCTATTTCACTTTATTTTGGTTCTATCACTTTCTATTAATTTCTTGTATTCTGGAAGTCCTTAGCAATTGGAATAGAAGTAGCCACTTTGTCATTTTTTTTTATAAACTCGCTCTTTGGTCCATATGATATGCCAGTGTGCCTTTAGGATGCTAGCACACCACATTTTTGTTTGTATACCTCATTGTCATTCTTTGGCTGAGAGCTTGTCAACTTGTCTAGGAAATCTTCGTGACCTACTCTTTCTGATTCTAGAAATCTTGTTGTTGTTCCTTGAGGTAGTTTAGGATAGTTCACCCTGTGAGGCTCTCCGAATGAAGAGAACTCATGAGTAGTGAATCCCCATTCACTACACATGCCTACTTAACATAATATAAAATTGTGCCATCATTTTTTGTATGTTTTCATTTATAAAACTAGTCAAGCCACATATTCTTATCACCTTCAAAGTAAAATCAGCCAATTCATCTTCTTTTTCTATTATCTCTTGCCAAAAATTATCAAAATTTATGTCAAACTCTCAAACTACACTTTTTTTTATGCCTTGGTGCATGTGCATCATCTTGAGGTGCTTTTTGTAGCTTTTTTGTGAAACTATGCCTCTATTCCATAGAAATGTACCTCTATTTCAAAGAGTTGCACCTCTATTTCTTAGAGTGGCACCTCTATTACCTAAAGCTATGCCTTTGTCATTTCACTATAATTTGACCACTTTTCATCCTCAAATTATAATCTTGACCTTTGTAAACCTAGATAACACCTGGGAGACCCATCCTTAGCCATCATTTCACCTAAAACATCAACATTATCCAAAAACCCTCATATTTGTTGAATAGGACAACTAAGAGGGGGGATCAATTAGTTGTCACAAATTTTAACCTTTAATTCAATCACTAAAACTTATACTTAAAACTGTTTAAGTGATTAATCATCAAATTCCAATGCAGAAACTCAAATCCAACATATAAACACAATAACACCATATTTATGTGGAAAACCCAATAAGGGAAAAACCATGGTGTGGATTAACTCACACTATAGAGAATACCAAAACCAAATACAAAAAGGCTCACTGCCTAAAATAAGACTCACTGCATGAGAATAAGGACTCACTTTCCAATAAGGATACAACTCAGAGGGCTCATTGCCATAGAGATAAAAAGAAGACAAAGAAGACTTGTTATAGAGAGACTACTATTGGAAAGAAGCAACACTAGGAGGGGGGTGAATCAGTGTTTTGCAAAAACTAATTTTATTATTCTGAGCTTTAATCCACTTAGAACATTCAACCAAAAGTAACATGCAAAAACAAAAAGTAAACAACCACAACACCAAAACACAAGGAATTTTTACGTGGAAACCCTGTTAGGGGAAAAACCACTATGGATGGCCAATCCACAATATGTTCTAAGTATACCCAAAAGAAAGATTACAAAATGGGAATGCACTTGCATTTAGGCACACTGCCTAGAGCTCACTGCTTAAGATAATAAGGCTCATTTCCTTACAAAGATTTAGATTAAATCCAGAATAATGAACTGAAGGAATATAATCTACAAATGCTTTATTACAATTTTAGTTAGGCTCAGGTTTCAATCTTCTATCCTTCTGACTGATACAAAACTTCTGTTTTTCTTTGCTCTGACTCACTTCATAAAATATTTATGCACAAGTGAAACTATGCATAAAATCACTCCAAAACTCTTCTGGTGTTTGCAATACACATTGACACATCACACATATATATCAAAAAGATATAAGAGATCATACATATATATATCTGCGACTAGTAGTTTAATCGAAATAAGTTGGCTTCAAATAAAACTTGAAAATATTAGCAACTGTCAGCTCAAATCATAAGAGTTATGCAATGTGCATCCACAACGGTCAGCCAAAACTTAGCTCGGACCCAAAACAAGATGAGAGAACACAAGAATATTAAAATAAACATTTCTTGAATATCCGCAACACATTACATCAACTGAGTCGGCCCCAAAATACTAATAAACAGAGAAGTAACAACTGGATCTCCAAACTCACACAAGACTTAATACAAGGCACTAAGATTTCCAAACAACACTTTAGATGTACTGACAAACCTCTCATGAGGTCCACAACTCAAAATAACAACTAGAAATCTATAAGTGAATCAATGATCACCGAACTGTCAGATGCTTTGTTCTTCCTGATTGTCCTCAATCTGACTGTCGGTATAAGAAAATGATGTTATATAGATCTATCACCTACTAGGGTTTCCATCAATGACAATACCAAAAATCATTCATAGTGTCTCTTTCCAACAATCTCCCCATTTGGCATTGATGGCAAAACTTAGTGAAAAATGACTAAGTGTCGAATCAACATGAGTTACACTGCCACAAAAAAAAACTTCAATCTTGGGAGAACAACTCCCCTATGATGACTATACATTTTTCACTGTACACTTCTCCCCGTTTGACATCAATGGAAAAAACTAGGGAAACCAAAAAAAAATTCCAAAACTATACAGACATGAATTTGTAACTGTAGACACGTAAAATATACTAATTGACATTGTGCATCTGATCTTGACTTACTAACATCATTTCTTCCTAAATCATCCCTCGGTCTAACCATTTAATCAAATCCCCTATTTGATTAAATTCATCAATATTCCTCTCTTAATTAAATAAATCATTTTATCTGATTAAGTCATCTTCTTTTGTTAATTAAATCAATCCATCTGATCTAATTATCCTATTTAATTAAATAATCAATTTATTTGATTAAATCTCTAAAGTCTATCCATTAAATTAAATAAATTAAAACCTTATTTGATTTAATCCAACACCATCTCTTTAATTAAATAAATCAAAATCCCTATTTAATTAATCTCTTGTCATATTCCTCTCTTATTTGATTTAAATAAATCCATAAATTTGAGTCAAATAGGTCACATCATCTAACCTCTCTCATTAAATTAATTAACCCTTGATTAATTTAATCTCCTCATGTCCCATCCTCTAGATAATGCAAGTTGCACATGAAAATAGATTTAATTCATTTATTAAATCTCTATTTTCCTCACAAGGCATCTTTTGGAATATTCTCTCAATTTGAATTCAAAAATTCCAAGTCAACATGTACATCCAACAAGGCAAAAAATTCATCTTACATGTCCTTTGCCTTGAGCCAAGTGGCATTTATTGCATTTTCCCTTCCCTCTTGCATGTCATTTCAACAAATTTGAAATTCAAAATTATGCATTTATTGGCACAAACCCCAAATCTTGCACATCCTCCATCCATTGATAGCTTGACAAGTGGCATCATATCATTGGATGAATGTTAGTTTCACATTGTTCAAATTTGGACATTCATCCATATTGGCATTCTATAAATAAAGATCTCATATCTTCATTTGATCATCCACAATTTGAGTAGAGTTACCATGTTCAAATATCTATCAAGCTTCATCCATCTCCATTGAGTTCTTAGCTAGGCTTTTTTGCAGATTTTGGCTTGGAGCTATCATCTTTCATTCAACAAAGTGGATCAACTATCTTCAACTCATCAATTTTCCATCTTAGGAATTGGGAAAGGGCCAATTTTCACATCAAATTGGCACCAATTCCCCCATGGGATCATAAGTTTGCACATCTAATTAGGATTTAATCTTTGTTTTATCATTTCTCTTGTGTTATTTAATATTTTCTTCCTAGTTTGAATGTTGTAAATAGATTTCATGGTGAATCCTTATTTTAGCTTGCAATTCCTTGTTTAACTTGTTTACTCATGTTGTTTTGCAGGTACTAGGAAAATGGTTCGCATAGTAACTTACAAAATTTTAAAAGTATCTACAAAATTTTGCTTTAACACTCTTAAATTATGATTCCAAACATTTTTGAGACTTTCCAAAACTATTATGTGACCACACATTAAATAGGATTGAGCCTCTGTAGTTTCAAGATTCTTTGGGTCACTAACAGCTACAACAGATTTTGCTTCCCTCAAAGCACTTACTTGACCTTCTTGCTAAACCGCATCACTAGCTAAAGGATCAAAAGTAGTAGAAATGATAGCTAATTTATTTTCCAAATCCTTCACCTTTGTCTCATTTCCTTTATTAAACTTAGACATAGCTAAACAAGATTTCTAGGCTTTTCTAGCTTCAAATACAGAACCTTGAGTGTTCTTCATGCAAGTAGCCAACAAAATCTTATCCTCTGCAATCACTACCTTCAACTGACTAAGTCTTTTTCTATTAAAATCCTTTTGCACTTTATCCTCAACAAATTTCTTAAGAGACTCAAATTGAGTACTTACAACATTTATGAGCTTCTTTAGCTCACCAGAAGAGGAACCTGAATGATCCATGACATGAGTAGGCATTAATTTCTACAGAACTACAGATGCAAGATTCAACAATTCACTATCCTCTATGTGATACTTTAGAATCTTCTCATTGGCCTTAGCTTGAGCAATTGATGCAACCTTCATCATTTGAATTGGAGATACGGTAGATAGATTGATTGAACATTCATCCAATTCAAGATCAAAATCTTCTTGTTGCTCCATCAGAGATCTCTTCACTACCTTGGTAGTGTCTCTTGCCTCCATTTTGATTTCTTGAGCTTTTTCACCTTCAGCATTGGGTTCTTCTGAGACTTTTTTTGGATTGCTTTTAGGCATTTCCACCTCTTCATTTTGTACCACCTTCTCCTCAGCTAATACCACCTTAGGAAATTCAGTTTCCATAGGTGTCTCTATATCTTGTACATTAGGAGAAATTAGAATATCCTCAACTTCTGGAGGATCAGATACATTCACATTCTCCTTATCATTTTCATTTACCTCCTCATTCACTACCTCATTTTCTGGAACATTTTCAGTATTCATTTCCTCAAAGTTAATCTTATTCTTTGACAGAAACTCTTCTATAATTTCCTTAGTTTCACTAACAACAACATCAGTTTTCACTAACAGTAGCATCAGTTTCACCAATCATGAGTTTATTTACCCTTGTCTTGCTCGTAAATTCCTTTTTAGCTTTTTCAAGGAGTGAATCCATCTCTTCAATTGACATTTCTGGACACAAATCTGCAAGAACTCTCTTCCTCAAATTATCTTCTTCTATTCTAGCACTTAGCCTTCTCGACTCCAAAGTATCATATGGATTCTTGGGTAGGCTAGACATAATCTCAACAAGAACTTTATTGAAATTTTTCATATGTTTTATTGTAGCTTCTTCTAGAATTCTCTAACTAGATTCATCAAAAGTTTCATACAATTCATAGATAGGCTTGAGATTAATGCCATTGACAACTACATTCACAACTTCATCAACAGACATACCAAGTTTATCAACTTTAGCCTTCTTTTCCTTTTCTTCTTTTTTGGAAAATTTTATTTTGTTTAACTTGATAGCTCGAGTTCCAGTAGCTCTTACTTCTCTCAAAACTTCTTCTGATTCTATTTCCTCATCTTCTAAAACGGGCTTATATGTTCTTGTACTCTTATTCTCCTTCCTTTTACTTGAAGGTTGTTCTTGTGTTGTCTTTGCTATAGGGGAACTCCTTGTAGATTTAGTGTGGGTAGAGGATGCACTAGGACTAGTAGACTGAGCTGTATTTGCTTTCACTTCTATTGCTTCTGCCTCATCTCTCCTCCTTGCTTCTCTCAAGGCTTCTACAGGTAAGCCCATCCTTTTTGCAAAAAGTTCTATTTCTTTTCTTACTCTCCTGACTATCATTGGTTTTCTCAATTCCTCATGAACTTGCATACTTTTCTCTGCATATGCTAGATCCAAAGGTGAATTCAACAAGTTTTCTACATACATCTTCAAAAAAAATTCATCTACTTTGTATCCCATTGGCATGATCCAAATTGTTCTAGGATCAACAGCTTCCATATGACATTGGTCAATATCCACCATGAAGTAGATAGTATCTTTGTATTGTTCCACAATTGAAGTGGGAATTATTTCCTTGGCATGCATCATATCCTAGAAATTTTTGAATTAACCCCATAGGGTAGTGTTCTTGACCTGACGGTCACCCATTCCAAACAAATGTTTCCTTATCTAAATAGCTATAGGCTCATCATTTTTCCAATGTACTTTTCCAATGCTTAGAACTTCATTCAAGAAATAGAAAAATAAGCACAATAGAAGATTACCATATTTGAAAGTATTCTTCTTTTCTTTCTTGATTTTGCTCAGATTTTCCAACAACTGACTTTTGAGCAACTCGCACAAGTCATACTCTACATTCTGCTTTACCATTTCATAAGTTGCATAGATGGTTGTACTAGATACAAAATTGTCTCAACTAGAATGATATATCTTGTAGCTGATGACCATTGATGCGAATTTCACATCAACTTCAACATTGTCTTCTATTGTCATTTCCCTTCTATCCCATTGCACACTTGTTGCCTCAGTAACCTTGTCATTCTTCACAGATTTCAAGACTGGAAGTCTACTAGTGGAATTCAAACCCGTTACTGCACATATAGCCTCTTTTGTGATTTTGAAGGGTATATTCAGCCATATGAATTTGTCATGAACATGGCTCAAAATGTATCTCACCAATTCATTTTCCTCAAATACGGGAAATTTTGCAAACTGTGCAAACTTCTTTTGTTCTAGGATTTGAAATTTTGGTTTTACAATAAAATCTTCTCCAACTATACCATGGGAGTACAGATTCATTATTTGAGAGGTTTCTAACTCTTTAATTTTTGCATGAATATATGCCCTAATATCCTCAGTGTGCAAAAAATTGTACGACATAGATGAAAACGCTCCTAAGGGTTCGGTCTCAACAGACTTGTAAGGGTGCCATTTAAACTTAGGATAGGGTCTATCCTTGACCTCTACAACCAACGAAGTGGCCAAGATTTACAAATTCACAAATTCACAGGATTTTCAAAAAATTCCTTTCCGTCGGATCAGAGTTCATTCACAAAATCTTCTCCATGCTTTGAATCACTTCACAATTCAGCAAGGTTTACTCCAAGGCTCTTCAAATTACTTTCCTTCAAAAATGCAAAGTGACAAATGAAGGATAAAAATAGCTTTTTATTACTCACAAAATAACCCTTTTGTTGCAATAAATGCTTTAACCCTAGTTCATCTAGTCACTCTGATTTCAAGCACTGAGATAGATGATTTTTCTACGGATCCCCAAAGCTTTATAATACTGGCTCCAATTTGATTAAACAACATCTAAAAAGCATTGATCCACCTACTGGACTGGTCCACATTCCAGTATCATTTTCCTGTAGGGGGTTGAAGAATTTTCCTAATAGCTCCCCCTAGGCCACAGGCCTAAAACTAATTCCCCGAGGAATTACCAAAAGTAGATTCTGGTGCTGGCACATTTCCTTCGACAAAGGGATTCTTTTTCACCCATTTCCTCTGCATTTTCCTTCTGATCACATCTGTAGCAACTTTCCCTTTTCCTTTGACATCTTGTTGTGTATTATGTCTTACTGGACCTCTTCTATTTCAATAGAATCTAGAAATATGCCCAAATTTGTTGCAGTTGTAGCACATAACATTTCTCTGATCAGACCAACTGTTCCACTGATTTTTCCTTGATCTGCATTGGTTAGCAATATGCCAAAATCTATTGCATGCGTAGCATCTAAAATCTCTATGAAAGTTAATCATCACAACTCTACATTCACTTGACTTATGACCATACTTATAGCAATTAAAGCACTAGCCTGAGAATGATGGTCCACTTGGATTTATCCTGCTTCTACACTAAGAAGCCATATGACTGAATTTGTTGCAAGAAAAATAATAACCATTGAATCTCTAAGCATTTGGTTCTCACCGGATTTCTTCTAGCTTCATTCATCTAATTTCCTTGCCAAAATCTCCCTTGTTCGAATTTATTTTGTCTAGATCCAAATATTTCTCCTTCTTCATATCCAAGACCTCACTTGTCACCATTAGTCCTCTGACCTTTGATCACTTCATCAAGCTTGGCTGAACTGGGTTTGAATTTCTCCTTGTACTCATTTGTAGTAGTATTTTCATCTCTGAGATCATCAAGCTATTTTTCAAGCACTTCCTCATTGTTCTTAGATTGTTCCAATTCATTTTCCAATCGACTACATTGTTCAGATTTTTCTTTCAAGGATTGAGCAAGCTTTTCTTCATTCTTCTTTCTATCTTCAATTTCCTTGGTCATTTTCATCATGATAGACTCCATCTCACGCTTCAGGGCAACATTTTCTTTGGAAAAAATTTCACACTCTTTTGTTTTCTCCTTTAAGGCATGACTGAGTTGTTCATCTTCCATGCTTCTATTCTTCTGCTTGAGTTGATCACATAATTCCTTTCTTTTCTCCCTTGATTCATTGATTTTTTCTTTTAATGACTTTATGATTTTTTCTACATTTTCAAGATTTTCTTGCAGTTCTTGGTTCTCATATTTTTACTAGCCAAGATCATCCAGGTCCACCATACATTGTTGTTGAAGATTGCTTGTATCCATTGAAAACACTTTCCAAGATCTCCCCAAGCTGTTAGACTTGTTTCGAGGAACTAGCTCTGATACCAATTGTTGGAAACAAGCAACACTGAGAGGGGGGGTGAATCAGTGTTCTGCAAAAATTAAGTTTATTATTCTGAGCTTTAATCCACTTAGAACATTCAACCAAAAGTAATATGCAGAAACACAAAGCAAACAACCACAACACCATAACACAAGGAATTTTTACGTGGAAACCCTGTTAGGGGAAAAACCATAGTGGATGGCCAATCCACAATATGTTCTAAGTATACCCAAAAGAAAGATTACAAAATGGGAATGCACTTGCATTCAGACACATTGCCTAGAGCTCACTGCTCAAGATAAGAAGGCTCGATGCCTTACAAAGATTTGGATTAAATCCAAAAGAATGAACTGAAGGAATAGAATCTACAAATGCTTGGTTACAGTTCTGGTTAGGCTTAGGTGTCAATCTTTTGTCCTTCTAACTGATACATAACTTCTACTCTACTCTTCTCTCAGGACTCACTTCACATAATATTTATGCGCAAGTGAAATTGTGCATAAAATCGCTCCAACACTCTTTTGGTATTCACAATACACATTGACACACCACACATATATATCAAAATGATATAAGAGATCATACATATATATCTACGACTAGGAATTTAATCAAAATAAGTCAGCTTCAAATAAAACTTGAAAATATTAGCAACTACCAGCTCAAATCATAAGAGTTATGCAATGCACATCTACAACGGTTGGCCACAACTTAGCTCGGACCTAAAACAAGATGAGAAAACACAAGAATATTCAAATAAAAATTTCCTGAATATCCACAACACATTACATCAATTGAGTCGGCCCCAAAATACTAATAAATAGAGAAGTAACAACTAGATAACCAAACTCACACAAGAATTAATACGAGGCACTAGATTTCTATACAACACTTTAGATGTACTGAAAAACCTCCCATGAGGTCCACAACTCAAAATAACAACTAGAAATTTGTAAGTGAATTGATGATCACCAAACTGTCAGATGCTCTGTTCTTCTTGACTATCCTCAATCTGATTGTCAGTATAAGCAAATGATGTTATGCAGATTTGTCACCGACTAGGGTTTCCATCAATAACAACACCAAAAAGAATTCATAGTGTCTCTTGCCAACAACTACAATCCCAATTCAACAAAGGATTCCACCATAGTCACTTGATCAACATGCATGAATGGTAGATTTTTCCTTTGCTCACTTCATCTAAAAACTCAACATTAAGTTTCACACTAATCTTCAACAAACAACTCACACACACTTTTTTAATAGCATCAAAGTTGCGTCTACTCTTTCACTTATCTTCCTTCTTTTCTCTTATATTTTTTTCATTACTAGCTCATCATGTATTTATACTATCTCTAACCTTGAAAAAGATCAAATTCGGCCATCCAACTTCAAATTCAAATTAGGTCAGCACCAAAAAATCCTAGAGTGGAATTAAAATGAGGGTGACCCAAACACATTCTTCACTGGGACCCAAAATAGATCCAACACGCTTCATCAACTTTGAAGATAGTGCTTACCACAAGGTCAACAAAACCATTGTAAAAAACATAGAAAAATTAAGCTCGAAACATCCATAAACTAAAAATAACATCAATGCAATCAAAACATATTAACTCTAGAACCACAAGTCAAAAGACTTCATCAAAGAGAAATTTGAACCAACAACTTTTCTCTCAGGCCTCAACCAAAACATAGAAAAACATAGTTCACAACTAGTGAACACAACTTGATCTTCACAATGAACCAACAACCAAAATTATGGATATAGAAACCTTCAACAACTATTACCAACATATCTAAGCCACATGAACATAGGGGAAAATACCTAATCATTACTCAGAGCAACAACTAAATACCTATAGACTTCCTTTAATACAATTTTCTCAATATCCTCAACATATACAACCAACAACAACTAGATAACTAGTTGAATAGTTGACATCAATGACAACACCTTCATTCCTTTCTTCATTCTTGGTCCAACAATCTCCCCCTTTGTCATTAATGGCAACACATGATGCGAAAAACCATCAAAGACACCATACCAGTTCTGAATATACTTCTTAAGATTTTTCTATTTGCTTCTCCCCCTCAGAAGATCATCTTCCTCATTACCTTCTTTCTCTTATTAGATTTATCTCCTTTCCACATGCTTTCTCTCCCCCTTTGACATCAATGGAAAAGGAAAAATATATGTTCATTGAATCTTCCTTTGACATGAAAATAAAATACTCATAATGACAACACTTGAAACTACCTGCTCCCCCTGAGAGGTAGCCACCAAAACATTAGCCCAAAAAAGATAGAACCATGAATCCATCAGACTAATGCATCTCCAAATGCATCTTAGTTTATTAAAGGAGGGGCAATAACCCTAAAATTCTCCTGGAGATACTCAAAATTATCTTTAGGAGGAGCCTTTATACATATATCAGCAATCTGATCCTTTGTCAAAACATACTCAAGCTTGACTTCATTCTCCATGACCTTATCTCTTAAGAAATGATATCTAATAGATATATTCTTCATCCTCGAGTGCATCACAAGATTCTTCAAAATGTTAATTGTACTTGTATTATCATAGAAGATAGAAATGGGATCATCATATAGCACTATGATATCTTTCAATGTTTGTTTCATCGATAGAACTTGTGTACAACAAGATGTAGTAGCAATATACTTAGCTTCAATAGTAAACAAAGAGATTGAATCTTGCTTCTTACTCAACCATACCACCAATTTCCATATACAAAATAATGCACCACCACTTGTACTCTTTCTATCATTTGCACATCTAGCCCAACTGTATAGGCACTAAGTGTAAAGTCAATATCTTTAGGATACCACAATCCATAATATGGAGTGCCATTCAAATATCTAAATATTATTTTAACTAAAACAACATGTGTTTCCTTTGGATCTTTTTGATATCTAGCCACAAGACAAACTGTATGCATGATATTTGGTCTAGTAGTAGTCAAATACAATAGTCCACCAATCATAGATCTATACTTTCTCTAATCAGCCTTAGGTGAATCATCATCTTTACCCAATTTGTAACTAGTCACCATAGGAGTACATACTGGTTTGGAACTATCCATCCTGAACTTCTTCAACATCTCTCTCACATACTTATATTGTGAAATGAAAATTCCTTTCTTTGTTTGATTAATTTGTATTCCGAGAAATAAATTAATCTCCCCAAACATAGACATCTCAAATTCTTTCTACATTTCTTCCTCAAACATTTTGCACATCTTTTCATTTCCTCCAAAGATAATGTCATCAACATATACAACTATAATCAATATTTTTTCATTTTCAATCTTAAAGTACAAATTACTATCTGTTGTACCTTTATTAAATCCTTGTTGAATAAAATCCTATCTGACCTTGCATACCAAGCTCTAAGAGCTTGTTTCAACCCATATAAATATTTCTTTAATTTTGACACCATATTTGGTTGATCTATTACCTAATATCATTTTGGTTGTTCCATGTAAACTTCTTCCAACTCACCATTTAGAAATGCAGACTTGACATCCATCTAATAGACTTTGAAATATTTATAAGCAACCAATACCAAGAAACTATTTATAGATTCCATTCTTGCTACCATGTAAAAAGTCTCCTGAAAATATATGCCTTCTACTTGTGAGTAACCTTTACGCACAAGCCTCGCTTTGTTTCTAACAACTTCTCCATTCATATTCAACTTATTTCTGGACACCCATTTTGATCCAATGATATTTTTATCTACTAGTCTTGTGACCAAAACCCAAGTTTGATTCTTCTCAATCTGCAAAAGTTCTTTTATTGCTTCCTTCCACTGTTCATCTTTACAGGTTTCACATATTTTCTTCAGCTCAATCTTAGAAAGTAAACACAAATTTACTTCAGCAACAACTTTTCTTCTAGTTAACACACCTATTGTCTTGTCTCCAATAATCTAATTTTTTGAATGATTCCTCTATACATATTTTGGTGTCCTAAGGGACATCACCGTAGCATCTTCTTCTCTTTCATCATGTTCATCCCGCTTCTTCTACTCATCCTTATCTCATTCTTCCATAATTTATGATATCCTTGCACTATCATGTTCATCAGACAGATATCCATCAATATCAATAGAATCCTTCATTGTCTCATCAACCTTTACATTCAAGCTCTCTACATTATTTTTCAATCTTGTATTGAAACATCTATATGCCTTTCTTTTAGTAGAGTATCCAATAAATATTCCTTCATCACTTCGTGCATCAAACTTACCCAAAGTTTCCTCATCTCTTCTGATATAACATTTGCTTCCAAACACCTTGAAATATTTAACTATAGGAATTATTTTATGTCATAGCTCATAGGGAGTATTTGTACTATTTTCTCTTTCCTGAACTCAATTGAACACATAAACATTGCATACTATGGAAATAGAGTGCACAAATTCTCTTATCCACACCTAAAAGGGGAATAAAGGAAGAGGAATATGATTTTGCAAAGTTCACACTCAAGAACGAATCCTTGAGATTCCAACGCAAGAGAGATTGAAATTTGTCAAAGGATATTATTCTTAAGGTTGGAAATTGATAAAGAAGACTAACTACTAATGCAGAACATAAGAAAATACAAGATGTTTGAAAACACGTTGTGATATGCAAAATGACCTAGAAATGCAAGTAAACTATAACAAAAACTGATGAAATTAAAGGTGTGCACCTGGAAAATGAAGAAGGATAAAATGAAGTTCTAGAATCCTGAAAAACCTAGTGCAGAAGCCAGCTACAACTCATACGCCAATTTGGGTGGCTTTATCCCAAGTCTAGAAAACTATTCTAGAGTCCGTTTTAGCCAAATGGGTATCCAAATATGTAGAAATCTATAAAAAATAGGTATAGTGGGACTCATACACCACTAATGGCATATAAGTCCACTTTGGCTTTTCTAAAAAATTTGAAAGTGGAAACGAAAGCTCTCAGCATGCACTTTTTGTTCCTCCAAGTATTTGGATCCAAGACTCTAATTTCTGACATTGTAAGTGACATTTTTATGGATATTTCGACCTAACTAATGAGGAGATGAATTCAACAAGTTTGTAACTTATTCTTCAATCATCTTCAAGACTTAAAGGTACTCAGATCTGGGTATGTGCAAGATCATGATGGGCCAAAAAGTGGCAGTATGATGGGTATGTGGCTGACGACTATTTTTTTACCCAAAATTGATGAAACAAAAAGGGTTTTTAAAGGAGATTCTCAACTTTCCACCAATATAAATTATTCTTTAATTTGAATTTAATAAGTAATTAGTATTCATTTTCTATTCAAATTATGACTAAAGTCCTAATTGATAGGCTGATTGAAAAACATCTATAGATTTCAAACAGTATCGCATTTTTTGAATACAAAACATGCATCACACTCTATGCTTTGCATACTATAGGATTAAAAAAATAAAAATTGAATTTCATGAATTTTTGACCAAGTTAAGGTGGTTAGACATGCGAGTTTTTATATTTTTTAAAAAGTTGTAATAAAAAAATCATAATTAATTATTTACTTGGAAAAAAATTACAAAAAAATATGCATCACATCAAGGCATGAGTCATCTACTTATATCTAAAATATTATAAAAAAATATTATCATTTTATTGTGGTTAGGCTGGTCAGACAGACACCTACTTCTTATTTTTTCCCTGAAATTTAAGTACCACTGCATTGAAATTTCAAATTTTCACCAAATAGTTTTTAAAAAAAAAAAACAAACCTAGTAGTTTAGAAACTACATTCAATTTTCTACAGATTTTATTCTTACATATTTTTGAAATAATATAAATAACTTATTCAAATTTTTACGTCAAGTTGCCTAACTCTGATTTTTCTAAGGTTTTTGCCACTTAAGGGCCTATTTTTTCCATGATGATCCTGCACATACCCATCTACAACAACACAAAGAAAGAAATATAAATGTTGAATGTTAGGGAATAGGGGTTTGCCTTGGTCAAACCCATTTTAGGTAATTAAACCAAATGAAGAAATAAGATGAAGAATGAACATGAAATGAAGGAATTAGAAACTTTCCATGAGGATAGATCTTGAATTTATGCAACAATTAATGAAGAATCTACCCTTGCATGCCTTAGATGACTATCTTGATGACTTAAAATGCTAAAACCCTAGATTGCTTGACTTGAGATGGAGAATGAATGATGAATGAATGATGAATTAATTATGAATTAGGGTTTAGAAGCTTTTTTATATAGGAAATCCATCTAAAATGCCCATTAATTTGATCCCGAAGGCTGACATGGAGGAAAATTAAACTTAAACCTAATTTTTCCCATGCAAACCTCGAAAATAGCCCAAATGGGACAATTCACCACTCTGGGTGACTTAGTCCCACCTAGATGGGACTCATTCACCCAAAGTGGCAAATGGGTCCCACAAGGGCTCTTTTTTTAGCTAGGATGTTGGGGGATGAAGAAATTAAATAATTTATATGTTGATTTTGTGAGGTCTTTGATCAAAGTAAGCCTCAAGATACATAATATTGTTGGATGTTGTGGTTGTGTTGTTGATATGTGATTTTCATTGATGTCAACACTATTAACATTAATGTCATTTGAGACTATATATGTCGAGGATATTGAGAAAATTGTAATAAAGAAAGTTACAGGTTATCAAGTTCAGTATGAACAACATGTTGATGTTATGATATTGCTATCAGGATTCAACCGTGTAGTTTCAAGTCAAACCCATTGACCCATGTTTCATGAGTAGTGGTTTGACTTGAAACTACACGGTTGAATCCTGATAGCAATATCATAATTTGACACGCTGTGGAAAAATACCTCCTACTTATCAACATGTTGATGATCAGAGGTTGTGGATTAAAGGGTTTGTTTTCAAGTATATCTAGTTTATCCATGTTAAGTTTTAGAGATTTGCATGAAGATTTGATCGAGTTGTGAGTATCTATGTTCAGACAGTTTCTTTGTTGCTTTAGTTGGTGTTCCTGAATGAAGATGATATGATTCTAGTAATGTGAAGTGTTGTGGATGCTTCTCTAGTGATTCATGTTGTTTGTGGATGTTTCTAGATTATTCTCTATCATTTTTGTATGTCCACATTGATCGATGTGTTCACAAATGAAGATTTTCTCTTGTGTGTTCATGTTTTTCATGTTCTTGGTCAATTGGGTGATTATAGCGTGTTGTGGATCTTTGAGGAATAATTATTGAAGGTTTTTTGTGTTTGAGGATTTTATTTTGGGTCTTCACTATGTTGTGGCTAACTTTGATTGATTCACATTGATAATTATTTATGTTTTGGGCTGACAGTTTGTATTCATTTTATATTTCATTTGAAGCTGACTTGTAGATGATTTTATTCTTGATTGTGGATATATGAGTGATTTTTTTATCATTCAAGCTATGAGGTGAAGTGTGTGAGTGAAGTTTGAAGTGAAGTGTGTGAGTCATATGTGTGAATATTGTTCTAATCATTCGAAGGCAGAAATTAAGTGTGAAGAGTGTGCAAAGTTTATGTGCCTAATCAGAACTGTAATCAGGCATGAGTAGATGCTATTTTCTCAGTTCAAATCTAATGGATGTAATCAAAATCTTTTTGTAAGATAGTGTGTCTTCCTTGGGAAGTAAGCTTTGTTGTATTTGAGTAGTGATCTCTAGGAAATGCTCCTAAATGCATGTGCATTCCTCATTTATTCCTTTGTACTTTTAACATGGTATAATCTTATGGACTAACCTCCACCGTGGTTTTTCCCCTAACAGGGTTTCCACCTAAAAATCTTGGTGTTATGTGTGTTTCTAATGTATTGATGATTTATGCTTTCATGGATGTTAATCATATCTGAGAATACGGTTAATAATTTTAATAAGTTTGAAATTATGCGATAACTGATTCACCCCCCTTCTCAGTTGTCTGCCTTTGTGTTTCCAACAATTGGTATCAGCGCAGTTTCCTTCGAAGAATTTTAAAACCTTGAGGTGATCTAGGATGGTGACATATAAGAAGGATAGTCTGAGATTCGATAAAGAAAATTATTCTCTATGGAAGACTTGAATGGAGTGTCATCTGAGATGCATTGCTAAATCTTTCTGTAACTTTACAAAGAATAGTTATGTTATCCCACAGAATGGTCCTTCTACTTCTGTTGAGATCAAAGATGTTGAGTACAATATCAGGGCTAAGGATGCATTTTTTAGTACTTTGACTGATTCTGAGATGACAAATGTAATGGATTTGAAGACTACTTATGAGATCTTGAAAAAGTTGGAAACTTTATATGAAGGTGATGCTCATGTGAATATTGCTATGTTGCAAAGTCTGAAAGGGAAATATGAAACATTGAAAATGGGTGAAGATGAGAACATTACTGCTTTCATGCAAAGAGTGAATGAACTTTTGTGTAATATCAGATGTGCTAGTGGAACATTAGAAGAATTAGATATTGAAAAAGTTCTTAGATCCTTTCCTACTGCATACAAACACAAAGTTGTAGCTATTGAGGAGATCCAAACTATGACAAATGTAACCAGAGACATGTTGATTGGTAAGCTTGCTATTTTTGAGTTAAGTGAGTTTAGTGATGGTCTTCCTAAGATAGAATCTGCATTCAAAGCTATTACCTCTAGAAGAGATAAGCAGAGATATGACTCGAGAGAAAGTTATTTTAGAAAATTGTTCAAGTATGAGGAAGAAATGAGATAGATTGAAGAAGAAGAGAGGAAGGTAGATGAGATTGAAGCACTTCTTGTCAAGAGAGTACCAAGAGGAGAAGGTAAGTATAAAGGGAAATTTCCTCTTAAATCTTTTTCTTGCAATAAGATAGGTCATTTTGCTTCAAGGTGTCCAGAAAGAGCTCCTAAGCCAAGACCTAACAAACCTAGATTCCAAAGAAAGTGGTATTATGCTGCTGATGAAGGTGTGACATATGATGAATCAAATAAAGGGAATGCAAGTGAAGATGGATGGGTATTTATTTCTATCAAAGAAAATGATCTGGTACGTACTGAATCTTCTAGTTGCATGAATGTGGAGAAAGCTTTGCCAACTAGAATTGAAGAAAATGATGAATGGGTGATGACAGTGGTTGCTCTCATCACATGATAGGTGATAAAAGAAAATTTGTGAGTCTTGAAAAGTATGATGGTGGTGTTGTAATATTTGGTGATGACAAAGTTGGTGTAATCCATGGAAAAGGATCCATTTCTCTTGATGGTAAAAATAATACTGATGACGTCCTATATGTTGAAGGTTTGAAGCATAATCTTTTAAGTGTTGGATAGATGGTTGACAAGGGATAAAATCTACAATTCAAGGATGAAAAGTGTAGAATATTGGGGAGTTCCAGAAATGAGATTACATCAAATACAAAAAAAAAGTAATTTCTTTCACCTGAATGTTGCTACTAAAAGTTGTCTGATTGCTCTTTGATGAAATTTGGTTGTGGCATAGGAGATTGTGTCATGAAAACTTTGAAAATATTATCAAGATAAGTTTTACTCATGTTGTGAGAGATCTTCCTAAGTTGGTAAAGCCTACTAATATCATATGCAAGGAATGTCAGTTGGGGAAGCAAACTAGAGTTTCATTTCGGAGAAAATAGCATTGTTCAAATGAAGTATTGGAGCTTGTGCATACTGATCTATTTGGGCCTTCTAGAGTCAGAAGCTTACAAGGAGACAAGTATTTCATGTTACTTATTGATAAGTATTCTATATTGATGTGGGTTTCTTTCTTAAGAGAAAAATATGAAGCCCTAGAGAAGTTCAAGATTTTTAAGGCTAAGGTTGAGACAGAGATAGGTCTAAAGATTAAGTGTTTGAGATAAGATAGAGGTGGTGAATTCATTTCTAGTGAGTTTAATTATTTTTATGAAGAGCATGGGATAAAGAGATAATTATCTGCCCCGTGAACCCCTCAAAAATTTAATGGAGTTGTGGAAATGAAGAACAAGACAGTTCTAGATGCTATTAGGACTATGATGCTTGAAGGAAATGTCCCTCATATCTACTAGAGAGAAGTTGTGAATATTGTTGTTTACACTTTGAATCGGGTGCATATCAAAGGTGATACTAGTAAGACCTCTTATGAACTATGGTTTGGTCATAAGCCTACTAATAGATACTTCAAAAAGTTTGGGAGTAAATGCTACATCAAAAGAGATGAAGATATGGGAAAGTTTGATGCTAGGAGTGATGAAGGTATCTTTCTTGGTTATTCTACTAAAATTAAAGCCTACCAGTGCTTCAATAAGAGATTGAGGAAAGTGATTGAAAGTTCCAATGTCAAGGTTGATGAAGATACAATTAAACCATCCAGAACCTATGGATATGATTCAGATGATTAGAATGTCAGTTCAGTTTAGACTCAGAATCAAGTGCATATCATTCCGATGAATCAAGAAAGTCAAGAGGAAGGAGCTAGTGAAAATGTTGAAGTGAGAACACAAGAGCCTAAAGTTCAAGAACATTCTAAGACTCCAAGGTATGTAATACTAAATCATTCAAAAGATAAAATTATAGGTGATAAGAATAAAGGTGTTCAAACTAGGAGAATAATTGCAGAAGAATATTGTTTGATTTACAAGGTTGGGCCTAGTAATG
Organism: Sequoia sempervirens; assembly: GCA_007258455.2. Classification (NCBI taxonomy): domain Eukaryota; kingdom Viridiplantae; phylum Streptophyta; class Pinopsida; order Cupressales; family Cupressaceae; genus Sequoia; species Sequoia sempervirens. The sequence continues at coordinate 145,594,070 of VDFB02000013.1, forward strand.
TCAATGAAGTATGCAAATATGAACATTAGATGGAAGAAATGAAAGAAGAGCTACAACAAATTGAGAATAATGATACATGGATTCTTGTTCCTAGACCTAAGGACAAAAATGTAATTGGAACTAAATGGGTCTTTTGGAATAAATTGAATGAGGAAGGTGAAGTTGTTAGAAACAAATCACTACTGGTATGTAAAGGATATTCACAGATGGAAGGAATTGACTTTGAAGAAAAAATTTCCCCTGTTGCTAGGATTGAAGCTATGAGATTATTTCTTGCTTATGCTACTTACAAAAACTTCAAGGTTTATCAAATGGATTTCAAGCCAACTTTTCTAAATGGAGAATTGGAAGAAGAAGAAGTGTATATTAAACAACTTGATGGATTTCAATTGATTGATCAGGGAGATATGGTTTGTCAGTTGAAGAAAGCATTGTATGGAATTAAGAAATCCCCAAGAGCATGGTATGCTATATTGGATAAGTATTTGTTGAAACTTGGATTTAACAAAGGTATTGCTGATAGTAATTTGTATTTCAAGATTGATCATGATAAATATTTGATTGTTGAAGACTTTGTTGATGATATCATTTTTGGAGGAGATGATAGTTTGTGCATGAAGTTTTCTAATGAAATGCAAAGTGAGTTTGAGATGTCTATGATTGGAGAGATGAAATTCTTTTTGGGATTGCAAATCACTCATCAAGACAATGGAATCTTTATATCTCAATCCAAGTATGTGAAAGAATTTCTAAAGAAGTTTGATATGGAAGATTCAAAGCCAGTTGGTACACTTATGGTGACCTAATGTAAGTTGACACGGAATGATGATTCTCCAAAAGAAAACTAGACTAGATATACATCCATGAATTGTGGATTGCTTTATTTGACTCAAACTAGACCTGATATCATGAATGTTGTATGCATTGTTGCTAGATTTCAAGTTGATCCTAAGGAATCTCATGTAACTACTATGAAGAGGATTTTTAGATACTTGAAGGGAATAGTTGATTTTGGCCTATGGTATCCTAAAGAAGATGAATTTACTTTGAGTTCTTTTATTGATGCTAATTGGGCAAGAGATGTGGATGACAAAAATATTACTAGTGGTGGCACATTTTTCTTGGGAAAGAATTTAATTTCATGGTTAAGTAAGAAGCAGAATGCCATTTCTTTGTCTACTACATAGGAGAAATACATTGTTGTTGCTAGAAATTGTATTCAAGGATTGTGGATGAAGCAGATGTTGAAAGATATCAAAGTTTTTTATGATGAGCTTATTGCTATATTCTCTGATAATTCAAGTGCAATTAATATTTCTAAGAATCTGGTGTTGCATTCAAAAACCAAGCATATATCTATCAAGTTTCACTTTTTGAGAGAGAAGGTGAGTGAAAAGGAAGTCAAACTAGAGTATGTGCCTACTAAGGAATGGATTATAGATGTCTTTACTAATCCATTTCCTAAGGATACTTTTGAGTATCTCAGAGGGAAGCTAGGGTTGATTACCCCTCCTAGTCATAACTAAGATGCATTGATTTGCATTAGTTTGTGCATTTCATAGTCATATCTTGATCTAGATTAATGTTGTGGTGGCTGCTACTTAGGGGGAGTAGTCAAATGTTTTGAAATGTGTTTCATAGCTTGTGTGAGAAAGATAATGATTATCTTTGTCATTGATGTCAAAGGGGGAGAAGAGTCAAAACCTAAGGTGGAAAGAAAAGTGCTAAGAGAAAGTTGGATTGATGGTGTTTTTCACACCATGTGTTGCCATCAATGCCAAAGGGGGATATTGTTGGATGTTGTGGCTATGTTGTTGATATGTGGTTGTCATTAATGTCAAAATATTAGCATTAATCTCATTTGAGGCTGTATATGTTGAGGATATTGAGAAAATTGTAATAAAGAAAGTTACAGGTTATCAAGTTCAGTGTGGCCAACATACTGATGGCTCACTCAGTATGTTGATGATCAGATTTTGTGGATTAAATGGTTTTTTGTTGAGTATATCTAGTTTATCCATGTTAAGTTTCAGAGATCTGTGTGAAGATTTGATTGAGTTGTGAGTATTTGTGTTCAGACAGTTTTTCTATTGCTTCAGTTAGTGTTCCTAAATGAAGATGATGTGATTCTGGTAATGTGAAGTGTTGTGGATGCTTCTCTAGTGATTCATGATGTTTGTGAATGTTTCTAGATATGCTCTATCTTTTTTGTACATATACATTGATCGGTGTGTTTGCGAATGAATATTTTCTCTTGCGTGTTCATGTTTTTCATGTTCGTGGTCGACTAGGTGATTATAGTGTGTTGTGAATCTTTGAGGAATAATTATTGAAGGTGTTTCATGTTCAAGGATTTTATTTTGGGTCTTCACTATATTTTGGCTGACTTTGATTGATTTGCATTGATAATTATTTATGTTTTGGGCCAACAGATTGTATTCATTTTATATTTCATTTGAAGGGACTTGTAGATGATGTTATTCTTGATTTCAGATATATATGAGCAATTATTTTATCATTCAAGGTATGAGGTGAAGTGTGTGAGTGAAGTATGAAGAACATTCTGTGAGTCCTATGTGTGAATATTGTTCTAATCATTCAAAGGTAGAAATTAAGTGTGAAGAGTGAGCAAAGTTTATGTAATTAACCAGAACTGTAATCAAGCATGAGCATATGCTATTTTCTCAATTTAAATCCGATGGATGTAATCAAAATATTTTTGTAAGATAGTGTGTCTTCCTTGGGTAGTAATCCTTGTTGTATTTGAGTAGTGAGCTCTAGGCAGTGCACCTGAATGCATGTGAATTCCTCATTTATTCCTTTATACTTTTAATAGGGTATAATCTCGTGGATTAACCTCCATCGTCATTTCTCCCCTAATAGGGTTTCCATGTAAAAATATTGGTGTTATGTGTGTTTTTGATGCATTGATTATTTATTCTTTCATGGTTGTTAATCAAATATGAGAATAAGGTTTATAAGTTTAATAAGTTTGAAATTCTGTGACAACTGATTCACCCCCCCTCTCAGTTGTCTGCCCTTGTGTTTCCAAAAAATATGGGGTCATAGGGTCCTATTAATGAGGATGTAAAGGGTAATTAGGGCTAGGGACACTAAGTTCAAAGTGAAAGTGTGATTAAATACACTTTACAACATTAAAATGAGGTCTTGATAGCCTAGGAAGGCACAACATCCAATGTGAATGTGTAAAACATTTTACAACACTATATTAAGATGAAGTTTAATTTAAAATCTTCTAGATTAATGTGAGAATGCAATCAAATACATTTTACAATATTGAATTAGGGAAAAATAGGTTCATTAGACTTAAATTCTTAATAAAAGTGTAGAAAAGTGTGAGTCATTTACAACACTTTACAACACCTTTACAAGACATCAATAAATTCATTTTATTTCATTTGTAAGGGTCCAAAACCTAATTTGGATGTGTAAAACATCTCACAACACTAGACCAAGGCATCATTAAGTCCAATTTATCATTAATTATTCCCAAAATAAAGCAAGGAAAAAGGTGTACTTTTTTTATGTCCACATTTAGCCCCCACTTTAGTGAGAGGATGAACCTACTTCAAACTCACACTAAAGTAGACATTCAAGAGGAGTCCAATCATACCAATGTGGATGGTATAGGATAATAAAGATGAAGGAGGTAACCAAGCCCCTAGGATCTAAGATCCTAAGTCAAACTAACATAACCACTAAAGTACACGCACAAGGTGAATGATTTTGCAGCAGAACAAGATACATGATCATTCAATGGAAATAAGTAGAAGGAGGAGAAGTACAAATCATAAAAAATAAAAAGGTGGATCAAGCTTCGATCATTTTTCCAACACGTTGTGGATTAGATCTAGGTTGTTTGTCCAAAAATGCATACTCACTCTGAGGTGTTACAACTCTTGTCTATCCGTTGGGTGAGAAGTCCTAAAAGGTGAGAAACATACACTCATAACTGGTATGCACTCACACACACACAAGTATGGGGAAAGTCATGCCTCAGAATGGGCTTCCTACTCAACCATACCAAATTTATACCTCCTAATAACTTTTAATAAGGTGCCACACAACTTAGAGAATTGGTCCTTTGAGCTTCACGATATGGCTCCACAGGCATACAAGCTATGTTATGCAAGGTGGACATATAACAATTGTTGTAAATGCCAAAATAGTGTAAGGTATGTTCAAAGGGATTTTTCTTAGTTCATGTAAGGTCTCTTGTTAGGGAACATCATGCCTAATGTCTCAAAGAGAGGAAAAGTCAAAGAAATATCATGCTCTTGGAGGAAATCAAGCTCAATGACACCACCAAGGAGAGGACGCATCGCAAGAAAAAAAATCACACAGTGAAACATGAGTGCCGATGTATGCCCCCACTTTAAATAATTTCAAACACCATTGTTGTGAGAAATTGCTTTAAAGTATAAGAAGACATGAGAGCTTATTGAAAAATCCCAAGATGCCAAGTCAAATGTTTCCAATAAGCTACATCATGAAAAAGGTAGTATTTCACATGTGATTCAACTTAAGGCATGTCGTCTACATCCCAATCTTACTCTTATATGTTCATGAAAGGTGATCAACTAGCCAAAAGAGAACGAAAAGTGGCATACGAGGACAATGCTAACTAACCCCTTTCCCCAAGTGTGAGCTGAAATGATTGATAAGATGCATGGTAGATTGAAAATTGGTATCAATTAGAGGAATGAGATGCCCCCACATAAGGAAGAGCATCAAACTCCTTAAGAGGTTGGATTTTACTATTCAAAGTCATACATTCATCAGTAGAATGACCATGAACTCTATGATATGCACAAAATGAAGTATTACAATAAAATTTATTTTGAGTTCTTGGAGGGAGAGATATCAAGTGATCTTGGGGGAGTCTCGACAAGATACCTGCTTGATCAATGGTAGAAGGCATTCTTGTAGTTTGTGAAAAAGATACCTCTTTCTTAGTAGATGCCCTCTTTAGATGGAAATATTTTGTTTGAGCTCCTTTATTGGAGGGTGTAAAATCTAACGAATTCAAATCATTAGTGTTCTGTAAGATAACATTGACATTAAGAAAAGATTTATCTATTTCTTTCAAAGAATTATTTTCAATATTGTTGTGGTTAAGTGAAGGCTTGTTTATTTCTATCAAAGGACAATAACCAAGACCATGAGTTGTTCCTTGCATGGTAGGCTCTATAGGGTTGCAGATACCATGTTCTCTAGCACCACATCCTTTTCCATTGTAGCCAAGTTGTTTCATAAGTTCATAACCTTTTCCATAAATATTTTTCATTTCTTTTGGATCTGGTGGTAGTTGATAGTTAGTGTCATCAAAGTTTTTTGTATAATTTGCTTCTTCTTGTTTAGTGGTTGAGGTGGATGCTTTGGAAGGTTCATTTGAATGTTGTGTTGACATTGCCGCATTTTCTTTCTTCTTTCAAAGTCTTTGTTTGTGATCTTGCATTCTCCCATGAATGTATGTTCAAAATCTAAGGAACCCCATTCATCTTCTAATAGCTTCGTGACTTGTTCAATATGTTGTTCTATGGTTTTTTGTTGGACGGGTTCCCCTTGTGTAGTTGGTGTTAATTTTTTTCAGGGATTTTCCTTGGTTTTCTCAATGTTTAAACAACTATTAGGCTTAGGGTCAGCTTCGAGTGTGTACACTTTGTTGTTGTAGGCATACTTCATTACATGATGAAGAGAAGAAGGAACCCCATTCATTGTATGAATCCATGGTCTACCTAAAAGGAGGTTATATGAAAGATCATTAGGAATAACATGGTTGGTGTTTCCAATGTGGCCTTTCCAACTATAATAGGAAAATTAATCACACCAAGTGGTTGTTTTCCTAAATTTTCAAATCCCTTGATAGATAAAGAATCAGGTTGAATTTTTTATTTATTCACCCTAAGCTTGTCTAGAAGGTTTACACTACACATACATTATGAGTAGATCCATCATCAACAAATGTTCACTTTATCCCAATTCTTTTATATTGAGAGATTATTATGAAAGCTTCAATTTTTTTTTCACTTCCAAAGGAGGGAGCTCACTTTGGTGGAAGACAATGTCAACATTTATTCCTTGAATGAGAGCCACTATGTTATTTGGTTGCACATTAGAAGGGCTAGGAAATTTTTGTAAAGAAATTTGAATCATGTTGTGATAATGAGGGGAGGCTTGAATAAGGTCCCATAATGATATTTTAGCAGGAGTATTCTCTATTTTTTCAACAATATCATACTACTTTCCACTTTGTGGAGGAAAACAAGGAGCACTAGGAAATATGAGATTAGGAAAAGGTAAGGGTGTTGGTGTTGGTTGTAGGGGTTGTAGATTATTTCTAGTGTTATATGTATGAGCAATGGTATTATGACTCGACTGTTGTGACACATTATTCTTAGGTGGGTAGAGGATGAATTTGGGTCTGTTTTGGGTGTGAGGTTTGTGTGATGGTGGGTAAAGGATGAGTTGAGGTTGAATAATATTAACATCCCTTAGCGAGTGAGATTCAAATGTTGCCTCTTTATCTGCTTCTAAGAGAATAATATCATTATTGTCAATGTTATCCTTGTCTTGCATCATGATATCCTCCCTAAAAGGAGAGTTTTTAGGAGAACTATAAGCCAAATGTTCTTGACATTCAAAGGTTGGTTCTTCTAAAGGGACTTCATCGTATGTAGGGGAATGATCAATGGTTGAATTTTCTTTCTCAATAAGGATTTCCCTAGGAGAAGGAGAACTATGATTCTCATGACCTTCATCAATTTTTTTTTCTAACACCAAATTATCTTCTTCACAACTAGGAGAGATACTAGGAGAAGAAAAAATGTTATTGTCATGATTACCTATGGTTGTGTTGTCTTGTTCATCAATTTCTTGTCCACTAAGAGAGGTAAGAGGAAGAAACAACTAGGATTCTCAAAACTCTCATTGATTGGTTCTTCTAGCACCAAAATATCTTCTTCTCCAATAGGAGAGATATTAGGAGAAGAACAAATATGGTAGTTATAAATGTCCAAGGTTGTATTCTCTTTCACTAAAACACTCTCATAGGGAGGGGATAGGAAATATTTCTTAGCATGTCTAAAGATGTAAGACACTAACATTGTTTGAACAAAAAGGAAAAACACTTGTAACTATTTCAAGCAATGTTTCAGCAATGTAAACAATGTATATCCAAAGATGCAAAACATGTTTATCCAATGTATGCAAATCTTTAAGAATGCAAACAATGTATATCCCAAAATAAAAAGAACTTTTATCAAACTTATATAAATTTTTATGAATAGAAACATTGTATATGCAAAAGTAAAAAGTAATTTTATCCATGTTATGCAAAATTTCAAAAATGTGACCATTTTCAAATCTAATGAATCTTGTAATTGAAATTATTTCAAAAATGACTACCCTAAATTGATGTTTTTGACCTAGATACATAAAAAAAATATTCCCAAAACTTTACAAACTTATAGTATATGGTACAAGGAGGCTTAGGAAGAATAGAAATGAGGTTTCTGATGTTCTAATAGGCAGGTAAAAATCTAGACTGGGATTGATTCTCCGAGAATGGCGAATGAGTCCCAATAAGGGTTTTTTTCAAAATTTTCAAAAAATTTCAAATGGTTTTGATGCTTTTAATGTTGGATGACTAGAAGATTAAATGAAAATGCAGATTTTATATGATTTTTAATGATTTGATATGCAAAAATGCAACCTATATGCACTTTCATGAATGCAAAAATTTGAAACCCTAGAATGCAACTTTAACTAATGAAAAATGCAATGCAAGCTAATTCTAGGACAATGATGGACTCAAAATCAGAAAAGAAAGTATTCTAAAGGTGGGTTCATGAAAATGTTGACTATGGAAATGGAGTGCACAACTTTCCTTATGCACACCTAAAAGGGGAATGAAAGAAGAGGAATCTGATTTCACAAAGTTCACACTTAAGAATGAATTCTTGAGATTCCAATGCAAGAGAGATTGAAATATATCAAGCAAGATTGTTCTTAAGGTGGGAAATTGATAGAGAAGATTTTTTTTTTTATTCAAGGGGTAAACGCTTTTGAACTAGAGCTATGAACCGAAATACAACCATTCAACAATACCACCCCAATGGGATTTGAACCTTGGTGGCAAGAACAACAATGCCACCTTTAAATCAACACACCATGCCAATATTGGAAATTGATAGAGAAGATTAACTACTAATGCAAAACTTAAGAAAATACAAGATGTTTGAAAACATGTGATATGCAAAATGACCTAGAAATGCAAGTAACCTATAATAGAAACTGATTAAACTAAAGGTGTGCACCTGGAAATTGAAGAAGGATAAAATGAAGGTATAAAATCCTAAGAAACCTGATGCAGAAGCTAACTGAGACTCATACGCCAATCTGGGTGACTTAGTACCAGATCTGGAAAACTATTTCAGAGTCTGATTTAGCCAAACAGGTATCCAAATCTGCATAAATATTTCAAAAATAGGTACAATGGGACTCATACACAACTAATGGTGTATGAGTCCACTTTAGCTTCTCTAAAAATATAAAAGTGGAAATAGAAGCTCTCAGTCTATACTTTATGTTCCTCTAGGTATCTAGATTTGAGAGTTTGATTTCTGACATTGTAAGTGACTTTTTATGAATATTTTGACCTATCCATTAGGTAGATGACTTCAAAAAGTTTGAAAATTATTCTTAAATCATCTTCAAGCCTTCAAGGTACTAAGATCTGCAAGCATACAAAGAAAGAAAGAGAAATATTGAATGTTAGGGAATAGGGGTTTTTCTTGGTCAAACCCCTTTTAGGTAATTAAACCAAATGAAGAAATATGATGAAGAATGAACATGAAATGAAGGGAAATTTTCCATGAGGATAGATCATTAATTTCTATAATAATGGATAAAAATTTTTCCCTTCAATTCCTTAGAAGACTAACTTGATGACTTAAAATTCTAAAACCCTAGCCTACTTGACTTGAGATGGAGAATGAATGATGACTAAATTATGAATGAATTATGAACTAGGGTTTAGAAGCTTGTTTATATAGGAAATCCACCTAAAATTCCTATTAATTTGATCCCCAAGGCCGACATGGAGGAAAATTAAACTTAAAATCCATTTTTTCCTGCTCAAACCTCAAAAATGGCCCAAATGGGATTAATTCACCACTTTGGGTGACTTAGTCCCCACTTGGATGGGAATCATTCATCCAAAGTGGTGGGATGGGTCCCAAAGGGGCTCTTTTTCCAACTGGGATGTTGAGGAATGAAGAAATTAGGTTTATATGTTGATTTCATGAGGTCTTTGATCACAATAAGCCACAGGATGCACAATATGGGGTCATAGGGCCTATTAATGATGATGTTGTGGACACGAAAAAGGTAACCTTTCTACTTTTTCTCATGTTCAAGCCCTCCTAGTGGACTTTAGATTGATTTTTCCTAGCTTTAATGTTGTAATGTGGACAACATATTCATGTTAGGTCTAGGACCCTTGAGAATAATTGAGAATTATAGGTTGTCTTGTAAAAGTGTTGTGAAGTTTTGTAACCCACTTTCACACTTTTCTAGGACCCTTTCATCATAATTCACTTAAATAACCCCTTTTTATCACTTACCAAGTCTTATTTCAAAGTGTTGTAAAGAGTTGTAACAAACTCTCGTGCTTTTCTAAGCTTGTCATCACTAAATTGACCCTTTCTTATGTTTAAATGACCCCTTAATGCACTTTTCAGCCATACTTAAGTTTATTTTTTAGAATATTCTCATTAAACATCATTAAATACACTTCAATCCTAGACACCCAGTAAAATTTCCCTGGTGGGACCAAGTCCCACCTAGGGCGACTTAGTCCCACTGGGCACAAAAATCAAAATAATTTCAATTTTTTGGTCGGATTGTATTCTCTTACCCATGAGGTTGGCCTATGATGTGTTATTTTCGAGAAATATTACAAAATCAAGTATAAATAGAGGGTTTTTCCTCTCATTTTACACCCAATTCACCTAATTCATTTTCAAGCATCCTAATTCATTATTCAAGCAATTATCAAGCATTCAAGCACTCTAATCATCATCAAGTCATCCATTGGAACAGTTCATTGCATATCTTCAGATTTCATCATCAAGGGTTCTGAGAGTTTGTGACATTACATGTTTATTCATCATTCTCTTCTTATTTTGTTTCATCATAGGGTTTGATTACTGAATCAGGGTTTGACCAAGGAAAACCCTTATTCTCTAACACTTAACTTTTTTACCCTCTTTGCATGTGTGTTTACAGTTCAAGATTGTATGGAGATTTTTCAAAGAGGAAAGTGTCAAAAAGGTGTTATCAACTCATCAAAGTCATCAAAATCAACAAAACCCTAATTGAAGCTTGGAGACCTCTTTCAACCCATTTTCAGCAGTTTCTGAACTAGACACTTGTCAGGAAGGGAACTACAGACTGAAAGCTATAGAACTTTGTCCCAAATTTCTTGAGATTCCCAGGTGGACTAAGTCACCATCTGTGGTGAATTAGTCCCACTTCCATGCTTGAAAAGTGATTTTTACATTTCTAAGTACCCATTTGGCAGATTCTTGTTCTGACATATTTTTCCTAAATCTGGACTAAATCACTCAACTTGGTGTAAGTGTCCCAGTCAACATTTCTACTCAACTCTATGGGATTACAAAGCCTCTCAACATTAGACTTTAGATTCTAGGTGCACCTCTCTAGTCTTGTTTAATTTTGTCATTGTTTACTTGCATTCTTAGGTGTTTTTCCATACATCACTGTGTTTTCAAATAAGTTGCATTTCTTAGATTTTGTAGTGTTTCCAAAAAGTGTATACCTTTGCTTGATATAGGAATAAATAATGATAAATTGGAATTAATGAGGCCTCTATTTGGTGTTGTGAGGTGTCTACACATCCACACTAGGTCTTGAACCCTTGCAAATTAAATAAGATACATTTATTGATGTCTTGCAAGAGTGTTGTAAGGTGTTGTAATATATCTTCACAATTTTCTAGGACCATAATGTTATAATTCATCTAAATAACCTTGACAAGACCTATTTCAAAGTGTTGTAAATTCTTGTAATAAAATTTCACATTTTCCTAGGCTTGTCATCAATATTTACACCTTTCTTATGCTTTAAACGACCACTTTATGCACTTATAGGCCCTAATTAAGTGTCTTATTGAAGAAGAACCCAATAAACAACATTTAATACATTTTAATATCTGAAATCCACTCAAAATTTCCCAGGTGGACTAAGTTGCCACCTTAGGTGACTTAGTCCCATGTGGCACAAAAATCAAAATAAATTCAAATTTCTTTCAGGTTTTTATTCTTTAAGACCTAAGGTCGGCCTGTGATGAGGTATTAATAGGTAAAATAGGTGAAATGCCTATAAATATAATTCTTTTAACCCTAGTTCACATCTCTTACCATTATTCATCCACCAATCTTCCATCTCAAGTCAAGCAAGGTAGGGTTTTATGATTGCAAATCATCAAGATAGCTTCCTAGGGCATTCAAAGGAAGATTATTCATGTTTTGTTGTAGACATTCAAGATCAAACATCATGGCAAGGTAATCAAATCCATTATTTCATGTTTCATTCCATTCTTTCATCATTTTGGTTTAATTACCTAAAAGGGGTTTGACTAAGGAAAACCCCCATGCCCTAACAATCAACATTTTCTCCCTGTCTTGTGTGTTTGTAGATTTAGCAACTTCAAGGGTTGAAGATCATTGAAGAAAAGGTTGAAGACATCTCTTTGTTTCCCTAGCCAAAATATCAACAAAAATTCACCTTCAAGCCTGAAAATTAGAGTTTCAAAAGTGGACACCTATGGGAAACCAAAGTGAAGACCTAGGGCTTCCGTTTCCACTTCCGAATTTTTAGAAATTTGGAAGTGGAATAAGTCGCCACTAGTGGCGACTTAGTTCCAATGAAAATTTTTTTTGGAATTTTTTATAGATCTGGATACCCATTTGGCTGAAACGATCTCTGGTACAATTTTCTAGAATTTTTCCAGATTTGGGAGGACTAAGTCACCCCAACTGCCCTAAGTGTCCTGCCAGGCTTAAAATTTTGAATTTCCAGGATTTCAAAGTTGCTTCAAGTTTTCAACACACTTTTAGGTGCATAGATTTTGTCTTACAACTTTCTATTTGGTTTTTTTTGCATATCACATTGTGTTTTCCAACATTTTGCATTTTCATAGTTTTGCATCATTGAATCATTTCATTTTTAGATTAATGCATTAGGACATTAAATTTAGATAGATTTCATCCCTCATCACATTAATATTTGAGTGTATATATTAGCATTTTAGCCCACCTCTCTCTTTTTAGGTGAAAAACCCTAGAAGAGTTAGAGAGCATTTGGTTTGCCAAAATCATTGTTTACATTTGCATTAATAATCATCTTTCTTTTTTAGTTTATCAAATTTAGGAAATTTCATTTAGGAATATTGCATCCATCCTTACACCAATCTTGAATGTTTACATTTCATTTTGGCCCATCTTTCTCCTTTTAGGTGCAAAACCCTAGAAGTGCAAGAAAGACCCTTGGGTGCCAAAATCTTTGTTTACATTTTGGTGAGCCCAACTTTTGAACATTTTTGCTTCTATTTTCAAGTGCATCCTAGGTTTAACTTGCATCAAAATTTCATTGTTTAATTTGCATCCCATGGTTTTAAAAATTGCATTAGTGAAAAGCTCATATAGCTTGCATTTTTGTATTTTATTTCATTGGAAAACAACAAAATTCTGCATTTTCATATTGTCGTTGCATTTGTGCATCTGAAAAACATCAAATTGCATTTACAATTTTTGAAAAAATTCAAGAAAATCATCACTGGGACTAATTCGCCACATTGGGCGACTTAGTCCTTCTGCACATTTTCTGCATTTCTATTTTTTGTTATTGCATTGTTGTTACAGTTTCTAGAATAGTAGTTATTAGCATTTTATTTCTCTTAATTTCATTTTATTTCTTTTAGAAACCTTTGCAAGAGTGTTTGGTGTCATATTTCTAATACCTTAGTGAGACAAAGATCAAGACTCATGTTATCCCATGATAGTACACTCATTGTGGATCTTGGATTGTCTAATGCTTCCACTCCTAGTATTGCAACTAGTACACTAGGCATGGACCCTAAATTTAGCAATTCTTTGCTTTCCCATAACATGCAAATTGACACATCAAACAATCACATTTCGCAAGAAAAAGTCATTAACATTCATGAGGACTTAATGTTGGAAAAATGAAGAAGATTGACTATCTCTACAGTTTTTGTGTTGTCATTGATGTCACCATGTTGTGACTACAAGTTTAAGACTATTCCTGATCCATTATTTTGGTCTGGTATCTGAACTGGTATTCATGCTGCTCTCTTGGCATTCTTGTTTGCACAACTCTGCAGTTAACTGTTACTACTTGCGGTTTTGGGAAATGGTTTGTAGGTGTCAGAAGCATGTACATTCAAGATCTTATGCATTCAGATGCTCGTATGGTATATTGACATTACACTGGTATTTGAAAAAGTGTTATTAGGTCTATCCTTTGCCAACCTAATGAATGGTGAATTAATTTTTGTTATGCGGATATCTGTGCCAACTTGATGTAGCGTATTGGGAAGATTTTATGAAAGCTTGAAAGCCGACTATTGGTGTTTTTGGTAAAAATGATGTGCATCTAATTAGGCCAACCTAATTGATGCTTGCGAAGAGATCATATATATATATATTCAACAGGGTTGAAGATAAAAGTATGCGAAGTTGTGGATGTGGTAATTGGTGTGTGACAGTTGAAAAGTGAAAAAGTGAGCAAATATAATGAAGTGTGTTAAATTAGTGTTTTTAGTATCACCGGAATTGTATCATCACTTGTTAGGTGTACTATTCTCAATTCATTTTGGTTGTAAAGCCCTTTTTTCTGTAAATATTTTTGTAGGAAGTGAGCCTCCTTGTAAGCAGTGAGCTTTTGTTTTGGATAGTGAGTCCTCTTCTAGGAAGTGAGCCCCTAGTAGTGAGCCTTATATTTTTTGTTCTAGAAAAAAAAAATATTGTGAGTTAATCCTCACCGTGCTTTTTCCCTCTTTGGTTTTTCCACCTAAAATCTGGTGTTCAAATATCTTACCTTTTTTTTGTATCTCTTTCTTATGCTTAATAACATAATAGTGGAATTTTGGAATTGATATGTGTTGAAGTTTTACAAGTTTAATTTCTATGACAAATGATTCACCCCCCTCCCCTCTTAGTTGTCCTCCATCCTTTAACAATTGGTATCAGAGCTTAACTTCTTGAGGAGGATCCTAAAGATTGATTAGATTGATGATAAAGGAGATCTCTAGACTGCTCTTAAGGATCTTGACAAATTGGAAAGAGAAACCAGAGATCTGAAAGAGAACCTTGATGATGCAAATGAATGAGTCCAAAAGTTGAAAGAACAACTGAAAAAATTCAAGGAAAGACACAGAGAAGTAAGTGAGAAGCTGAAACAAGAGATAATTGGACTGAAAGTGTTGGTAGAAGAAAGGAAAAAAATTGAAGAATTTTTTAATACAATGGTGCAGAACAAAGCTGATGAGTGTACTAAACTTGAATAGGAGGTCGTGAACCTGAGGATTGAACTGGAGAAGGAAAAGATTTATGAGAAAAATTCTAAATCTAGGTCCGATAAGCTTGAAGAATTGCTTGTAGGACAAAAATCAAGCAAAGACAAAACTAGTTTGGGAAATGATGCAGGTGAAAGTTCTAAGGAAAATAAAATGAATCAGGACAAAGGGAAGCAAAAAAGGAAGTTTGCAAGGAGAAAAACTATGAGACAACAAAATGCACAAAGGTATCCATCTTTTAATAGTGTTTTTTCTTCTTCTAATAAATATGGTAATAAAGCAACAAAATGCAAAAGTGAAATGAATCAGGATTAGTTTCCTGGCTCTTTTTCTAGACAATGTTTTTTATGCAAGAAGTTTGGACATAATGCTACTTGTTGATGTGTTTTTTATGCACTTCTCAACATAGGTAATGCATAGGTGCATCACCTCTCTTGAAAGAAAATCTTCCACAATCAAATTTTAGAACACTATCCCAAGGTTTCTAATGTTAGGCCTTGACATTGCTTGGAGTACCTCAATTGATTCATGTGATTTGATGGAATCACAAGGCATACTTACAGATGAGTTACGAAGCATGGGAAGTTGGGTCTACAAATGGAGTTCTTAGGATGTAGAAATTTTTGTGGAGTTGTTGCAAGTTCAAAATAGCAGACTAGAACTCCTATTTAAACTTCATATTTCACTTTACAATGTGCAGTGAACCTTAGCTTAGGTTACTTATTAAGAAAAAGGAAAAAAGGGGTGGGGAAGAGAGGAAGTTCCTAGACCTAAAACTATAAATGAACAGTGATCATTGAGGCTACTATAGTAGACAAACTCCCTAAACTAGGTTTTTCTTGGCCAAGAGGAACCTACAATTACAAAAAACCAGTGCAATCTTCTAAGGACTGCGGATTTTCAGATTGCACACACACGTCATGAACATGCAATTGAACTAAGTTGCAACAATGAAGTAAAGAAGCTTTGACTAGCTTTAGAAAGTGATTCATCATCAACAAACCACAAAAAACATGATCTAGAAATTCATCAAATACTATAACAGCAAACACCATCATCACTTCCACTCAAGAAAATAACAACTAAACTAGTAGGGAAGTGCAACCATGCACACATAATGAGAAAACTCAAAAGAAACACCCATAAATCAAGCAATGTTACTTTCTATTGATGTAGAATGCCTTTACATCATCTCTCCAACCATTTACAAATGAAGGGGAGACCCCTATTTATAGTTTTTCAAAGCCAAAATGAATGGCTAGGATTAATTTGCATTGTGTGGCTCAAATTTTTTTATATTAGGGTTTCACCTACCCCCCATTATCCAACAATTTAAAATACAATTTTTTCCTCATTCCTATTTTGTCATGTAGTGCCTAGGTGTTGTAGCAGTTTTTTCCTTTAGCCAATTACCCTTTTGTTGTAGCTAAAACTACTTGAAGGCTGCCTTTTGTTTGATGGACTTGCAGCATTCTTCATTAGATCAGATGAGCCTTGATAATGACCTCCATCAATGGAGTGACTACCCCTGATCTATGGGACAACCCTGGATGAATAATGATCATTTGGAAAAGATAAGGAATCTTTGGTAATTCTTGGTTTTGGTAAACAGTCATCTGGCTTCCTTGACATCAACCTCCTTTAGAATGATATCATCTATTCATTGGTTATCCTTGGTGAGTTGATTGTGATTTAGCTAATTTTAATTGTGTCATTTGTGCATTCAAATCCTCCCCTTGCTTCGGCCCTGCAAGCGGTCTTTAGTTAGTAGCTCCTCTCATTTAGATGGCAGTCTTTTGATATCACTTCCTCCTTCACCTGGATCAAGTCTAGGGCTGAATGGTATCGTATATTTGTCAACCAGGAAATTTCAAGTTAGAACTCGATCCTTTGACTAGGTTCCACATGATTCAGAAGTGAAGACAACCCTTGGTAAATTTATGACCAATATCTGCATGTTAGCCACCTCAATAGATTTTGATTTGCAACACCTTTCCTATACATTTATGCCTTATGATGTTCTCTATGTCATGTTGTGGATGTGCATATCAGGAATAACCATTTCCCACAACAAGCTCCCTTGATAATCTTCATTTTATAGGTGGAAGCTCTACATAGAACAATAAATTAAATTAAGCTAATTCAAATAACAGTATGGGACTCCTTTAAATAGACTTATTTGATGTTCATGCAGCGATATACCGTTCATTTTAAATAATTTACTTGATTATAATTCAAGTAGTCTCATCTTATGAAGGATGGGTGCCCCGTACTATGAGGGAACAGGTGTTATGGGTGGTACTTGGAGAAAACCATTTAGATGGAAACACAAATAGTGAGCTCTACCTAGTTGAAGTTCATTAAGGGTTAGAAGGTCTATGGAGCCTACACCCTTGATTTCTGCCACTCCCCCTTCTTTGATAAAGCACTCATCCATGTAATCAAGTTTTGCATGTATTTCTTTGTAGAACCCTGGCATACTGACCCCTCCGCATGTAACACATCATGCCTGCCTTTTACATTTCTCATTTGAGAATCTATGCATGATGATAAGCTTGGATTGTGCACACCAGGAATCACAACTCCCTACAAGGTAATACCCGCTTCGAAACATTCATCTAATAGTCATATTGTTTCTTCCTTTCTTGGCACCATAAAAATTGAATTGATCAGCAAATCCTGCTTGGGAAAGCCGTGCATGCTGAAATATTGACTGTGCCTTGGCCACCTTCATCATGAAAACAAATAGGCCCATTGTACTTATCTAAGATCAACTTGCACTTCCAACGAGCCCATGTGTGGCGAACTCTAGGATCCGAGATAGAGTAGCCATTCATTTTAGTCGTACCCAACATATTCATAATCTTAAGGATGCACCCTCATGATCTCGGGGTAGGACGCTACCATTTCATTCCCATGAAGTCTTCTAATCTGACATTTTTACTAGTGGTGATGGTATCAAGGGTATGTGTAGGAGCATCATGGAAAAAATAGGCCCTTAAGTGGCAAAAAAATCAAAAAAATCAGAATTAGGCAACTTGACGTAAAAATTTGAATAAGTTATCTATATTATTTTAAAAATATGTAAGAATAGAATCTATAGCAAATTGAATGTAGTTTCTAAACTACTAGGTTTGTTTAAAAAAATCTATTTGGTGAAAATTTAAAATTTCAATGCAGAGTACTTAAATTTTAGGAAAAAATAAGTAGGTGTCTTAACCACCCTAACCACAATGAAATGATAATATTTTTTATAAGATTTTAGAAATAAGTAGAGGACTCATGTCTTGATGTGATGCATATTTTTTTGTAATTTTTTCTAATTAAATAATTAATTATGAATTTTTATTACAACTTCTAAAAAATATTAAAACCCATAGGTTTGACCACCTTAACTTGGTCAAAACTTCATGAAATTCAATTTTATTTTTTAATCCTATAGTATGCAAAGCATAGAATGTGATGCATATTTTGGATTCAAAAATGTGATATCGTTGAAAGCTATAGATGTTTTTCAATTAGTTTATCAATCGGGACTTTAGTCGTAATTTGAATAGAAAATGAATAATAATTACTTATTAAATTCAAAGTAAAGCATAGTTTATATTGGTGGAAAGATGAGAATCTCCATTAAAAACCCTTTTCGTTTCATCAATTTTGGGTTAAATAAATGTCGTCAGCCACATACCCATCATATTGCCACTTTTTGGCCCATCATGATCCTACACATACCCTCAAGCCTGCGAGTAATTTCTAGTTTCATAGGATGTCATCGAGTTGTCTTAGGTTAGACTTGCACCTACAAATGGGATGGTCCCTCATAGTGCTATGAGTGCTTTGATGTTATGGCATTAATCGTGATTCATACCCCCATTCACAGCTTTAAATATCGTTATGAGGAGTGTGTCCTTCAAAGGGATATTACGAGTTGGTGCGCCTCTTAAAGGGGATGTGACATGCACTAGTTATGGTGAAAACCCATGGTAAATGGGGAAGTATGGGTGAGAGAGGGTGGGGTGCTACCGAAGGGAAGCCACTATTGTCACAGTGGACGTAGATGGTGCATGAAGATGCGGGATCTGCATATACGACTTTTGTCAAGCCAAAGGATGTGGGGGGCCATGATTGGAATGTTGTGAGAGCAACGGCCAAAGGAAAATAGCCATTTGCCAACTACGCTTTGCAAGACATCGACACTTTCTCCTCCCTATAACCTGAAGATCCTGAGAATTAGCCACAGTCATTCTGCGTCAATCTTCATCATTTGATCATGTTATGTCGACTATGATCTTCATGGTTTTCATGAGCCATGAAATACCTAGTTACAAAGGTTTCGATGAACAGATTTTAGGCCTACTCCCACAAGATGTTCCTAGCATCGTTGGACCTCATAGCTAGTTGAAACTCATCACTCACTAAAATTTTTCCATGCTTAAGTAAGTAATATTTGAGATGATTACCAGCATAACTGCTATACTCAAACCACAGCGGATTGTGATGCAAGAAAATCCACCATATAAGAGTTTGCGGGAATGAAGGTTGTTGCCGCCACCATTCAAAGGAGTCATAATGTCCAAACATAGTACAGGCCCCACAAGTGAATTCTCCATTGAGTGGTGTGTGTGTATGACCGTGCGGGTGATGCTACATGGGGGGTAGATTCGAGGAGGCCATTGGAGTGATAGAGAAAGAGGTGACAACTCCAGCATGTAAAAGATCTGCAAGAGGAAATTAAACAAGCTAGAATCTTAAGTAATCTTCTAACATTCTCCCTTTTCTATTTATCACCAAACAAAAAGCCTCATTCATTGTCCGATGTTTGAATGCTCATGCAAAAGATGAGGTAGGACCTTCACGAGGTCACAGAATCAGGACGTCACCATTAATTGATCATTGTTTACTTTAGGTGGTGTCAATACTTCCCAATGTCTTCAAGGTCCATGGTCACAGAATTTGGGTTTCAAGATTGCCATTCTTGTTAAGCCACTTCTATCATTTGATTATAATATTGGTACTCGACCTTATGCAAGTACTTGAATTCTTTGAAATGAGGGTGCTCAAAGGTAATTAACTCAGAGGTGAAGATTGCATGAGCTCCACCTGATTATTCACCTATTGCCCACAGACTCCCCATGATTTCTTTGTGGTTTCCCTTAGATGACTCCTCACATCGTTATACTTCCTTACATCCTAAAGTGGAAATTTATGGGGAAATTACAAAAGTATGCAAGAATAGTGGCGCAGGAGCTAAGTGGGTCAAGCTCATGATATCGTCGCTTTAGCCTACGGGGAGGAGGATGTTGGGTGCCATTAAGATACTGCCATTGAAAATGAATTTCTTTCAAGAAGGAAAAACTCACATCATCGGGAGCTGGCATTAGTAATAAAGGATCTGTGATACTAACAGAAAACTAGACCACAAATCCTGCAGAGGTGGTTGTCGTGGGTAATGAGGTGTATGAAGATGCATGTGGGAGGTTGTTTAATGAATGTCATAGGAGAAACAACATGGCTAGCTAAGGACCATGGTAAGGAAAATGGCATGTGGGGTAATGCGTGTGTATGACAACTAGCGGGTGGACATTCAAAGGATGTCATTGAGGAAATGACAAAAAGGCTAGCCAAGGCCCACGGTAAGGAAAATAGCGTTGGTGGGTCACTGACCCACATGACGGGGATGTAGTGAAGGTTTGTCATTGTAAACGGCATTGGGATGACGACCTCCTGCAAATGGCGGATCACAAGGGAGGACCCACTGGTGAGTGTGGACTCAATAGAGCCTAGCCATTAGGTGACAAAGGTCGGGCATAGGAAAACCACTTGCGAAGACCTGCAGTCATTTGGACTTAGGCATTTTGAAATAATGAGGTCAATTGGTTTGCGAGAATGGAAAAGATGGAAGGAAAAACGGTGGGGCCCATTGTGTGGGTAGATGTCAAAAGTCAGCCACTATGATAATGGAAAAATGGGAATAGAGTCCCGCCTAGGGCGACCCACAGTTGCAGGTTCACGAAACATGAAGGACACAACAACAAACATGGGTGCAGGGTCTACACTTCAGGCAGACGTTGAGGTTTGGTTGCAAGCAAATGGTGGAGTGTAGTGGTGAATGACAAAGGGAAACTTATGAATGCGGGTCCGCATGGGTCAATAGACACCAGACGAAAAGAAAGGGGAAACCTGCAAGGTCCATCCTGCACTAGCAAATGACTTAGCGAAACTCAGCCAGGTGAATTTGGCCAACATGAAATTGATTTTTTTAAGGCTCATGGCCGACTTGGGCATGGAAATAGAGGTACGAAAAATGAGACGAGGTAAAAATGACTTGACCCAAGCAAAAAGAGGGGAGTGCCTGCCCTTGATGGGGCGTGTGTGCAAAACATGCACAACAAATGGCAACTCGCTGGGGAAATGCTCCAGAACATTTTGATGAAAAACTGGAATCACAAACCCAGAATCTCTGGTTCCAATCTTCATGCTAGGGGAAACAAGCTAGACACTCAACCAAAGGATCAAAACCACTAGTTAATCCAACCCTCAGTATGCTAAAAATCCAAGTGCGTGCATATGCCTTAATTCCCATTCTTCAGTTGCTACAAGAACCCGAGCTCTGTCTAGTTAAGCTATGTAGTTTATTATAACTCCAAAATCATCATGGACATTGCCTCACTTCCAGTTAGACATCCATAGACCTCGTGAGGTTGTCATTGTGATTCTCCTGAACATTGCTCTATTATCGGTCGGGTGTCCATAGCCCTAGTAGAGTTGCTCGGATCCCCCTGAAAAGTTGAATTTCTTTCTTTTGATTTTCAATTTTTTTTCATTTCTTTCTATTATTTCTTTTCATTTGATTTTCTCTTTTCAATTCTTTTCTTTTCAACCTGTGAACAATGAAGCTCACACTTAGGGCTAAGAATTAGAGTGGGGTTGAAGCAAAATTTTAGATTTTTCACTTAACTAGACGTTGCAAAAGGGCCTACAATGACCTCCAGATTCTTAAAATGTGTAAAAGCTATAAGATTTCATAATACACTAGGAATGAGACCAACCAACAACTTATCCCCTTCAGATCAAACACCCGGATCACTTGACACTAGCAGAAGATCCTCACCATCGACTCTGAAAGCTTGATTAGAGTTTGACAAAGAAATACATAGAACATCCCTAGGAAATAAAGTATGGTTTTTATGCATGCAAACGTGGCTAGAAAAAAGTAGAGGGACCCCAGGCAAAGCAGCAGCAAAGCAAAAGAAAAATGAAAAGCAAGCATGAAGCAAACAGAAAGTAAACACCTAAACTAACCAAAGCAAGAAAGTGGAAGCAAACAAAAGGGAAACTAATCTAAAGAAAACTAACCTATACCAAACCAACTAACCTAATGAAAGTAGGAAAGAAAGATATATACATGAAACCTACACTATTCAAAATGAACTATGTATCAAATTTTTTATAGAGAACTATGTTTAGAAAAGGAAAACTAATGTTTATGCTCACAATATTTTGCAATGCATGCACAAGTAGTAAGACAATCAATATAGTTCTAAGCCATGTATATTTATCTTTATACTCAGAAAAAAGAATTTTATTATTGTAGCATTCAAATTTAATCACGTAGTTAGGGAAAATTAGCAATTGAGGAGATCCATTAAACCCATGGTTAATCCATAAACACATTCATTTCCCATCATTCCCATAATCAAAATGGTAAATTAAGTTATGAAAATTAACAAGAGTAAGGAGGGATAGAACCTGGATGTTGTTACATGGAGGCGGTAGCATTTGAGAGTTGAGAGAGAGCACAACATCGTTGATCGTTGCATCGAAAGCCTTGAGCGGGCGCAGTTGAGGGCACAACATTTCTGATCTTGGGATTGCATAGAGCTATGAATATGGGGCATCAAACAAATCTTCCAAGTCTCGTGTGGGATCGACAACCTCTGTTGGTTGTTCTTCGAGGAAGTACACCTCATCTCTTTGATCATTTCATTGATCTACTGGTTGTATGTTGTCCCATTTCCTTTCCGAGGTGTCAACCTTATTTTGTGATGTTCAATGCCATGGGACAATGACATGCATGAATTTGTCCCATTGCATCCCTTTGAACATGTGAGAGGATCAACAATGGTCAAGGTAGAAAGACCCCCAGTTGTATCTTACAGTTGACTAAGCATGTCATGTGTGTTGGCAGCCATTGAAACACCTCCACCTTTATCTTATTCCTTTTTCATTTCATGCATCTCACCTGGGTGTTCAATCATTGCTTCATGGTCACTATCACTATAAATGGAGAAGGAACCCCTTTCCCATTCTGGAAACTCTAGTGCTTCGCTATTCAGAGGTTCGGGTAGTATGTCTTCATCGTTGCCAACCTTTGAGATGCATTCTTCCTCAGTATGGGAATACCTCTGCAGTATAGTTCCTAATGGAAAGAAGTCATCAATTGATAGCACCTCATTAAGGGGACCAAAATATACTACGTGATTTCCCTCCAAGGACTCATCATAAAGCCTATCGTCCATGGTACACAAATGTTCTTCAAGAGGAAGAAATTCTTGATGACTGGTAGACATCATTCCCATGTGTTTTGCCCCATCATTTAGAGGCATAGGGATGTTTTGTTCTTCTTTCGTTGTTGTCTCAATATCCTCATAAGGGTTTCCTTCAGCTAAGTTGTCACTTGGATTTGGCTCTTGATTCTCACGTTTAATCCTTGAGGCAACAACAGAAGGTGGTGTACATGGTTGCCTCACTTGTTCTTTGACTTGCTTGATGGCTTCTTATCATAGTCTGCATGTGAACTCCGAGTGTGATGATTCATGGA
Organism: Sequoia sempervirens; assembly: GCA_007258455.2. Lineage (NCBI taxonomy): Eukaryota > Viridiplantae > Streptophyta > Pinopsida > Cupressales > Cupressaceae > Sequoia > Sequoia sempervirens. The sequence goes on from VDFB02000013.1 coordinate 145,617,535, forward strand.
TTCTACACCAATTTGGTAGCAGTAATACCTCCAAATCCACTTGATATCTTAGTCCAACCAATCCCTTGCTAATCTGGAGACAAGTTAGTTGTATCTTTCCACCACTTGGTCCTCATCATCACTTGGGAAGGAAGTCGGATAGTGGACAGCTGTGGCATATGATTGTTCTCACTCCTCCAAATCTTCATTTTCAAATGCTTGATCACTATCATTTATGAGGGAAAGGTCTTCTAATATTATTTTTCTTATGCTTTCATCATCATTTTTTGCTACTCCAAAGCTGTCAACCTCTTCCTCTTTCTGATTTTTGAACATATTCATGGGTTGCCTAAACATGCACTGCTACAAATTCTCTTAATTCATATTCAACTGCCAACCATTCCTCTTCTTCAATGGACTTCTTTTATTGATTGAGGGAATTCCTCCTAAACTAGTTACAACCAAATTTTTATCAAGGCACTTTGTTGTCCCAAGATACTCTGCTCCTTCTTGGTTTTCAGTTTCTATGCTTGTTGTCCCAGTGTCAAATTGTGCCAAACTAGTTGGTTCATCTTTACTTTGCTATCCTCCAAATGTTGACAGCTCTCCTACCTCATGGGATGCCTCGTCCTCATTGAAAGTTGGCTGCTCCAACTTGTTCAAGCAACGCTTGACTTGGGTGATGATGTTTGCATAGGGAGAACAAGATAATTCTGAGTGAGCTGCATTGTGAAATCTGCACCAAGTAGACATCGGTACCTCCTCTAATCTTGGTCCATCTTCATTGTCCAAACATTCTTGAATCAACTCCTTGAATTCCTTAGCTACCATGGTTTTCAACTCTTTCTCTAGGTTTGTGAGGGCTGAACATTGATATATTTCTAAAAAGGGAATTTCTCCTTGCAAGACTCTTTCAACCCTATTCAATAATGTTAGACACCCCAACTCATTGTGTCTATGGGTGCCATGAATCCTACACTTATCTTCCAATTCAAATTGCCGCAATGGTTTCCTCAGTCTTATATTCAAATCTGCATGTAGCTGAGTGATGCCGATTTGTGCTTGCTGCTCCATTTCAACTCATCTTTTGTTTTCCTTCAGAATTTTTTGATTTTAAGTTTCAGCATTAAAAGAGATCTCTCTATCTTAGATTTCTTCTTTGAAGGTTCTCTTTCCAACTTCCAACTCTCATATTTGTAGCCTCAACATGTCATGCCCTCCTTCTAGCACTAGTTTTCTTAATGTGTTTTTTATGCACTTCTCAACATAGGTAATGCATAGGAGCATCACCTCTCTTGAAAGACAATCTTCCACAATAAAATTGCAAAACACTATCCCAAGGTCACTAATGTCAAGTCTTGATAGTGCTTGGAATACCTCAATTGATTCATGTGATTTGTTGGGATCATAAGGTGGACTTATGGATGAGTTGCGAAGCCTAGGAAGTTGGGTCTGCAAATGGAGTTCTTAGGATGTAGAAATTGTTGAGCAATTGTTGCAGGTTCAAAACAGTAGTCTAGAACTCCTATATCAACTTCAGGTTTGGCTTTACAATGTGCAATGAACCTTAGCTTAGGTTACTTATTGAAAACAAGGGAAAAATGGGTAGGGAAGAGAGGAAGTTCCTAGAGCTAAAACTATGAATGAATAGTGATCATGGAGGATGCTACAGTAGAAAAACTCCCTAAACTAGGTTTTGCTTGGCCAAGAGGAACCTATAGTTAACAAAACTAGTACAATCTTCTAAGAACTATAGACTTTTAGATTGCACACACACGTCATGAACATGCACTTGAACTAAGTTGCAACAATGAAGTAAAGAAGCTTAGACTAGCTTTACAAAGTGATTCATCATCAACAAACCACAAAAAGCATGAGCTATAAATTCATCAAATACTGTAACAACAAACACCATCATCAATTCCACTCAAGAAACTAACAACCAAACTAATAGGCAAGTGGAACCATGCACACATAATGAGAAAACTCAAAAGAAACACCCATAAATCATGCCATGTTACTTGCTATTACTGCAGAATGCCTTTACATCAGCTCTCCAACCATTTACAAATGAAGAGGAGACCCCTATTTATATTTTTCCAAAGCCCAAATGAATATCTAGGATTAATTTTCATTATGTGGCTTATATTTTTTTACATTAGGGTTTCACCTACCCACCATATCCAACTATTCAAAATACAATTTTGTCCTCATTCCTATTTTGTCATGTAGTGCCCAGGTGTTGTAGCATTTTTTCCTCTAGCCAATTGCCCTTTTATTGTAGCTAAAACTTCCTGAAGGCTACCTTCTATTTGATGGACTTGCAACATTATTCATTAGATCATATGGGCCTTGATGATGACCTACATCAATGGATTGACTACCCTTGATCTGTGGGACAACCTCGGATGAATCATGATCATTTGGAAAAGATAAGACAGCTTTGGTTATTCTTGATTTTGGTAAATAGTCATCTAGCTTCCTTGACACTAACCTCCTTTGGCATGATATCATCTATTTTTTTGGTTATCCTTGGTGAGTTGATTGTGATTTAGCCACTTTTAAGTGTGTCATTTGTGCAGTCAATTCCTCCCCTTGGTTTGGCCTCATAGGTGGTCTTCAGTAAGCAACTCCTCTCATTTGGATGACAGTCTTTTGATCTCACTTCCTCCTTCACCTGGATCAAGTCTAGGGCCAAATGGTATCATATATTTGTCAACTAGGAAATTTTGAGTTAGAACTTGATCCTCTGATCGAGTTCCACATGATTCCAGAAGTGAAGACAACCCTTGGTTAATTTATGACCAATATCAACATGTTAGCCACCTCGATAGGTTTTGATTTGCAACACCTTGCTTATACATTTATTCCTTCTGATGTTCTCAATGCCACGTTGTGGATAGGAATATCATGAATAACCTTTTCCCACAACAAGCTCCCCTAATAATATTCATTTTATAGGCCAAAGCTTTCCATAGATCAATAAATTAAATTAAGCTTATTCAAATAATAATATGGGACTCCTTCAAATAGAATTATTTGATGTTCATGCAGCCATATAATGTTCAGTTTAAATAATTTACTTGATTATAATTTAGGTAGTCTCATCTTATGAAGGATGGGAGCCCCTTACTGTGAGGGAATAGGTGTTACAGGTGGCACTTGGAGAAATATGTTTAGACAACAACACAGATAGTGGGCTCCACCTAGTTGAAGTTTGTTGAGGGTTAGGAGGTTTGTGGAGCCCACACCCATGATTTCCGCCACTCCCCCTTCTATAATAAAGAACCCATCCATTTAATAAGGTTTTTCATGCATTTCTTCATAGAACCCTTGGGTAGTGACCCCTCCACATGTAACACATCATGCCTGCCTTTGAAATTTCTCATTTCAGAATCTGCGAATGATGATAAGCTTGGATTGCGCACACTAGGAATCACAGATCCCTGCTAGGTGATACCACCTCTAAAAAATTCGTCTAATATTCATATCAATTATTCCTTTCTTGGTTCCATAATAATTGAATTGATTAACAACTCCTACCTCAGCAAGCTATGCATGCTAAAATATTGACCGCGCCCCAACCACCTTCATCGTGAAAACAAAGAGGCCCATCATACTTATCTAAGATCAACTTGCACTTCCAGTGATCCCATGCATGGAAAAATCTAGGATCCAAGATAGAGGAGTCATTCATTGTAGTCACACCCAACATATTCATAATCTTAAGAATGCACCCTCCTAATCTTGGGGTAGGACGCTTTTGTTTCCCTCCCACAAATTATTCCAATCTGACATTTTTACCAGTCATGATGGTATCAAGCCTGTGAGTAGTTTCTAATTTCATAGGATGTCATCAAGTTGGCTCGGGTTGGACTTGCGCCTATGAATGGGACGGTCCCTCATAGTACTATGAGTGCTTTGATGTTATGGCATTAATCATGATTCATACCCCTATTCATAGCTTTAAATATCATTATGAGGAGTGCATCCTTCAAAGGGATATTTTGAGTTGGGGTGCCTCTTAAAGGGGATGGGACGTGCGCCGGTTATGGTGAAAACCCGTGGTAAATGGGTAAGTGTGGGTGAGATAGGGTGGGGTGTCGCCGAAGGGAAGCTGCTATTGTCATAGCAAAGGCGGATGGCGCACGAAGATAAGGGATCCACATATACGACTTCCATCAAGCCAAAAGATGTAGGGGCGATGATTGCAATGCCATGAGAGCAATGGCCAAAGGTAAATGGTTGTCCACCAACTCCACCTTGCAGGACGTTGACAACTTCTCCTCCCTATGGCTTAAAGATCTTGAGAATCAATGACAGTCATTCTACATCAATCTTTATCATTTGATCATGTTATGTTGATTATGATCTTTATGGTTTTCATGAGCCATAAAATACCTAGATGCTAAGGTTTTGATGAATGGCTTTTAGGCCTGCTCCCACAAGATGGTCTTTGCATATCTGGACCTCATAGGCAGTTGAAACTCATCACTCACTAAAATTTTCCCACGCTTAACTGAGCAAGATTTGAGATGATTACCAACACAACCACCATATTCAAACCATAGTGGATCATGATGCAAGAAAATCCATCATTCAAGAGTTTTTGGGAATGAAGGTTGTTGTTGCCACCATTCAAAGGAGTCATAATGGCCAAACATGGTGTAGGCCCTACAAGTGTGTTCTCCATTGAGGGGTGTGTGGGTATGACCATGCAAGTGACTCTGTGTAGGGGGAAGATTGGAGGAGGCTATTGAAGTGATGGAGAAAGAGGCAACAACTCCCACATGTAAAAGGTCCTCAAGAGGACATTAAACAAGCTAGAAACTTAAGTAATCTTCAAATATTCTCCCCTTTCTATTTATCACCAGACACAAAGCCTCATTCATTGTCTGATGTTTGAACACTCATGCAAAGGATGAGCTAGGACTTGCATGGGGTCACAGAATTAGGACGTCACCATTAGTTGATCATTTTTTACTTCAAGTGGTGTCAATACTTCCCAGCATCTTCAAGGTTGATGGTCTCCATTGCGCATAAAGCTCAAAATTTAGGTTTCAAGATCACCATTCTTGTTAAGCCACTTCTATCATTTGATTATAATAGTGGTGTTGGGCCTTATGAAAGTAATTGAATTCTTTGAAATTAGGGAGCTAAGATGTAATTAACTCAGAGCTGAAGATTACATGAGCTCCACCCGATCAGTCACCTATTTCCCACAAACTCACCATGATTTCTTCATGGTTACCCTTAGATAACTCCTCACATTGTTATACTACCTTAGATCCTAAAGTGGAAATTTATGGGGAAATTACAGAAGTACATAAGAATAGTAGTACGAGAGCTAAGTGGGTGGGGCTCATGATATCGTCACTTTAGTCCATGAGGAGGAGGATGTTGGGTGTCCTTAAGATACCACCATTGAAAATAGATGGCTTTGACGAAGGTAGAACCCACATCATGGGGAGTCATCATTAGTAGTAAAGGAGTCGTGATATTGATGGAAAATTAGATCATGGATCCCGCGGAAGTGGCTACTCTGGGTATGGAGGTGTGAGAAGATGCATGTGGGAGGTTGTTTAATGAATGCCTCAGGAGAAATGGCATGGCTCAGATGGAGGCCCACATAGTTATCCACCACTCAAAGGGAATGTGGGGTAATTCGTGTGGATGGTAACTAGCGGGTGGACATTCAAAGGATGTCTTTGAGGAAACGACTAAAAAGCTAGCCGAGGCCCTTGGTAAGGGAACTGACTCTAGTGGGTCATAGACCCACATGGCGAGGAGGCAACAACATCAGGGCAACAACCTCCCACAAGCAATGGCCTACGCGGGTGGACCTTCCAGCGAGCTTGGAATCAATAGAGTGTAGCTACTAGGCAACAAAGGTCAGCTGGGGGTAAACCATGCATGAAGTCCTATAGTCATTTGGAATTAGGAATTTTGAAGTAACGGGGTCAGTTGGTTTGTGGAAATGACGAAGACAGAAGGACCAACTATGAGACCCACCATGCAGGCGGATGTCAAAATTTGGCCGTTGTGATAGTGATGAAATAGGAATGGAGTCCCACCTAGGGTGACCCATAGTTGCGGGTTTGTGAAACATGAAGGATGCAACGAAAAACATGGGTGTGGGGTCTGCACTTCGGGCAGACATCAGGGCTTGGCCCCAGGGAAATGACGGAGTGCAATGGTGAATGACAAAGGGAAACTTGTGAATGCAGATCTGCAAGGGTCAACAGACTCCAGGTGATAAGTAAGGGGAAACCTGAAAGGTCCAACCTGCACTAGCAAATGACTTAGCGTAACTTAGCCAGGTGAATTTGGCCAACATGAAATTTATTGTTTTAAGGCTTGTGGCCAACTTGGGCATGGAAATAGAGGTGTACAAAATGAGATGAGGTCAAAATGACTTGACCCAAGAAAAAAGAGGGGGGTCCCTACCCTCGGTGGGGCATGTGTGCAAAACATGCACAGCACTACTGAATGTAGATCTCAAGTGAGAATGACCAACAGGGTGATGATGAATAGATTTCATGGAGGCAGAATGAATCAATCCTTTAATGGCTACTTCTATACATGCAAAAAATTTGGAAACAAAGAAAATCTATGTAGGTTAGGAGGTAATGGAGGTTAGACTAATTAGAAAAGTGTTTGCTATAACTGTAATAAACTTGGACATATCTCAAAGGTTTGCAGAAGTAAGAAAGGAAAGCAGCCTACTCCTGTAGAGAAGAATGATATGGTAAAGAAGATTGATAAAGAAGAGATGAAACAAGAGATGAACAAGATATGGAAGAAGAAAGAGGAAGAAGAAAATCCTGAAACTACTGATGGGTATGTGCCCTCATCCGGTACATATGACTTATTCAACAATTAGACCTGGCATGGTCTTAGGGGGAGCATTATCAAAAAAAATATTAAACCCCCTGTTGTATGGCATGTCAGAGGATGGCACAAGGATGGAATGTAAAAAAATGTATTTTTCAGAGGTTTTTGGAAAAGAACTAGAGGAAAACATATTGTCATGATGATTTGTAGACCGAATTAGGGTTTTCTGTGTTGGGAAGAATGGTTTTAGCAGCTTTTTGGTGTTTTCCACATTTAATGGGTGGTTAGGGAAAATTCAATGGCATATAAGTTGAAATCTTGTGAGTTTTCTTGATTAATTGAGCATTTGAAGAACTTGAGCGATCTTGGAGTGATCTTGAAATGATCTTTGAGAAATTCTGAAGGGAATTTGATGAATTTAACTCAGGTAATCAAAGAATTCATTTCCCTATTTGCAAAAATGGTAGAAGAAGAAAACCAAAGAAGTCTCGAATAATGAATTAAAGAAAGCATAGTAATGGATAGATAATCAAGTGATTTCATTCCCCTAAAGCTAAAAGGAGTTGAGCTTGAAGGATTCGATCATAAAAATTTGAAAGAAATGGAACTAGGGCTCAACGAAGTTGAACTATAGAACATCAAAACCCTAGGAATGGATTTGTGGAGTGAATTTCCATGAGTTGTCGATAAAGAGTCTATCTTATTCTTATTGAACCATTTTAAGAATGGAAGCATTAGATTGGACAAACCCTACTTGGTTACGAAGGAAGCGATTGAGGCAATCACTGGCTTATGCAGTATTGGTGACCTTCCTGGAAATAAAATTGTAAAGTAAAAAGGTTTGGAGGAATTGACTAGTATCTGTAAGGACCCACAAGCTTTATTGATAAATACTCTTGAAGAATTGGCTGTAAGCCATGTTGTGTACAAAATTTCTTACAAGGTCTATTTTATAAATCATGAAGGTTCCACATTGGTCATTTTTGTTCATATTGTGCACATGATGATAAGAAGAACAAGAAATTCGATTTGTGTAGCTTGCTGCTTGAGAATCTTTCTGAGAATGTTCAAATGTCAGTAATTGAGGGTCACCCCTTTTGTTTCTGATCTTTTTTGGTATGCTTGGTCTCTTACTTTTTGAGTTCCCTACTGGGAAGAGATAATGTGGTATGGGAATCAAGGATTCCTATTGGAAAACAGGTCTACAGGTATCTAGAGGTGTTGTCAGACAATGCAAGTATGTGTAAATCTTATTTCACATCTTGGAGAGAAAATATTTTCTCTAGTATATCTATATCGAGTCAATTTGAGGTGGGTACTTCCTCTGGTAAAAGAGAATTGGAGATTGTCATTGGTGAATCCACCTCGAAATCAAAGAAGAGAAAAGCTATAACTAAATATATCATTGACATCTCAAAAGAAAAGGAGAATGTTTCCTCTGATGACATCCAATCTATGTTAGTTAAAGGGAAGATGAAGAAGATTGGTGAATTATGGGGTGTAGCCTCTCCTATTGAAAAAATAAAAATTGATGATGCTTTGGTAGAATACGTACTTTGGAAAGGTATTGGAGTATCAAATGTTTCTAATTTCTTACTAGAAAATCTTGTTGAGATTGTTGAAGAGAGAATGGTGTTTGAAGGTCCAGAAGGACATATGTTTGAAGCTCTAGTTGAAAAGAGGTGTAATAGAGCTAAAGGCAGATTATTTGAAATGATCATGGAAACAAAGAAGTGCATTAACTAAATATCTAACATTTACAAGTATTGTCTCTAGTGGCCTACTGCAGTAGACAATTTTAGAAGTAAAATTGAAGCAATTGAGTTTGAAGTAAATAGTATTGGAAACAATTTTGACATCTTTGAAGATAAAGAAGGTAAGAAAATATTGAGATATAGTGAATTGCAAGCTAAAATGGTTGTTGTGCAAAGGTAGAGAGATGATTTAGTTAAGACTTTTTGGCTTCTTAAGGAGATTGTTGAGGTCCAGTTAGACCATCTTTCTAGAATTCTTACTGATGCAGAAGATGTTGAAGGACAGAGTTCATATTGTTTACCATCTTTCACTCTATTGGGTGTATTGGAAAGCATTTGCACTCAGATGGAGTCAGCTACATTTAACTAGAAGAAGTTGCGTCCAATTCTTGAGGAAAGATACAAGAAAGTTTTTCAAGTGAAGAGTGTTATTTTTACTTGAATCCTGAATGTTCTATTTTCTGTTGTTTTTGTTGTGGAGAAGGAAAAGGGGAGAATAAATTTTTGATCGATTGGAAGTTTTTTATTGGAATCTTTGTGAGTTTTGATGTCACCATGTTCAATTTTTTTTTCACACCCTTTTGGCCACCCTTTGCCATTGATGTCAAAGGGGGAGAGATTGGAGTTGGAGAATTTTTTTGTAGTAGGGAGAGATTTGAATTACTAGGAGAGTTTGAACGAGAAGTTTTTTCATTACATGTTGCCATCAATGACAAAGGGGGAGATTGTTGGAAAAAGAAGAATATTGCATACTCTACAGTTTTTTTGTTGTCATTGATGTCACCATGTTGTGACTACAAGTTTAATACTGTGTCTGATCTAGTATTTTGGTCTAGTATCTAAACTGGTATTCGTGTTTCTCTCTCTGGTATTCTTGTCCGCACTCCTCTGCAATTAACTATTGCTGCTTACGGTTTTGGGAAATGGTTTGTAGGTGTCAGGAGCATGTACATTTAAGATCTTACATATTAAGATGCTTGTATGGTATATCAAAATTACATTGGTATTTTCAAAATCACTATTAGGTCTATCCTTGGTTGACCTAATGAATGGTGAATTAATTTTTGTTATGCAGATATCTGTGCCGACTTGATGTAGCATATTAGGAAGATTTTGTGAAATATTGAAAGTCGACTGTTGGTATTTTTGGTAAATATGATGTGCATCTAATTAGGTCGACCTAATTGATGCTTGCAAAGAGATCATATATATATATATATATATATATATATATATTTGATAGGGTTGAAGATTAAAGTATGTGAAATTGTGGATGTGGTAATTGATGTGCGACAATAGAAAAGTGTGAAAGTGAGAGAATATAATGAAGTGTGTTAAATCAGTGTTTTGAGCATCACCAAAACTGTATCAACACTTGTTAGGTGCACTATTCTCAGCTCATTTTGGTTGTAAATCCCTTTTTCTTCTGTAAATATTTTTGTAGGTAGTGAGCCTTCTTGTAAGCAACGAGCATTTGTATTAGACAGTGAGTCCTCTTCTTAGCAGTGATCTCCTGACAGTGAGCCTTACATTTTCTATTCTAGAATAATTTTATATTGTGAGTTAATCCTCACCATGGTTTTTCCATCTTTGGGTTTTCCATGTTAAATATGGTGTTTAGTGTGATATCTTACTTTCTGTTTTGTATGTCTTGCTTATGCTCAATAAAAAATAGTGGAATTGTGGAATTGATATGTGTTGAAGTTTTATAAGTTGAATTTATGTGACAACTGATTCACACCCCCCTCTTAGTTGTCCTACATCCTTTAACACTTAACACATCTTCAACATAACTTGTGTCTTGGAAACATTTCAACCACTGTGATTCTTGCTATAGAAAACATACATCGCTTAATTGAAAGTGACGAAGGCCTAAGCATTATGAAACAAATTGCTAAGATATACAACAAACATGCTCCTTACACCTCTATTACATCTCAACCAACAAAGACTGTGATTAGTCAAGGAGGACCTAACACTCCTCCTGCCTCCATAGTGGCATCCATACCTACCTACACCACTCCCCAAGTTGCAACAGTCATGCAATCTGTTAGTAATGTGATACCTTCCTCGATTATTCCTACTAGCATTTCTAATTCTCATGTGGCATCACATGTCTTATCTTCTTCCACCATACCATCTATTATCATTCCATTCACTTTCCCTACGACTACATACACTTCATCACCACTTTCCCTTCCACCTCATAACACTTACACTGACCCTCTCATCACATAACTTTTCCAAATTGTCTCCTCCATGCAAAAAAAAAAATCCATAATCAACCAAAACTAGAATGGACCACCCACCTATTATGTCTGAAGCAGCCCACTATCTTTAGAAATCCTACGAAAACTGATGCCACAAGGAATAAAAAGGCCTAGATTTGAGAAATATGGTGGGAAGGGCGATCCTTCTAACCATGCTAATGCTTACACTGCCTTATGTAGTGACTTTGTCCTTGATGATAAACTATTAGCCAAACTGTTTCCTAGGAGTTTAAAAGACACTTCCTTAGAGGGGTTTTCATCCTTACCAAAAAATTCTATTTGTTCATTCAATGAACTATTTGATTCATTTATAAATCATTTTCAAGTGCATATGACTCCAAAAAGAATACCTTGTCTGATTTGATGAGATGCAAACAACATGAAGAAGAAAAAGTAACTGATTTTATCTCATGATACCAATCTCTTTACTCTCAAATCAATGTCAGGATTCCTAATCCACATCTTCAGAAGATGTTTATAGAAAACTTGCAAACCAAACTTCAGGATAAAATCACAATGATAAAATTTCCCTCCTTTATGCACTTGTGTACCATCCTTTGTGATTGTCACAATTTGGTTAGCAGTCGTGATGTAAAGTCCACTTCTAGCTAAGTTGAGAAATTTGAACATGCCAATCCAAATAGTTCACAACCATTTAGAAAACAAAACAAATGTTTCTTATAGTTCCATCCCCCTGAACAGCTAACTCAACCTGTGAACAACAAGGTAACAGCTGTTAAAGCCACGATACCCTATAGTTATGGAGATTTGAAATGATAGTTTACACATTTTCCAGACACTCTTCATAACACCATGTCCCAACTTATATAGTAACAAATGATTACTTTACCTATTGTTAAACCAGTCGATCCTACTAAGCCTTTACCTCCAACCTTTAAACCCAATGCTTATTGCCATTATCATAGACAAAATAGACATGTGACAGAAAATTGTAAGCATCTTAAACACCTTGTGCAAGACCTCATTTATTTCAGTCGTCTATCCGTTTCAAAATTTAATGTTAAAGGCAATGCATCTGTTGCCCCACCTAATCAAAAATTGTAAATTTTTACTGATCTAATGCCCAAGCACAATGTGTCATTTGTCAAAGCTATAAAAACTCAAAACAATGATGTGATGAATATTCATACCACTATTGAACATCCTGATCCTATTCCATATACCACTACTATTATTCCTATGAATGAAATGGTAGGTGTGATAGATGTTATCCCTCGTAAGGGCCAACCTAAGAAATCTCTTGATATTACTTTCTCATCTATGATATAGTCCCAAATCTTCTTGATGGTCCTCTTTACATAGCTTGACGTATTTATGATAAGCCCACTAATGGGATACTCATAGATCCTGCCTGTGGTGAGAATGTGATCACTAAGAAATTATTGGTATTACATTAGCTTTATCAAGATGATTATGATAAACCAAAAGCATATATCAAAACACATAATGGTTTTTCTTTCCCTATGATACGATCGATCATCCTTCTATTATAGATAGGACCTAGAATAGTGGATTTTACATTCTCCATCATGCCATAGTTGGATCAATTTCATTTGCGGCTAAGCCATCCATTGTTGTGCTCAATGAAATATGTTCCTTCAGTCATACACAGATGTTTAAATTTTTTGCTTGGCAATGACATATTCACTATTAACCATAGTGGCTCTAACCCTTTGTCTTCTAAAGGAAAATTATCCTTAAAAGTTTTTTGGCCCAAGCCCATGGAACCTATAACACAATGCAAAGACTTATTTTCCATTGCTTACAAAAAGTTTAAAGCAAAGAAAATTGTGGAATTGTCCCTCTGCAACACATCCCCATGTACTTACAACACCCCTATCCTAGATGAAACAATGTTTCAACTTGAACAAGAACCAACCCATCAAACTCAACAAAAATCCAAAACCTCCTCCACATCATCCAAATGGCCAAGAGATAATGATAATAACTCTATCATACCTCCTCATATAAAAAAATTTTATAAGGAAAAGGAGAAAGTGGTTGAACAACCTTCCATGGTTTCTTTCATTCCTCCCTTTAGAGAAGAAACGCAACCAATGGTTGCTCAACCCACTCCTTCACAAGCAAAACTTGACAATAGAAATAAAAGAAATAGAGGAGCTAGAGAGTGTAGGCGTCAACATCGTGCCCTTGCTCGCAAGTCACAAGATGAACAAAATAAAGAAAATAAAAATAAACACTTGATAGAAGCAATGCATGATGACCCTACTCCCCAATCACAACAAAATGATCCCATACAAAACCCACAACTTGCGATACACCCTTCATTGTACATTATCATTCATCCCCCTATCGTGATTAACCTAAATGACGATGACAAAATCACTAAAATTTATGAAGAGGTGCATAATGATCTAAATACATTATTTATTTTCCTCTTCCATGAGCCTAAATGACAAATGTCCTACAACAAGTGTAGAACTTGTTACTTCCCCTTGTTCGGCACTTGCACTTGTCTCTTTGGCTAGTCAACCATCCTCGACATATCCTAAACATGATTGGGGGGCAGATGACTTGCTCATCGGTTGACTTGTATTTTCCTTACTAGTATTTTTCTTTTTCTTTTTCTTTTTCTTTCTCTTTTGCATGTTCCTATCATGTTCCCCCATCATGTGATGTTTGGTGTTCTCTCTCTTTGTGACATTCTTCTATTTGTACCTTAATTCTTCTATATGTCGTGCATTCCTTTTTCTTTTTTCTTTTGTTTTTTGTTCTCCTTTTAGGGATGACGCAAGGAATTGAGACCGCAATGTCTCTTTCATGTTGACCCAAAAGGCCCCTTTTCTTTTCTTTTCTTTTTGGCTTTCCTTTTCCTTTTGGGGATGACACAAGGCATTGAGACCACAATGTCTCTTTCATGTTGACCCAAAAGGCCCCTTGTTATTTTTCTTTTCCTTTTTATTTTGTATTTTCTTGTGGTTTCCTTTTGGGGATGACGCAAAGCATTGAGACCTCAATCTCTCTTTCATGTTAATCCAAAAGTCCCCTTTTCTTTTCTCTTCTTTTCTTTTGTCTTTGGCTTGCCTTTCCCTTTTGGGAATGATTCAAGGAATTGAGACATCAATGTCTCTTTCATGTTGACCAAAAAGACCCCTTTTTCTATTCTTTTCATTTGTCTTTGTCTTACCTTTTCCTTTTGGGGATGACACAACTCATTGAAACCACAATGTCTCTTTCATGTTGACCCAAAAAAAAATTCTTTTTCTTTCACCGTTTTGTTTTCCTTTTGTTTTTGTTTCCATATGGGGATGATCCAAAGTGTCAAAATACTCTATGTCTCTTCCATGTTGACCCAGATGGATCTTTATTTTTCTTTGTTTTCACTCTCTTTGTGTCATTCTTCTAGTTCTATGTATTCAGGGAATGATGATAGTTCTGACAAAACATTGAAGCAACAAACATATTGACCCCAAATCCATAGATCCCTTATGTGTTTAGTGTTTTCATTTTGAGGGAAAACCCTTCCTTTCTTTTTATTTTTCCTTTCCTTCACATGATGTAGCCTTAATCGGAAACATATGACTTAGCATAGGGGATTTCCAAGTTGGATCTCATGTCTTCTTTTTTTTTTGCATTTTTCATTTGCTACTTTAAAGTAATTTCTCACAATACAATGTGTAGCAATTCCTTTAAAGTGGAGGCATACATTGGAATTATTAATTTTTCATTTTTCCTTTTTCTTGGTTCTTAGTGCAGTCATGTTACTTCATACGATGTGTTTTTTCACTTTTTGGATGACATTGGGTGTGATGTCCTTCATGAGCATGATCTATCTTAGCATATGATATTCATCTTAGTTTCCCGATGTGTAACACATTGCATCCCCTAAGTTGTGAATTTTCTATTATTGATTTGGTCCTCTCTTGGAGACAGTAGACACAATGTTCTCTAAGTTATAGACCTCACATGAACTTAGAAAGACTCCTTTCAACATCTTCTGCATGTTTCATTTTGCATTTTTTATATGGCCACCTTCCATAACACAAATTGCATGCCTGTAGCGCCATCGTGTTTATTCATGAGCTCCAAGCATACGAAGGTTTTCTTGTCTTATGAAGCTAAAAATGTCATTTTCTTTTGTGTCACCTTATTAAAGTTATCAGGAGGTATAACTTTGGTATGGTTGAGCAGGAAGCCCATTCTAAGGTATGAATTTTCCCCATAGCCACCTCTATGTGTGTGAGTGCATACCAGCCATGAGCGTATGTTTCTCACCTTTTGGGCCTTCTCACTTGGTGGAAATCCATGAGTTCCATCACCCCAAAGTGCGTATGCATTTATTTTCTAGACAAACAACCTAGATTTGATCCACAATGGGTTGGACAAACAATTGAAGCTTGATCCAACTTTATTTACTTTCAACTTCCCTCTTTCATTTTTTTTCCATCATTTTCATGTGTGTTCCTTTGTATTTATGCTTGGTTTTCCATGGGATTTTCATCATGGGGGATTGATCATCCCTCTTTATTATTGTTATCTCATCTTACCACCATCAGTGCATTTGGATCCCTCTTGATTTCATGTTAGGCTACTTTAGTGTGAGTTTGAAGTAAGTGTTGACTTGTCCAATGGCAAAGCAACATGCAAACAAAATATTGCTATTTTGTTTCTCCTGGAAGAGAAAGAAAACACATGGATATCTTAGCTCCCAAGCTCTTTGTAGCTGGTTCACAACAATGCTGATGTTGCTCAATGGTCAATGTAACAATAATGTTCAAGGGACCTGCTGGTGTTGAGCTTCTGGATTGTTTTGAGATCAAACATAAACTTTAAACCTACTCTAACCAGGGTTTTTAAAGAAACATAAAAAAGATAGATTAGAGCTTTGGAACAGAAAAGAATGTTAATTCATCCAACTTAACCAGACTTGTTACCTTTCAAGGAATTCCTAACTAAAACTGCAGAACAAAATTAACTGGTGATTAACACACAGTTTCATTCATTCACAGTGTTGATTTCAACAGCAGATTGCAAGTCACCATTCAAACAAAACATAAAATAAAATTTCATTCCTTGAAAGATTCTCAAATCAAATGATTAATCCAAAATAATAAAAAAATTTGAAACACAATCTGAAGTAGATTTAAATTTGGTTACTTCTACTATCAGTGAAACAGATAAGCAACATTTACAAAGCTGGCACAATCACCAGTGTATAGAAAATCCATGACTCCAGATTGTTTCCATCTATACTAAGAGAACTTGAAAATACATTACAGTCTATACTTAATCTAACTCCTACCATAAGAAGACAAAAGAAGCTCCCATTACCAAGAATCAGGATGTCGTTTTGTCTCCTCTATCCTCCAGAAAATTCCTATTTTCTTAAAAATCTATCTCTAGACTTGTCTACTCTATTGTCCCCTCTATTTCTATGTATCTTACTAAAAGGAAAAAATTCCATATATACTGGATGTGCCCAAAACAATGCATCAGCCCCTGTTTTAGGGTTTACAAAATATCTTACTCCAGAAAGGTCGGCCCTTAGATCTTTTGAATAAAGTTCGTTCTGCCTAAAATGTGTATCCCTGTTGTCCATGTTGTTGAAAGATTGTTCCGGGGGTGATCTCAGATCTTTTGCAGCTACAACATTTGCTCCAGGTCCCCATGTCCATCTTCGAACTCCCTGGCGGAGCTACTTTGAATGCTCTAAAGCATTGCCATTAATACCAATCTGTCTCCTCTATGCTAGTAGACCTCATAGTTGTCCCTAAGACTAATGACTTCTTCCTTCTTCTGGCCTCCTTCATGCTCTAGAACCTTCTACATGCTGACCATCCCCTAGAAGCAGCACCAGATTTCTTGTTAGATCTTCACACCATTGTTCATCAAGATGTTCGATTGGCTCATTCACAGAGCAGATCCAGACTAGTTGCATTTTGTTGGTCTCCTTCAAGGTGGTAGTCAATCAGTCAATGGCTCACTTTTAGTTCCTTTTGATTGGGCGAACAAATGCCATGCTAGATTTTTAGGCAGTCAAAAGTGGTTCGAATGGAAGCGCATGTTGGTGAGACACTAATCGTCTCTCCTCGATGCAATTATACCTCTCTTAGCCGCTATCAGTGTGACACAGGACGGTCAGCGAGACATCATGTCAAGCTGCACAAGCTATATCGATATCTCAAAAAATATCGGCAAGACAGTCATTATCGGTCAGAAGTCATAGCGAGTTCCCATCGGTCACACCGATATCCCTTTTCTATTTGCAAACCCATCGTTATCGGCAAGACTATATTCCCTCAGCAAGACCTCACAGCGAGCCTCTCCATTCTCCCTGATCTTATTCTTTATCGGCGAGACCCTATCGGGTTGGTAGGACCTCATAGCGAAGCCGACCTATTCCGACGATGAACTCCTTTCAGTTAGGAAGACCCTGATTGGTTGGTGAGAGCTTTCATTGAAACCACAACTCTTTTGACAACACCATCGCACTCGGGAAGACATCTCCCCGAGCCCTAATCATCTACTCAGAGTTTCTTTGAGCTCATTCTTATTCCCCAAGCTCAAGCCCCTTTTACCCTGGCAAGACACCATGAGAGTTGGTGGGACACTTTTCCAAGTTCAAGATCTTTTGGTGAGCTCATATTACCTTGCTAAGATTCCATTCTATCGGAAGGAGGTCGTAGCGATATCGTGCCGTGTCAGCAAGTCTCTCCATGGTCGGGGAGACCTTATGCTAAGAGTAAATCACTCTCCCTGAACTCAAATTTTTTCCACTTTGGCAAGACTTCTTCAAGTTGGTGGGACATTTTTCTGAGTTCAAGATCTGTCAATGAGCTCATCTTATGTCGGGGAGATTTGCCTTTGTCGGTGAGACCTTATGCTGAAGGCATACCCCCTTCGCTGAGACCTCATTGTATCGGCAGGACCTTTCACCAAATTCATTCATTCTCCCCATGCTCATTGTATTTCGATGAGACATTTTGTCGAGCGGCAAGAGCTATAGCGATATCCTCCCTGTTGGTGAGACAATCCCATATTGACAGGACATCCCCCCGAGCTCATTCCATTCCCGCTGATGACAAACCCTTCTTTTAGTGAGACTCCATTAGGTTGGTGAGACCTTTTGGTGAAAGTAGACCACTCACCCTGAGCTCATTTCATTTCGGCAAGAGTCCACCCTGATGGTGAAACCTCTTGCCGAAACCACCTTCCTTCGTTGTGACCCCCCTTCTGTCAGCGGGACTTCTTTTCGAACCCAAAGCTACTTTGGCGAGACCCTTCTTGGTCGGCGAGACATTACATAGACCAAACTTTCCTTTGCCAAGACCAGCAACCATCAGCGAGACTTTCTACTGATGGTAAAAACCATTCACCGAGTACAACTCCCTTCAGCGAGACCTTACCTGCGTCGGCAAGAGGTTATGCTGAACTCAAAATCCTTCGGTGAGGCCTCCTCTGTTCGGTGAGACACATAAAAACTCACGACAACAGAAATGTTTGGGTGACTAGTGAGCTTCAAATGAATAGAATGGAATGCTAGTCGACAAGCCAACTGCAAGGTCTCGCCGACTTTCTTCATTGAGGAGTTTCATGTTGAATGCAATTGAAGCATGCTTTCAATTGACTTCCCTAAGAGATATCCTCAAATGAGCAATTCAATCCTACAAATGCCTCCATTAGTCCTCAAAACATATAAAATACACTATTGTTCATGATTATTTCATTCAATTCTTAGCAAGAAGAAAATCCAACTCTAGTGGAGGTGGAACCAAATCCGAACCAGAAATGACACCCTCCTTCAAAACTGACAGGGGCGGAACCAAGAAGAAATCAGAACTAGGACCAAAGTGGGAATGGGAACAAGATACAAAACAAATGCTAACGTCTCATACCATTGTCCTGGCTTCGCTCCCAAAAAATGGCAACGATGCAAACAAAAAACCCAACATCTGACCAAGTGGTCGAAATTGAAGGAAAATGAAGAAACGAACCAGGCGGAGCCAGGACCAGAAACCAAATTTGAACCAAAAACTTTTGCAAGTTTCAAGTTCGGATTCCATTCCGAACCCGCCTTCGACGACACCTGAAAAAGACAGAAAAAGGACAAGAAAGAGAAGAAGAAAGGGGAGAAAATACCCCATGACAAAACAAAAGGAACAAAAGCAAAAGAACTAGCCACACAGAACTAGGATCGGAACGGAACCCGAACCTGAAAATTTTGAAAGTTTCAGGACTTGGTTCCAGTTTTGGTTCTGGGTCCGCCAGAACAACATGAAAAGACCCAAGGAAGAGGGGAAACCCCCCAAGACACAAGACACAAAATGGAAAGGAAAACGACCAACCACAGAAAGAGACCAAGGGAAAGGCGGAGTTGGGGCCGAGATGGAACACGGATCGGAAACCTCGACGAGTTCAATGTTTCGATTTAGGTCCATACCCGGATCCAATAGAACAAAAGACACTATAATAAAGGAACTGTCAGAACTGGGAACAGGGCAAAACCATAAACTTTTGAATGTAATTCCAAACTCGATATTGGTCCCGGTTCCACATCTGACACAATAAAAGAAAAAATGCCTAAGGCAGAAAACCAAAGGCCAAAGGAAAAGAAAAGAACAAGGGGGGCCCATTTTTTTCCACAACAAACTGGGGTGGTTATGCAAGGCATAACAAATGGTGACTTGGCTGGGAAAATGGTTTAACCAATCAAGAAACTGAAGAATTCAGCTACCTAGAACTCCTGGTTCATGAACATCACAACTCTAGTTGGGTTAGTTTTAACAACCAAGGTTGAGCTAGAATCTCAAATGTAAACCAACACTGGCTACCCTTGAATCTATGTGTGTGCTTGATGGTGCATCACTCTTTTATAAAGTTTTCTTCATCTTTCGGACAACAATGTGCTAGATTTGAACTACATGAGTTGATTCCCTTTAGCTGTTGTGCAATGATATCCTAGGCAGTGCTTCGCTACTAGTCAAGTGTCCATAGCCCTGACGGAGATACCTCTAGTTTTCTCACAACATTGCTCTATTGATAGCCAGGCGTCCATAGCCCCGATAGAGATACTGGAATCACCCATTCATATTGAGTCCAATTTTCTTTTAGATCATTCTTTTCCTTTTTTCTTTTTTCCTCTTTTTCTCTTAGAGTTTCATATATTTCATTCCATTTTTTCTCAATATGTTAGATGTTTAACATCTATTCTGGGTTGAAAACTACCATGGACCTCATAACAACACTTGGGAGATCGAATTTTTCACTCAAATCTTACAACAGTATCATCCTGAGACAAATATGCCATTACAAAGGAGATGATCTTGATAATTTGTGACAGATTCAGAGGAGCTAATGAAGGTCATTTACTTTGCACCTTGCTTTCCAAAACTTTCCAAAACTCTTATTGACAATGGGAATAAATCAAAGAGTTTAGGACAAGAGCACCCAATCAGCAAACGTGAAAATACCTAAACCACTTCTCTCCTAATAACCAAAGTATGCTTCAGATAACAGCCCACTATTTTAAGATGGAAAGAGCAGAGAAACCCCAAAGAACAAAACAAGAAAAAAACAAAAGAATGAAGGAAACGAAAGGACAGAAAGAAAGAACAAATAAACAATAGCAGAATATTTACAAACATAACAACAAACCATTTACAAACAGAAAAACAAGAGGACACGGGAAAAAGAAATGAAAGAACAAAAGAAAACTAAACCAAAAACCAACACTAACCTATCCTAATCCTAAAATAACTCCAAAGCTGAGCTTTATAAACACAAAACTGTAAGAATTTGTACATTGACTTGACTGATTTTTCATTATGTGCAACAATCTTAACCTGTTAGGCATAGTTCTAAACCTAGAAAATTTATCTTTATACTAAAAAATATAAAGTTTATGTGCAATAAGTTCATTCTGAGGGTATAAAGCTTGAAATATTATCAGCTGTGGGTTCTCAGTTTTGTCATGATTTACCCACAAACACATTTTACTATCCCCAACTCCATAATCAAATTGAAAATTATTAAAACACAGAGGATAATGAAAGGACACCACCTATTTCAGAAGATTCCCAGTTACCGATGCAGACTTGTGTTGTATGAACTCCCTCTCTCGGGGTCTCAGCTCATGGAACATCACTGAAGAAAGGTCTATCTCAGAGCTGGAATATTCACTAACCAGCATCTCTGTATTCATCTCAGGTATAGAGTCAAAAAATTTCTAGATTTCCTAAGATGAAGTCTTACTTTCAACACTTTCTTGAAACATGTCACCCTCAAAGGTTTGATAATCTGCATTATCACCATTGATGTTAGGGATACTGGAACATGGTGAACAAGGATTTCCTCCAAACTCAATTGAATGCATGGAGTCAAAGTTAGGAAAGCAATTTCTCAATTCATATTCCTGCACATCATCAACAAGAACATGCCAATTGGCATCAAATTTTTCAGTATTAAGATCAAATTCATTAATGGGTGCTAAGAAAGGACTCTCTTCAACCAACAAATTTGAGTAAATAGAATCAAAATTAAGAAAATACTCCCTGGTCTCATTCTCTTTCGTCATATTGAAGAGATTCAACTTCTGAGATAACCTCTTGATTGCTTCCTTGGCATTCCCCCGCTTCATCCAAATGTACCCCATCATGAATTTCTTTAGGGAACACTTGACTGATCTACACATCTACTCGAACTTATTCCCTTAAAATTTTATTTTGGCATTTAAGTCCTTGTCTTTGACCACAAGGTTCATTAGCAATCTCATCTTGAAGTATGTTATCTGTTTCAATTCGTTCACTACTTAAATCAGCAGAGTCATCTTTTTGCGTTAACCCATCAAAGTGTGTTTCTTCCTCATTTACCATCATGAAAGAATCTATGAATGCATTGATGAATCCATTCTCCACTTCTATCAAGCCCTCACTAGGTAGAGGAGTTTCATCAGTTGTTGAATCCATCTCAATGCAAGGATCAAGGTCATCAAAAGACAGGGAAGAATTAAACCTCCTCACACAGTTACTCTCATCATTTTGGATGTATTGATTATCATTTTCATGTATGCTAGTTGTTTCATCCTCCTGATTGAGGGGATACATACTCCAAGGATCCTCCATAAGTATTTCTTCAATAGTGATCAGTTGCTTGAAATACAACTCCATCCTCCCTAGGAAGACATGGCAATCCATCTGAGAGTGCTGATTAGTTCAATGTATCCTACATCCACTTGGCCCAACAAGTTTTGATAGTTTTAGATCTCGCAGCTCTTCTAATTTCTCCCTTATTCGATTTTGCATATGAGGGATATCAATCCAAAATGAACCATGTTCCTTTATCCATTCCTCATCATCCTGATTCTCATCTTGATCAGAAGAGTTGTTCAAATCATTGGAAGATTTCTCATGACAACAATCCTATATTAACACCTCATCTTCTTCAAAGCCATCATTAGTACTAACATTCTCAACAAAGCTAGATTCTATCTTGAGATTTTTGTTATGCTCTAAATTTACATCCATTTCATGCTTTTTACCAAACAAGTCATCAAAATTATATACTTGCTCATCAAATGTTTCACATACAACTTCATTGTGATGTAATGGACTATGCTTTGGAACATGACTGAAAAGAGATGATATGGTTATAACTTCATTGACAAGTGGATTACTTAACTCTGTGATTGGATTTTGCAGAGATGAGTTCTCCCGGTGGTCTTGTGTGTGATTGACCTGATGTGGGGTGTTGGAAAATGTGGTGCTTGGGACCTTAGGAAGGTTGTTGCTGCTTTGTGATAATGATTGCACCTGGGGAGGGATGGTGGGTGAAGTGACATAAGGCTACAGATGATGGAAGTTTGTAAGCACAAGAGGATTATAACCCTGAGTTTGGCCATTTGAATTTCTAGTGTCACCTCCAAATTGTGCCAATAAGAGAGCTTTGCGCAATGCATCATGCAAGGATGTAGCCTCACCACAACATCTGAATTTGGTTGTAAATGAGGGGTTTAAATCCCAATAATAATGTTCTATCAGTACATGATCATCAACAACCAACTCTAAAGATTGAACCCTTTGATACATAAACAAAAATCTGCGGTTAAATTGATAAATGTGTTCTAATGATATGCTTTTCATAGCTGCAAATTCATGTAATGGGCATAGTGTATGAGGATCAAAATGATCTAAGAATAATATTTCTAGTTCTATCCATGAATAAATAGATTATGGTGGCAGATTATCATACCATTTCCTGGTTGTACCCTAAAATGTTTTGATGAACAATTGACAGACGACATCCTCATGTTGAACCTGGAGAACAGAAAATACACGCCTGCAGATTTCAACATGTTCAGAAGCATTTTTCCCACTATTAGGGAAAAATAAAGGAAGCCTATCATATAGGTGACTAGGGATTTCATGGACAAATCCTTGTATATGCAAAGGGCTACCCATTAGAGCTGGGTTTTCCAAGATCTGACCCACTCCAACTCACAATGATCCAAAATTACTCAAGGCGGCCCTCCTTCTAGCACTATTTCCTATTGACGTCTCTGATGGCAAAGCAACATGCAAACAGAATATTGCTATTATGTTTCTCCTAAAAGAGAAAGACAACACATGAATATCTTAGCTCCCAAGGTCTTTGTAGTTGGTTCTCAACTGTGCTGATGTTTCTCAATGGTCAATGTAATAGTAATGTTCAAGGGGCCTTCTAGTGTTGAGCTTCTAGATTGTTCTGAGATCAAACATAAACTTTAAACCTACTCTAACCAGGGTTTTTAAAGAAACATAAAAAAGATAGATCAAAGCTTTAGAACAAAAATAATGTTAATTCATCCAACATAACCAGACTTGTTACCTTTCAAGGAATTCCTAACTAAAACTGCAAAACAAAGTTAACTTGTGGTTAACACACAGTTTCATTCATTCATAGTGTTGATTTCAATAGCAGATTGCAAGTCACCATTCAAAAAAAACATAAAATAAAATTTCATTCCTGGAAAACTTCTCAAATCAAATGATTAATCCAAGATAAACAACATTCTGAAACACAATCTGAAGTAGATTTAAATATGGTTGCTTCTACTATCAGTGAAATAGATAAGCAACATTTACAAAGCTGGCACAATCACCAGTGTACAAAAAATCCATGACTCTAGATTGTTTCCATCTATACTAAGAGAAATTAAAAATACATTATAGTCTATACTGAATCTAACTCCTACCCTACGAAGACAAAAGAAGCTCCCATTACCAAGAATCAGGATGTCGTTCTATCTCCTCTATCCTCTAGAAAATTCCTATTTTTTAAAAAATCTATCTCTAGACCTGTCTACTCTATTGTCCCCTCTATTTCTATGTCTTACAAAAAGGAAAAAATGCCATATATACTGGATGTGCCCAAAAGAATGTGCCGACCCCTATTTTAGGGTTTAGAAAATATCTTACTCCAGAAAGGTCGGCCCTCGGATCTTTTGAATAAAGTTGGTTCTGCCTTAAGTGTGTATCCTTGTTGTCCATGTTGTTGAACGACTATTCCAGGGGTGATCTCAGATCTTTTACAGCTACAACATTTACTCTTGGTCCCTGTGTTCACCTTCGAACTCCCTGGCGGAGTTGCTTTGAATGCTCTAAAGCATTTCCATTAATACCGATTTGTCTCCTCTATGCCAGTAGACCTCACAACTGTCCCTGATACTGATGACTTCTTCCTTCTTCTGGCCTCCTTCATGCTCTAGACCCTTTTGCACACTGACCATCCCCTAGAAGCAACACCCGATTTCCCATTAGATCTTCGCACCATTGTTCATCAAGATGTTCCATTGGCTCATTAATGGAGTAGATCAAGAGCGGTTGCATTTTGTTGGTCTCCTTCAAGGTGGTAGTCAATCAGTCAATGGCTCACTTTTAGTTCCTTTCAATTGGGTGAACAAACGCCACACCAGATTTCTTTGCAGTCAAAAGTGGTTCGAGTGGAATCGCATGTCGGTGAGACACTAATCGTGTCTCCCCAATGTGATTATACCTCTCTTAGCCGCTATCGGCGTGACACAGGATGGTCGGTGAGACCTCATGTCGAGCTGCACAAGCTTTATTGATATCTCAAAAACTATCGGCAAGACAGTCGTTATCAGTCAGAAGTCATAGCAAGTTCCCATCGATCATACCGATATCCCTTTTCTATTTGCAAACCCATCACTATCGAGAAGACTACATTACCTCGGCAAGACCTTACATCGAGCCTCTCCATTCTCCCCGGGCTTATTCTTTATCGGCGAGACCCTATCGGGTCGGCAGGACCTCATAGTGAAGCCGGCCTGTTCCGGAGATGAACTCCTTTCAGTTAGGAAGACCCTGATTGGTCGGCGAGAGCTTTCGCCAAAACCACAAATATTTCAGCAACACCATCGCACTCAGGATGACATCTCCCTGAGCCCTAATCATCCGCTCAGAGTTTCTCTAAGCTCATTCTTATTCCTTGAGCTTGAGTCCTTTTTACCTCAGCAAGACACCATGAGAGTCGAAGAGACACTTTGTCGAGTTCAAGATCTTTCGGTGAGCTCATATTACCTTGGTGAGATTCCATTCTATCGGAAAGAGGTCGTAGCGATATCATGCCATGTCGGCAAGACTCTCTATTGTCGAGGAGACCTTATGCTGATTGTAAACCACTCTCCCCAAACTCAAAGTTGTTCTAATTCAGCAAGACTTCTTCAAGTTGGTGGGACATTTTTTCAAGTTCAAGATCTTTCAGCGAGCTCATCTTATGTCAGGGAGATCTCCATTTATTGGTGAGACCTTATGCCAAAGGCATACCCCCTTCGCCGAGACCTCATTGTATCGGTAGGACCTTTTGATGAATTCATTCATTCTCCGCGGGCTCATTCTATTTCGGTGAGACTTCGTCGGGTCAGTGAGACATTTTGTTAGGTGGCAAGAGTTATAGTGATATCCTCCTTGTCAGTGAGACAATCCCATATCGACAGGACATCCCCCCGAGCTCATTCCATTTTCGCTGATGATAAACCCTTTGGGTCGGTGAGACTCCATCGAGTCTTAGAGACCTTTTGGTGAAAGTAGACCACTCACCCTAAGCTCGTTCTATTTCGGCAAGAGTCCACCCTGTCAGTGAAACCTCTTGCTAAAACCGCCTTCCTTCGCTATGACCCCCTTCTATCGGCGGGACTTCTTCCCAAACCTGAAGCTATTTCGGCGAGACCCCATTTGGTCAGCGAGACCTTACACCGACCGAGCCTTCCTTTAACAAGCTGAGAGAACTTCGGTGAGACTCCTTTGTAGTCAGCCAAACATCACACCGAAGGGAGAACCCTTTGGTGAAACCTCCATGCTTCGGCCAGACCTCATGGTGAAAATAAATCCTTCTCCCCGATGCGAAGCTATTCCATTTCGGCAAGAGTCCACCCCCGGTCAGTGAGAAATTAGACCGACCAAACTTTCCTTCGCCAAGACCAGCAACCATCGGTGAGACCTTATGCCGAAGGTAAAAACCATTCACCGAGTACAACTCCCTTCAGCGAGACCTTACATGCATCGGCAAGACGTTATGCCGAACTCAGAATCCTTCGGCGAGGCCTCCTCTGTTCGACGAGAAACATAAAAAATATCATTGACAGGAATGTTTGGGTGACCAGTGAGCTTCAAATGAATAGAACGGACTGCTAGTTGGCAAGACAACTACAAGGTCTCGCCGACTTTCTTCATTGAGGAGTTTCATGTTGAATGTGATTGAAGCATGCTTTCAGTTGACTTCCCTGAGAGATATCCTCAGATGAGTGATTCAATCCTACAAATGCCTCCATTAGTCCTCAAAGCATATAAAATACACTATTGTTCATGATTATTTCATTCAATTCTTAGCAAGAAGAAAAACCAACTCTAGTGGAGGCAGAACCAAATCTGAACTAGAAACGACACCCTCCTTCAAAACTGACGAGGGTGGAACCAAGAAGAAATCAGAACCGGGACCGAAGTGGGAATGGGAACAAGATACAAACCAAATGCTAACCTCTCATACTACCATCCCAACTCCGCTCCCGCAAAATGGAAACGATGCAAACAAAAAACCCAACAGCCAACCAAATGGTTGAAACCGCAGGAAAATGAAGAAATGAACCAGGTGGAGCCCGAATAGGAACCAAATTCGAACCAGAAACTTTTGCAAGTTTTAGGTTAAGATTCCATTTCGAACCTGCCTTCGATGACACCCGAAAAAGACAGAAAAAGGACAATAAAGAGAAGAAGAAAGGGGAGAAAATACCCCACGACAAAACAAAAGGAACAAAAGCAAAAGAACAAGCCACGCGGAATCGGGATCGAAACGGAACCTGAACCTAAAACTTTTAAAAGTTTCAGAACTCGGTTCCAATTTCGGTTTCAAGTCTGCCAGAACAACACGAAAAGACCCAAGGAAGAGGGGAAATCCCCCAAGACATGTGGCACAAGATGGAAAGGAAAACGACCAACCACAAAAAGAGACCAAGGGAAAGGCAGAGTTGGGGCTGGGATGGAACATAGATCAGAAACCTCGATGAGTTCAATGTTCCGATTTAGTTCCGGACCCAGATCTGATAGAACAAAAGACGCTATAATAAAGGAACCATCAGAACCAGAACCGGGAACAACACAAAACCAAATTTTTTTGAATATAATTCCAAGCTCGATATTTGTCCTGATTTCGCATCCGACTGTACAAAAAAAAAAATTCCTAAGGCAGAAAACCAAAGGCCAAAGGAAAAGAAAAGAACAAGGGGGACCCATTTTTTTCCACAACAAACTGGGGTGGTTATCCAAGCCATAACAGTAAGTTCATCTTCTCACTAAAGTGGGGGCTAACTATGGACAGGGAAAAGGTAACCCTTCTACTTTTTCTCATGTTCAAGCCCTCCTAGTGGACTTTGGCTTTATTTTTCCTATATTTAATGTTGTAATGTGACCAACACATTTACATTAGGTCTTGGACCCTTGAGAATCATTAAGAATTCTAGCTTGTCTTGTAAAAGTGTTGTGAAGTGTTGTAACCCACTTTCACACTTTTCTAGGACCCTTTTATCATAATTCACTTAAATAACCCCTTTTTATCACTTACCAAGTCTTATTTCAAAGTGTTGTAAAGAGTTATAACAAACTCATGCTTTTTTAGGCTTGTAATCACTAAATTGACCCTTTATTATGTTTAAATGACCCCTTAATTTACTTTTCGGCCCTACTTAAGTGTATTTTTTGGGAATGTTCCCATTAAACATCATTAAATACACTTCAATCCCTGACACCTAGTAAAATTTCCCTAGTGGGACCAAGTCGCCACCTAGGGCAACTTAGTCCCACTGGGCACAAAAATCAAAATAATTTCAATTTTTTGGCAGTATTTTATTCTCTTACCCTTGAGGTCGACCTGTGATGTGTTATTTTTGGGAAATATTAGAAAATCAAGTATAAATAAAGGGTTTTTCCTCTCATTTTACACCCCATTCACCTAATTCATTTTCAAGCATCCTAATTCATTATCGATGTAATTATCAATCATTCAAGCACTCTAAGCATCAACAAGTCATCCACTAGAGCACTACATTGCATATCTTCAAATTTCATCATCAAGGGTTTGGTGAGTTTGTGACATTGCATGTTGTTTATTCATCATTCTCTTCTTATTATATTTCATTGCATAGGGTTTGATTACCAAATCAGGGTTTGACCAAGGAAAACCTCTATTCTCTAACCCTTAACCTTTTTTCCCCTCTTTTCATGTGTGTTTGCAAGTCTTGTATGCAGATTTTTCAAAGAGGAAAGTGTCAAAAAGGTGTTGTCAACTCATCAAAGTCATCAAAGTAAAAAAAACCCTAATTGAAGCTTAGAGACCTATTTAAGCCCATTTTCTATAGTTTATGAACTGGACACCTATCAGGAAGGGAAGTGTAGACGAAAAGCTATAGAATCCTATCCTAAATTTCCCAAGATTCCTAGGTTGACTAAGTCGCCATCTGTGGAAAATTAGTCCTATTAATGGGTATTTTATACAGTTTCTCAACACCGGAAATGCACAAGTGCACTACCTCTCTTGAAAAACAATCTCCAACAACAAGCTGCTTAAAATTACCCCAAGTTCTCTCGGGTGTCAAGTCATGACTTGATTGGTATGTATCAATTGTTTCATGTGATTTGCTGGTAATCACAGGGAAACCTTACATATGTTAAGTTGGAGGAGAATTAGTCCTTCAAATGGAGTTCTTAAAGTGTGGAAATTGATGTGTAGTTGCTGCAGGTTCAAAACAACAATCTAGAACTCTATTTCCATCATCAAATGGATTTACAATGTGCAATGAACCTTGTTCAAAGTTACTATTTAAAAGAAAAGTCAAAAGGGAAGGGAAGAGAGTAAGTTCCTATACCTGAAACTACTAATAAATAGTGATAATGGAGGACTCTATAGTGGACAACCTTCCTGAAACCAAGTTCCACTTAACTAAATTAACTCACAGTCTCATGAAACTAATGCAAGCTTCTATGGTCTACTGATTTTCAATCATTCATTCACCATGAAGCATGAATAAAAGATAGAATTTAAGTGCAACATTCAAATTATGTTCATACCAGCTTTACACTGTTATTTATCATCAATAAACAACAAAAAGCATGAATAAGGAAGGGCATCAACATAGTAGAACTCTTCAATACCAATGAACAACATTAACTAATCTACCAAAATCATGTAAAACTCATAGAATAGCAACGTAAATCTACTCAAATTCACTAACTATGAGGAGAAGAATCATGAAACATGAAATTGGAACTCAAGAATACACCAAAATCAATGAATTTCTATTCAAATTCAAGCAGCATGTCTTTACAACAACTCAACTCTCTCTTGAAAATGAGAGGAGACCCCCTATTTATAGTGTCCAAAAAATAAAATGAATGGCCAAGATTTAATCTCATTATGTTGCCAAGATTAACTACAAATTAGGGTTTCACCTACCCCCAAATATTCTGCAATTTAAAATTACACCTTTGTCTTTTAGCCTAGTTTGTTGTTTAGTGGCCAACACTGTAGAAATTTTGTCCTTTAGCTGGTTGCCTTTGTTTTAGATACTTTGTGAGGAATTCATCATCGATGACCGGATTTCCTTCATGTTTCTTCATAGTGGCATATTCTACAAACCTTCCAATCAATGTCTGGAGCTTACTCCACTCCATTATACTAGATTGGAGCACCTCAAAGTTCAATTTCCTAGACTTGTCGGTAATCAAGTCCTAATCCTTGTTGCAGTTTGGCGTGTTCTTGATCACTTGTTCTGATTGGGTGAAAGCTCGAGCAACAAAATCCATGAAATCTAGTGTTAAGGTATCGGTGGCTCCGTCCTCCATCTTCTTATGAAAGTGTGGCCTTATTTTTTAGGTTCAAGCTCGATGGAGGGAATATCATAGTTTTTCATGAGCTTAAGGTACTCTTCACAGGTCACTTTGATTTCCTTAGCCATATCAATATCGAGCTCCACTTCATGGAGCACCCATTCCAAGATCTATTTCTTGTGATCAAGTTCCAATTTACAGGTCTCAACGAGCTAATGATCATCCTTTACCAGTGCCAGCTCCTTTTCTCATGTTCTCTTAGGCATCTTGAGGATAGCCTCAAGGTTGGGGTATGTAATTCTATATAGCTCTGGGAAGTCGGTACATAATTTCTTTGTGCCCTCAAGCTAGTTTTGTACCTCTCTAAACTTATTTGTTGTCTGGGCAGCATGGCCAATACCTATATCCCCATTGTACAGTAGTTGCTGGAACCAATCCTATGTGGCCTTTGTCTAGATTTTCCTCTGTTCAAGCTTGCTAATATGTTCCTCAAACAACTATGGCGGAGCCAATGAGGTTGTTGGCAATTCTTCCACAGAGGACCATTGTTGTATGTAAGCCATTAAATCTGCCACTTGTGCTTTCAATTCCTCCTTAGAAGATTTTTCATTTTTCATTTGATGCACTATGGTGGTGACAGATCCCTGAAGATGAGTAATTTTTTTCACCCTTGTGGCTATTCCTAGGTCTATGGTGGAGACATTGTAGTTGACTCCTTCTCCTTCCACCACTGGATTAGCTATTTGTACAGTCCTTGAACCTGATGCATTCATCATTATGTGGGATCTGACCCTTGGTTTGTTCTCCTTCTTTGTCTCTATCTATGCTCGAGCCAAGATGACTTTTAATCTCTTCTTGGGATCCATAAGGATCGGAGCCTTCTTCTATAGTTGTTTATCCATCCACTCGGACATTTGAGATTCTTCCTTTGCTGATTCATGATCACCCTCCACTCGAGTATGTTGGTTTTCCATTTCTTTATGGCCCAAATCCTCTCATTCTTTCTTTTCTTCCTCTTCTTCATCTGAATCTCGAATGAATATAGCCTTTTCTTCCTAGAACTTAGCGATAACTACATTTTCCTTGGGGCTATCTTCCACTTTAGATCCCTTGTCTTCTTCTTTTTTCCCATGCTCCTCATGATGTTTAGCTTCTAGGATTTTTCTTGTTTTAGCCTCTTCTTCAAGCTTATCTTCTTATTTCTCTTCCTCTTTCTTTTCTTCTTCTTCCCCTTTAGGAGGTGTTTTCTCATCATGACCAAGGCTCCTCTCTCATTCATCAGTTGGAGGCTCTATAGTTACCTCCCTTTCTTCATCTACGTCCCTCTTCTCTTTGGAGGACTTCCTTTCAATTTCCTCTCTGACATCTCTGAGTTTCTTTGTCAATTATTCCTCAAGTTCTTGGTTAGATGTTTCCACTATGTATCGGACACCAGGGTCTTCAATATCTTCTTCCAAGGATTGTGTTCCTTCTTCTTCATGCACCACTTCATCAATGACTAATTACTGATGCTCTGGATGCTCATGATAGTCATCATCTTCCTCCTCCATTTCTTTGGCTGCTTCCTTCTCTTTCCTTTCTAGCTCTTTAGATATTCACATGGTCATCTCCATTTTAGGTGGTTCTATGAGAGAAGGGACAGGGAGACCAACCACAACTTGGGATAAGGTAGCTTGTACTCAGGGTTCATTAATACTCTCGAAAGCTCCAATTGTATGTTTTGCATGTGCCTAGAAAAATCTTCTAGCAGTGAGAGGGTGGGCATTGTTGTTGCAGAAGCCAAGGGGATAGTCATTGTTAGAGACATGGAAGAAGATGAGAGTGGAGAAGTGGTAGTAGAGGAAGAATCTATTACCATGATGGGTATAGTAGGTGAGGTGGAGGTAAGGTGGATAGAGATGTCCACCACGGGAAGAGAGCAATCAAGCAACGCTTGTGATGGTGTCAGAGGAGTGACATCAGTTGCAATAGTGGTGGAAGCAATGGTAGAGGCAACAATTGGAGACTTTGGTTGCTCTATATCTTCTTCTTCTCCCTCATGAATTAGATCTTCTTGAATTGTGGGAATCTCGGTGAATCCGCTCGATGTCTTGAACTTCTTTGAAGGCTCACCTTCAAAGGCCTTCCTTGAGTATACTTTATGCTTATTTTGGTGCTTGGCTACCTCCTTCCTTTTCTTGGATCTGGTGATGGGAGGAAATTTTAGAGCTTCTCTAGATGGGGTAGCGGTAGTCCCACTATCAGTCTCACCCTCAAGCTCATCCTTGAGCTCTCTGTAAGTTAGAGATGCTCCCTGTAGCTTTAGTGGAGCAATATTCACATTAATGCACTGCTTTTTTCTAGCCTCTATTGGTTTTGTTAAGATATAGAGGTCATTGACCTCTTCCTCATCCTAGTCAATTAGGCAAAGCAGCAAGTTGGTGATGGCATTATACCTTGGATCTATCACTATGTTTTCATCTTCTACAATTTGATCCTGCACTAGGAAAAGGTTGACCATTTTAGAAAAGTACGTCATCATGCGCATATAGTGCCTCATGCACACTTCTTTATCATCCTTGTAGTTTTCCCAAAAGTCTTCAAAATTGTGCCAATGGGCATATTCTATTCAACCATCTTCTTCAATTTTCCATATGGATCCATCTGTGGCCGAGTAGTATAGAGCTCCAAGTTGTATTCAATGATTTCTTTCTTAGAACAATATGCACATTAGGATGCGGGGATTGCATACATACCCTAGCTGAATGTGAGAGGATATGGGATTCTAGGCCTATGCTTGTCACTTAGAAGAGTATGTGCATGATGTAGCTATCTGGAGATATTGAGCAATACCAACCGGTCATTTGGATATCAGGTAGCACATATGGCCTCCAAGAGAAGCCCTCGGTTCTAATGTAGGTAAATTTAGGAAATTGAATAAAGAGGAACCTGAATTGGTGGATGAAGGCATTGGAACTATGAGTGACTCTCCATTCGAAGTCTCCCTCGACTACTCTGATAATGTGCCCGATAAAGGAATCATTCACTTGACAATAGTCTTTCTTCAAATTTTTGTATTGAAGTTGCAGGTGTCTATCATATACCTTCAGCTCCCTACCCGGAGTCTGGCTTTGGGCAATAAATAGACCCCTGTAAGGTATGAAAATTAGTCAAAAATTAGACCAAGTATGATGTTATGTAAAATTGGGAGATCATTTTAACTGCCACAAACTGTTCATGCAAGAAGTTGTTGATCATTCCTTCCCAATGGAACTTAGTCTTCCCTCTGATAATATCTTCTATAAAATACAACATCCATTCTTGGAAGTAAGTCACACTTTGGATGCCCATGACTCTACTTAACAATGTTACGAAATAATAGTAATCTTCATAGAAATCACTCCTAAAGAGCTCCTAGGGTACTTTGTTCGCGTTGCCCCTCTTTTCTTTTAGTCATTATTCATTGATCAACTTTGTGCATTTGAGGGGGTCAACCTTCCACATACTTTATGCATATTCTTTGGTGGTTTCTTCCATAGGATCAAAAGTGGGGATGTGAAACATTCTTCCTATGGACTTGGCAGATAGTTCAGCCAATACCTTGCCATCCTGGTCAACAATTCTTTGAGTGTTCTCCTGATATGCTTCCTTGCAGGCCATTACTAGCTTAGGATCCACAAGGGCAAGCAAGAAACCATCTGCCTTGGCCAATCCACTTTTCCTGATATTCTTTGCATTTTCAATGGTAGGATTGGCGATGACCCTCTGCTTGAATTCATCAATATCAATGTGCCCCAGGTTTGTATTTGAGATGGTGTCCCATTCCGTAGTGACTTTGGAGTTGATGTCCGCTCCCTAAAATTTATATTTCATTTGATCTTTATCTTCCTTTCCCCTTGGTGCTTTTCCGGTCTTTTTCCCCTTTTCTTTCTCTGTGGATGCTCTCAAAGGTCCTGAAACTCATTCCATATATCTTGCAATCAAAAGAGCTATTAGTATGTTGATACAAAACATGGGGAGCATTAGCAAAATCTTGCAAAATTCATGTTAGATATAGTAATTCATTATTCAAAGATCATAATATTCTTCATTGATTATCATTTTCCTTTCATTGGAGGGAGTTATGGAAATGCAGGCCTAGGGGTGCGGACTTCCCTGGGCTGACAACCATTTTGAAGACTGTTGCAAATAGATGGAAAATAGGGCATGTCGGTCCACATTGATCCACTTGAATTAGGTTTTTCAAGTTAAGGTGGGGCCTACGAGGAGGTCAAGCTTTTTTGACACATGAGCTTGATCACATTTGAGGTTTTGGAATTACTAGATTGATCATTTAGGCTTGTGGAAGCAAAGGGTGCAGACGCAGGGGGCCTCTAAGCAATTTTAGGCTTCGCCATTAGAAATGACACTGGCAGGAAGGAATCCCATAGGTGGCATCCCACAATGTGGGGTCCACGGTCAGGGAGGATGGCGCTGAGCTATCTTTAAATTTTAAATAGCTTAGATGAGTGCGGGCAAGGAGATGCAGAAGTTAACTAAAGGTCAGCCATTCTGAACTATAGAGGCAGGACAGACTTCCAAGTAAGGCGACCCACATCATCCGGTCCATAGAGAGTCGCAAAATTGTTTGTTTTCCATTGGAAAGAAGGAAGCATTGAGTTCGGGCCCTGCATAGTGGCCAGGAGGCATCAGTTGGCAGTTCTGAAATGGCGAGAGCGGGACAGCGGCCTTCAAGCGACTGTCCACATGGGGCAGCTCACATGATGCACTATACTTAGTCTTTTCATTCTTTGGGCTCATATGGAGGTGGAAAGTGCGAGTTCCACTTAGTAGATAGATAGGTATCCAAGGTCATTCAAAACAACAAACTCATGACAATGGCCCATGGATGGAAGTCCACAATGGGCAATTCATAAGGGCTTGAACTTAGGCATTTTAATTTGGAGAATTGGTCAGAAGTTACCAGCAAGGGGCCCACCTAGGGGGAAGGAACCTAAAGTTTTTCTATTAGGAGATGATCATTGAACAATAGCTGAGTGGTGGCAGAAACTGATAGGAGATAGTCCATAGGGAGTTATGTACTAATGTTAAATCAGCAGACGAAAAAGTAGCGGGACCCACAGGGTGGGAGGCCGAGGCAGGTTTGTCATTTGAGATGGCAAAACATAGGGGCAATCCAAATGCAGAAACCCACATATATTGTCCCACAAGGATGAAAAGATCTTTGTTTAGTCCCTTGTTTTGTTTAAGTCTAATTGGTGATGGAGATGAAGGAGTGCCTTCTTGCATACGCAAACCAGAAGGCAAAGAAGGCTTCCATTTAAAGTTTATCATTTTAAGGAACAAGGAAATGACATTGGGAATTTTGTGGGTTGCATGGACCTTATGGGTTTGGTTCAAGAATGGTGGCAGAGGGTGAAATTTTTGCATGGTTTTTTAAGGCCGATTTCAAAAGATATTCAAGTTTTTAAAATGTGGGTTTTGTCCGCCGTGATGTGATCTAGCTAGTTTTGAGTCTTTCCTTCAAAATTTACTAAATTTTGTGAAATCGAAGAAAACTCATAACATGGATGGTTTCAGAAAACTAACCTGGAAAACACAACGAAGTATGTCAAGAGACTACAAATGATCATGTTTTAAATGGAAAAGGGACTCTATGGGCGCAAAAGCAACGATGGCTGGGGGCTCTAACAAGTTTCTGAAAGTCTGAGAGTGAAAATGACTTGTCAAAAATGACTATTTATAGAATTTCATGCATTAAATGCTAGTCATTAATGTAGGTACAGAGGTAGCCAGGGTCTGTGAACATGCATTTCAAAAAGGCAATGACCAGAATGGTGGGGTCTACAAAGCAGATGACACCCATGAGTTGGTCATTCAATGAGTCAACGAAAAGGAAAGATAGCAGGGGCCACGAACCCTGTGAGGTGAGCAAATGTATTGAGTCGGGCATTTGGAATGGTGAAGCTAGGGTGGAGTTCTACATAGGGTAGCCCGCAAGTGTGGACCCACATAGTGTGAAGGATGATAGTTTGAGGGTTTGAAAGAAAACTACCAAGGGAACTCCGCAGAGGCCAAAGACTTAGAAATTTTTAGGGTGATGAAACTTGGTCAACTTAATATGGTGAATCTAACACTCCTTGACCACTTATGACTCAAAATAGGGGGTTACACAAAATGAGGCAAAGGAAAAAGGTGACCCAGCAAAGTGAAAAGAGGGTCCCCATTCCAAACAAAGTGTGTGTGCTATAAGCACATCAAATGGTGACTCTACTAGGGAACGCTTCTAAGTGTTCTAAGGATAAATGTTCATTCAGAACCTAGAATCTTTGGTTTCACATAATAGGGGCTGATTTCAAAAAGTGAACTGTGGGACTCAAAGAAGAATGGGATCCTTAGCTAGATCAAATTACAAAACATCTTAAAAGTGTGTGCATATAGCGAATTCATTTCCTTCCCTTAGAGGTTGTAAAAAATGACCATTAATTAGACCGAGCAAGCTACATAAACTATCCAACTCCAAAAGTAACCTGGACATTGTCGTACTTCTAGTCAGGCATCCATAGCCCTAACGGATTTGTCACTGTGACCCCACAAAGATTACTCTACTATTGGCCGGGTGTCCATAGCCTCGGTAGAGTTGTCTGCACACCCACATGTTAGAAACCAAGATCTAATTGCAAACCAAATAAATCACCTTCCACAGAAGAGAAAAACAAAAAAGTAGAGATTTGCATGAAGATATGCAAATTGATATATTCAAAGTAATAAATATTACAAGAGATAATTTTCTTTATAAAAGCAAAGATGCATAAACTTAATCTTATCTTGAGCAACAAGATGGCTCAACAAGATAAGGATAAAACCTATAACTTAGGAATTAAATAATGCCTAAGTAAACTTATGCAAAGTGTAATTAAATATTAATTACACCAACACCCCCCATAAGTGAAACTTAGGGAGAAGAAAATTATTATGCAAAGATGAGTCCCGAAAATAAGGCCTGATCAGGTACTCATTTACAAATGCAAAGAGAGAGAAAACCCAGTGGGAAAAACCCTCCTTCATTGAGATGAACTGCTACAAAGAATCACTGGAAGAACTCTGAAGAAGCAACACTAGAACCCCAAATCCAGCAAGCAAAGAAAGATACTTCTATTTTCAAAATACCATATCAGAATCACAAATGCAATAGTAGACTCGATGCCAAGGAACACTTGAAACTAACATACTGGATCAACCCTAGAATCTGTAAGCAACAGTAGATGAAAGGATGAATGAAGCCCATAATGATGACAAAATCTACAAGTTGTGTCTCTCAAAGCCAATGCCAAACTAAAACTAAAACTATCCATAAGATGAGTACCATCAAGATTCTGGAACATTAACCATAAAAACATGGCCTTCAAACTGAGAAAGATATGAACCAATACGGATCAAGAACCATAAAATCCCAATGTGAAGTGTGAACCGATGCAAACCAATGATGTGTCTAGCTAAGGAAGAAAGAAGCTAAAGGAAACAACAGGAAACTAGAAAAACTAATGCGAGTTGTCACAAATTTAAAGAATGGATGCAAGAACCCCCCTTAATGGAACTTTATATCAGCTTATTATTACAATACCCAATGATTGCAAAAGGAGAGAATGCAAAGCTATAGAAACATAAGCAAAAATGCAAACCTAGTGCATGAAACCAAAATGAATGCATGCATAAAATAAGGTACAAATCTTCTATAAATTACCTTAGATCTACATAGAGGCCAAAACCAGCTTTCCAACACCTTGAAAATCATGAAAAATGGATAAGCGAGTCAAAAGATACGTCTCCCAGAGTGAAAACAGAAAAATCTAAATTTTGAGGCTGAAAAATACATCAAAAATGTAAAAACATAAAATCACACCTACACCATTGCATAGAGGGTCAAAAAATCTTTCTGACGATATCTTGTTTGCAAAAAAAGGACGTTGTATGTCCAAGTTATGCCCATTTCTGTGAAAGTGCTCCAAAAAAGTCTGATTTGGTCCCCAGAAGCCCTCAGGGGCTAAAAAAGTAAGGCCCCTGGTTTCCTGGGTGGACCAGGGGGCTAGCGGCCTAGGTGCTGGGCGTGGCCCCTAGTCACCCACATGACTAGGGTAGAGGCTACGAATGGTGGGGGGATGGAGCACGGTCCATTAGTTCCCAATAGAACCTGCGCAGGCGCTTAAGGGGCCTGCGGGGGCTAAAAAGTGTGGCCCCCAGTCCCCACATGACCCTGTCGGAGGGTGGAGCTAGGGTAGGGGGCTTGCATGGTGGTGGACTGGCTAGAAGTGGGTGGCGCGACTAGTGGGAGCAGCCAAATGGTGGTGTGGGGGTGGCACGGTCGATTTTATACTGGCCGTGCAAAAACCCAACCCATTTTTTTTTTTTAATTTTTTTTTTTAAATGTGTCTAAGGGTCGTACGACCCTTGAGCAAAAAATTTTTGCCTCTCCGGTCGACAGTGTCGAAATCGAACAAATTTTATATCAAAATAGGGGTTTTTGGGAGTTGTGAATCCAATGACGAGGTCTATTTTGGCCCAAAGTGCTCTAAAAATTAGGTGACCCCTAGATCTATCAGAAAAATCACCGAGCTTACAACCCTTGCAGATATGGCAAACAGTGACCAAAATAAATGAAATAAAAGTCATTTCTAACTTTTTCCAGCACTTTGAATCCAACGAAAAAGCCCGATCTGATCCAAGACGTTGCATGAAGATGCTCAAGGAATGTAACCCTCAAGGGACCTCGAATGAGGTCTGCAATGTATTCCTACAAAAAAGATGAGATGGGGCTGCGAATCGAGGCTCTAATACCATGTTAGAAACCAAGATCTGATTGCAAACCAGAGAAATCACCTTCCATAGAAGAGAAAAATAAAAAAGAAGAGATTTACATGAAGATGTGCAAATTGATATATTCAAAGTACTAAATATTACAAGAGATAATTTTCTTTATAAAATAAAAAATGCATAAACCTAATCTTATCTTGAGCAACAAGATAGCTCAACAAGATAAGGATAAAACCTATAACTTAAGAATTAAATAATGCCTAAGTAAACTTATGTAAAGTGTAATTAAATATTAATTACACCAACACCACACGGTTACTTGATTCTCACATTTTATTTATTCTTTCTTTTGATACCTCTTTTAATATTCTTTCTTTTTTCTCAACTATGTAAGCATCAAAGCTTACTATGGGTTTGGGAATCACAATGGTCATTGAAGCATACTTAAGATTTTTCACTTGCTGGGTTGTCATAATGACCACTGTACAGCTCTTCAGAAACAATTTAGTATGTGTTTTGTGCAAGATCTAAGATAAACATGAAATGATTCAACTAAGGGTTGGGTTCTAAGTCAATTTAGAGTTCAAATAAGGAGACCATTCAATTGTAGCAATCAGAGACCAATAGTTGAGAGTGAATATTTATCCAGAGAACACAAAGAGAAAACAACAAAGTGAACCATTCGTTGAACCGAGCATGGCCACCGCACTAGAACAAAGGAACACCCTCAGAAAAATAAGATAGTTGTGAAGCGAGAAAAACAAAAAAATAGCAAACAACGAAGCAATAAAGCAAGGAAACCTAAACTAACCTATGTACATGTATTTACAAAGAGTAGCTCAAACAAGCCTCAGATAGGAAGTAATGCTTGAGGTGCTGCCCATTGACAGGTAGTGGGATATTTTCACTAGTTAGTGTCTTGAGGCAGAAAGCATTATCTCCTAAGATTTCATAAATCTAAAATGCCAAGCCATAGCTTGTTGAATTTGTCATGTCCCCCTTTCTTTTCATGGGATTTGTCCCAACATAGGACCAAATCAATGATTCTAAAGGCCTTAACTTTGTCTTGGTGATTGAACCATCATTTGACTACACCTTGATGTTTGGAAAAATTTTCAATAGCCCAATCATGAACTTATTCAAGGTGGAGAAATTTAGCTAGATGAGCTTCTCATCGATCCCCTTCTTCATAAAAGGTGTTGATGAATTGAAGGGTGGGGATCTTGAGGTGGACAGAAAACATAGGCTGCAAGCCATAAACAAGATGCAACGGGGAATCACCCAAGGAAGCCTCGTGGCATGTGCAATCTTCCAAAAGGGAAAAAAAAGTTGGGTGTACGAGTCTTTAGGATTCCTATCAAGCAATTTTTTGATCACGGTGATTAAGTTCTTTGTGGATTCAACTAAGCCATTACCCTGTGGGTAATAATTAGACAAGAATTTAAGGGTAATTCCATAATCGAAGGCCCAACTAGCAAATTTAAGTGAAGAAAAGGTAGGTCCATTATCATAGACTAAAGTGTATGGGCAACCAAAGCGATTTAAAATGAAACCTTCAAGAAAATTAGTAACTACCTTTGTGGTACATTTCTTACATGTAATTGCTTCTTTCCATCTAGTACAGTAATCACTAGCGATTATAATGTACACATGACCTGCATAAGATGGTGGGTTTACTGGACAGATGAAATTGAGACCCCATTGCATGAATGATCTTACATCTAGGACTGGTTGCAACAGGACATCAACATTTCATTCTTTGGTTGCAGTAGTCTAGTAGACGTGGCACGTACAGACATGGCTATGTGAATCCTTGAAGAATGTTGGCTAGTAGTATCTGGCCCATAGGATTTGATGAGCAGTGGAAGGATCAGACCCATGACCAATGCCAAACTTATCATGAAATTATTTCAGCACTTGCACTACTTCCTCTTTTCCTAGGCATATGAGGTAGATTTGTTTGTGATTCTTTTTATAAAGTATAGACCCTCAAAGCATGTAGCTGCTAATTTTTAGGTGGATAGCACACTTTTGAACTCCCTATAGATGAGATGGGAATTTATTGTGTAGCAAGTAGTAGACTATGTCATCATGCCACTCCCCTGGGGAGACATCTTCAAACTGGTATTGCTAAACCATAAGCTCAGATCCTGCTTCAACCACTATTTTAGCTATTGTACTGGTGAGGGCTTGTCCCCTCACTAATCTCATTGGCTAAATTTCCATGTCATATTATTGCATCAGGGTAACCAAATTTTCTCTTCTTTCTCCTAACTCACTCTACATTAACAACGTCTTCACTGCTGGGTGAGGCACGATGGAAAACACCTTGTTTTGTAGGATGTAGTGTCTAAAATTCTTGATTCCTCTAACCAGAGTATATGATTGTTTCTGTTATCTCCTAAAATTGCACCCTGTTGAACCTGATGTTCAACACCTCAGTGTAACATGGGAAGACCTCCAAAGCTGTGGGTCACTTGTGAGCAGGGGTCAACCTCTGGAGAAGGCCGACTTCCTTTGTGTTATCACCTAAACTACTAATTATTTTAAGGGAAAGGGAGAAGGAGTACATAAATGAAAACTAAACTAAGGTGATAGACCAAATGTTACTTGGATTTGAAACTAGACTTCATACACTTGCTTTCATTGACTGAAGATAAATTTGCACAACTTACTTCTCCATATATTTTTGCAAAAGTGTTTCACAAATAGGTCTTGGTGCTAAGATTCCTAGAAGGAAAGTTAATTTCACATCTAGAATTCATTACATCTTTTTGACACAATTTGTGACCTGCAAAAACATGCTTTCTGCACAAAGGTTCTAAAATCTGAGACAAAGCTCGAAGGAAGTGAACATTTACCTCACTAAAAGCCCGATCAATCAGCTGACTGAACACAAAAATGCAAAGAGAAAGTAGGCAAGAGCTTCAAGTCAATAACAATCAAGGTCTTTACTGAATTTCATCTCCAAAATTGAGTTACAAGAATTTGCTAATTTGAGAGAGGACTGGAAAAGTCACAAACTTCAGAAAAAGCATCAACAGAACTCCTTACAAAGAGGCAAAAAATGCCCTATATACAAAAGTAAGGTCGGCCCCTTAGGGCTTACAAAAATATCTACTCAGAAAAGATCTCCCATAGATCTTTTGATTGAAATTAATGTTGAAGCCTGCGTGTCCATCTGGTGTGTGTCGGTGGAGAGTTACTATCTGGAGAGGCCCCTTAGATCTTTTGAAGCTATCGGGTGCATTTACTTCTATTCGTTGTGTCTACCTACTGAAATCCTCTGTTGAGTGCCTTGAATTCTCCAGAGTCCAAAACAAACACACATTGATTCACATTCTGTTGATTTTCTTTCTGTTGGTCAAGTTGCCATGCAAGCTATCTCAAGTGGTCACGAGCTCATCACTAGAATTGAATGTCGGTGAGACACCTAATCATGTCTCCCTAATGCGATTATGCTTTTCTGCAGTCACCGGCATAACTTACTATCATTGGCAAGAGTCATAGTGACACCCTGAGTTCACTTTGTATCGGTAAGACCCCTTCAAGTCGGCAGGACGTTACAACAATGCCTTCAACCCCTTAGCGAGCCCCTTATTACTTCGACCAGAACTTACTCGGTCAGCGAGACATCTCACTGACCTCCTTTTCATTCTCTGAGCTCACTTCAACCCATTTTCAGGCTCTTCATTCCTCGTCGAAACATTTGTGTGCCTGTGAGACCTCTCACCGAAGCCTCATTATCCTACCGCTATGCTCCAAAGTCAGCGAGACTTCCGTGGGTCGGGGAGACTTCCATTGGTTTCCTGTCGGTAGGACATCGCTTTATCAGCAAGAGGTTGTGCCGAAGGCACCTTGCTTTGGCAAGGGCTCACTTCGTTTCACTTCAGAAAGAGAAACATTCATCGGCAAGAGGTTATAGCAGGCCTCATCAGTCATGCCGATATCATTTTTTGTCACTAAGACCACTCCATGTCGGTAAGACATCATTCTGACGGTCGAGCGCCTTCTGCTAGTCAGTGAGACCGTCTCCTTTTGCTGAGACTCTATTTCATTTCAGGGGGACCTTGTGCAATCACTAAGACATCTCAACGAGATCCCTTAGTCATACTGAGGGCCCTCTTTTCTTTCTGCCAGGGAGACTTTGTTGTTGGCCAGATCTGTCCTGAAACATGCTTCCTTTTGATTATCGGGGAGACCCTGTGGCTTCAGTGAGACCTCCTAGTGAAGCCCGCTTGCTTTGCCGAGATCTCCTAACCTCGGCAAGACATCTTCGATCAATGAGACCTCACATAGACAACATTTTCTATACTGAAAGGTCTCAATGCATCTGAGTCACTGAGACAAGGCGATTGTTACGCTGACAAGGATCCTTCATTATTTTCTCATCGGTGAGACCAAAGGTCACTCGCCGAGACCTTACGGCGATCGCCCCAACCTATACCAATGAGCACATCCTTCCACCACCGATCGATGAGACAAAAGTGAACTCATGCCAATATGATGTACCCTGTTTCTCCAGTCGGTGAGAAAGAAATCCTCATTGAGACATAATGCCGACATCGCCTAGCTCCACTAATGAACCACCATATACATAGTTGGGGGAACATGTTAAGATCAGTAAGACGCAACCTCGACAGCTAAGACATATGATGATGATGCAGGAGCATCCATGGTCAAAGGGCTATCCTCATCAACCAAAATGAAAGTATTAAATTTTTAAGGTTTGCTTTAATTATGCAATAGGTAAATAAATTGCAATGTTGGGGCCAAAATACTTTATTAAATAATTGGTCTTTATTTAAATATTGCATTTCTGGAGAGAGAAAAAGTGTGGGAGGTAATTTGGAGTTTGAAATTCAAAATTAGAAATTTTGGCATGGGATTTTGGAGACTTTCTATTGCATTTAAAATATTATTTTTGAGATTCCAAAAATCCCTAAAAAATAAGGATGGAGAGAGTGGGCACCTAAGATAAGAAAAGTAAATTTTAAAACAATTAAATTTAATTGTTTAAATTTCAAGAAGAGGCATGAAGAGTGGGGACATAAAATCATTACCCCTAAAAATTAGTGATGGAGAAGTGGAGGACAAAACTAATTTTTGTCTTCTTTCTTTTTTCTTGAGAGTCAAAGAGAGGGGGAAAGAAAGTTGAAAATTCCTATTTTTGAGGGGGTTGTTGTAAGTGGATTTTAAATGAGTTTTAATTATTATTTTGAGGTCTATTTTACAGCTTCAGGAGATGGCATACATTTGGTGGAGAGAAAAAAATTAATATTATTTAATTTTCTGAGTTGTAGTTGAGATTCTAGAGAATTCTAAAAAACAATAAAAAACAGGAATTTGAAGGCAGTTTTTGGGGGACAGGTTGGAGGGAGTTCTTTTGTAACTTTGCAGGGAAGACTCAAGTAGGGAATGGAATACCTCCAAGGAGAGTTTTGGGAATGATTTTATTGCAGGTTTTATAGTTGTGGTGCAGCCATTGAGACTCCAAAAGTTGCTGGTGCAAATGGGCAT
The DNA here is from genome assembly GCA_007258455.2 of Sequoia sempervirens. Classification (NCBI taxonomy): domain Eukaryota; kingdom Viridiplantae; phylum Streptophyta; class Pinopsida; order Cupressales; family Cupressaceae; genus Sequoia; species Sequoia sempervirens. The sequence goes on from VDFB02000013.1 coordinate 145,662,034, forward strand.
AATTATTTGTGTTGAATTTGTGTTGTTACAGGAGTTGGAAGTAGTGGTTTTACAAACCATTGGATTTGTTGTTGCAAATGATTTTGTATTTGATTTTTGAAAGATTTGTAAGGGGTTTTCAGATTGAAGGCATGCAATGAAGCTACAACAGAGGTTGATCATCAGGGATTGTTGATTGGAGGTTGTCTATGCTTTGTTTATGCATTATTTGTAGGAGAGGGTTTTGAAGAATGTATGGGCAGATTTAATTATCTGTTGTAGTTGTTATTTTGTTGATTATTAGTAAGTCCATTTGGGGCATGTTGTAGACCTTGAATCCCTCAAGGATTGATGTAAATTTTGAGAAATAATTTGTAATAGAATTGGGCTTTTGGTTGCAAGAAGAAATCTAGTTTTTTTTTATAATATTATTGCAGCAATGTGTGAATGAATACTTCATGTTTATTTTGTATTCAAGGAAGAGTTTTGTGTTTATGGGGTGTGTGTGTTCATCCTTCATCAACCAATAGAAGCTTCTACGGTCGCCAAAACAATAGAATCGTCCTGCTGAATGAAGAATGCAGAAGACCTGTGATTGCCGTGACACTCCTAGGGTCTCGACGACTCTGTCTTTAGAGATTTTCATGTCGATCCTGAACAAGGAAAGCTTCTTCACTGAGTTCCCTGTGACCTAGCATTAGATTCATGACTTTGGCCCTAGGCCGAATTCCCCATTTGGCCTCTGAAGATCTAACACCTGATTATCTTGCCTGATTTAACTATAGGTGAAATATAGGCAATAGTTTCTCTATGTTGTGATATCTTATATCATCATCCTTTAATGGAGAACTCATGAAGTCAATTGGGTGTTCACTCCCTTCATCATCCTTTTGAGTCAATATGTTGGCACATGAATCATATGAAGCGAACGAGTAAATAAAGAATGACTTCAGGTAATCAGGACTGACTAGCATGGGTGCATCAACAATTTCTTTCTTGATTTCCTCAAAGGTCTAATTTTCCTCCAGAGTCCACTCAACTTTGGAATCTTTCTTTATCATGGCATTGAGTGGCTTGACTATTTCAGCAAAGCTCATAATAAATTTTCCAATGAAATTTATCTTTCCGAAGAAAATTTTCAGCTCTTTCTTGCAGCCTGGCTGCTGAATCTTCAAGAGAGACTGAATTTTCTTGGGGTCTATTGAGATTCCTCACTCTGAAATAATGTGCCCCGGAATCTTTCCTTTTGTAACTCCAAAGATGCACTTCTTTGGATTGAGGGATATTTCAAATTGTCTTTACTTCCAAAAAACTTTGCACAGATCAGAAACATGATCACCCCATTTCTTTGAGAACATGGTGAGATCATCCATGTAGATGATAATGCACTTTCTGATTAGATCCTTTAATGCTATGTCCATTGCACGCTAGAAGGTGGCACCAAAAATGATGAGCCCAAATGACATTCTTCTATATGCAAAGGTTTCCCACTTGATGGTGAATGTTGTTTTGTGTTGATCCTCATACTACACCATTACTTAGTAGTACCCAGAGTACCCATCTAAAAAAGACATCATTTGTGAACCATTGACGATCTATAGCACCTCATCCAATGGGGGCATGGGATAGTTGTCTTTTTCTAAAGTTCTATTCAAGTTGAAGAAGTCCACACACAATCTGATTTCTCCATTCTTTTTCCTAACTGGGACCAAATTGACCACCCACGTGGAGTGCCTGACTAGACATGTGATTTTGGTAAACAACTGCACTTCTAAATGATGGGCTCCAATAATGCATTAATGGAACATTGTCATTGTTGGAATGGTCGAACATCCAGCTTAAGAGGTATAGTGTGTGTGATGATTGAACTATCATATGTATTTAAATCTTGATAAATCCATGCAAGTACATCATGATACTTCCACAAAGCATTGATGATTCCTTTCTTTTCTTCTGGCATACACACTTTTCCAATGAATACATTTTTAACTTCCTCGATTGTTCTGAGGTTGAGAGTGTCACACTGGTTGTTGATGGACCCCTTCTTTTCCTATTGATCCTAGTCTTGGATCTGATCTAGGTAAAATATCCATTCAAGTTGAACCACCCCCCTTGGAATAGTGTTTGTCTTAAGGTTGATGACCCCTTCAATATCTAATTTAGCCTCTTTGGGATCAGCCTCATCAATTATCTAGGTTGCAAACACATCAAAACTAGTGATGAAATCTAAGATGTTTTTGTCATCATTGAACACATGGAAATGAGTAACACTTTCTGGCATAGATGGGGTGGAGGTAAGCTCAACAGTCAATATTTTAAGACCAGACAACGATAATTGTTGAAGAGTACTGGATTCTTGATCCAAGGCATCAGCAGTGTGGTTTTGGGATCGAGGAATCAACTAAATATTGAATGCATCTAGGCTTTCTAACAAGTCCCAAACCCTATGCCTATAGTTTTCTAGTCTTCTATCATGGCAGGAATATAGTTTCCTGACTTGTTTCACTACAAACTTTGAATCACCAAAGACTTGCAACATTTTAACTTTCTCCCTTAGGGCCATTAAGAGACCATGAACTAATGTTTCGTACTCTGCTATTTTATTGGTGCAATAGAATTGAAGTTTATGGGGAGCAAAGTAAGTCTTACCCATGGGGCTGATGAGTTCAAATCTAGCTCCCCCTCCTTGCTTGGACTTGGATCCATCAAAGTGTAAATTCTAGAACTTGGAGGGTTCCTTAACTTCAAGGTCAATCATGCATTCATTCCTCCTTGGCTACATGCTAGCATCTACAATTTCTGGAGTAGGTACTGGCTTAGCATGGTTGATCCCAGATTGTCCTGTTGCCAACTCCTTTCGAGGTGCACCTTGTTCTTTGATATGTTCTATTATTGTTTGACACAAGAAGCACTTGAATTATGAGTGGGTAGCATTATGAAATCTACACCAACTAGGTAGAAAAATTTCTTGAAAATCCATTCTTTCCCCTAGGATAAGTTGATCTTGTATGCATTTCTCCATGAAGAATTGGAATCCTTCTAGCAGTTCCCAATTATCATTATTGTAGGATTCATCATCATCTAATTCTATTAGCATATTTGTGCTCTGAGGTGCATAGGATAAATTGGCAGGAGGGCCACATAATACCAAAAATACTTCTTCAATAATCTCTTCTTCTTGAGGCCTTGATTCTTCTTGATATGCCATAGGGAAATAATTGACCAGCTCTGTTTCAACAAACAACACCTTGTTGGTATTGTTATATTTCATAATCATGAATTTCATGTGCAGCTCCTGGTCTATACAGATCTGATTTGGAAGCCCCTTCCATGGTAACCACATGTGAGAGAAATCAATTGTGGCATATCCATTCAATTCCCTAGTAAAGTCTTGTTCCAGTATTATGCCATATGTGTCTGGGATATTCGCAACCTAGATGTCAATAACTTGCTGCACCCTTGGGTCTATAGCAATTTACATGGGGATCTGATTGATTTCTTCAACTATATTCACTTTCATTTTGTCCAATTGGGTCACCTTTCTTTTGGAAGGAGTGGGGACTATTCCCAATGCTTTGCATACAGTGAGAGGCATGACATTGGTCGACGCTCCCGAATCAGGCAAGCAATTGTGCAGGCTTTTCCCAAATATTCTAATTATAGTAAGAAAAGGGGGTATTTCTAACTTTCCCTAAAATAACCCCATAGGCATAACTGCCTAGGACACTTTATTTTTATCCTTTTCATTGGTTTTTTCCTTAGCTTGCACTTGACTTTGTTCGTTAGTAGGTTGTTTCCCCATTTGCTGATTTGAAGGGATATCTTTCTTTTTGCCTATAATTTCCTAAATTACAGGCTCATGTTGTGGCTCTTTGAAAGAGACTTTCTTGGATGGTATCTCTTGTGTGGACTTGGAGGAAGGGGTTCCATTGATAACCCTAAAGAAGGCGTGCCTAACTATAGGGACCTTAAGTAAGTCAAAGGAAGACAGGCTGATTTTGACCTTCTTGAACTCTCTAGCAACATACTCACCCATTTGCTCAATTTGAGCTTTGAAGGCTCTACCTAAGGAAGATCTAGCTGACTGGTTTTGTGTTTAATTTGGTTGTTTTTTCTTGTTGAAGTATTGAGTGGGAATGTAGGGGTAGCCTGGATTATTGTTGGAATTAGGGTCATGCAGGGTGCTAAAGTTATTAGGTAGAGTGGAAGTTGTGAAAGGTCCTCCTGCTTGCCTATTTCTTAAGCTATATGGAGTTTCCCTTTCATCAAACATGTGTAATTCATCCTTGGGTGTCTCTTCCTCATCTACTAGACCATTATCTATCGAAGCAAAGAGTTGAGATAAATTTTCTTCGTTACTTACCTTTTTCACTTCTTCGTTCTTTGGGGAAGTAGTCTTAGTTTCTGCTGCATTGCTCTCACTTCATGGGAATGGGGCTTGTTTGACTACGAGCACAGAGGAATTATAAGATTTAGATGGAAATAGGTCTTGGTAACCAACACCATCCATGGCATTATGAACTTCAACTTGGAAGCTCTTCATAGTTATGAGGAACTCTAAGCAATCCAATTCAAAGTGCCTACTAGTCTTGTGAATTCGACACCAACCGGACAAAGCTGCTTTGGTAAGGTACACCCCACTAGTTGTATTATTTATGTTAACTGGTTGATCAAGAGGGGTTGAAACAACTCCATTGTTTGGCCTTGTATTCCACATCCATTTTTTCCTTTGCGAGGGCATCCTTTCAAAATTATGTTTGGAATTCTGTCTCTGTTCATAGTTCTGCCCGGATGAGGTACCACATCACAGTTATCTCTATTTTCTTGGTTGAGGTTGGCTTGGATGTTGCGTTGGGAGGCTTGCAGCTAGTTGTTTTGATTTGTTAAATGGGTCATCTTCATGGACATCTTTGTAATCATTTATGTCAGCTTGTCTAACTGATCTTTATCTACATTGTTTGGCTGTGATGCTTGGTTTTGGAGAAGGACAGGTTGTGTTTCCTATTGGTTCTATTGAGTAGGTGGGAATTCAGGACCTTGTAGATATAGAGTCACTTGAGGTTGTTGTGTATAGACCTCCTACTGTTGTGACTGTAAGGAATGAGGAACTGGAGGCACTTGGTTCAATGGCTATCTTGGATGAGGGACTATTGGAAGTTGCGGAACTTGGTTCAGAAGAGGTGTCTGATGTGCCAAGGCTTGGGTAAGCCCTTGAATTTGCATGGGGTGAGAAACCTATCCCATGAAAGGTAGCTGACCCAAAAATTTTTGTCCCAAATCAGTACTGGCTATGACCGCCTCGGCATAAGAATCCACTAATTTGGCAGGTGGTGGGTTCATTCTTTTTACTAATGCTGAGTGAGGTTGTCTAGGGCAGCTAGTAGACCAACAAAACATCAAAATCATTAAGAACATATGGAGTTTGTAACCTCATGTATGCTTGATGAAACTGATCATTGAAGGAGCCTATTAGTTCATTGACCTCCCTACGAACACACATGAACTACTGGTATAGTTCTAAGGGATTGATTAGAATCTTACTTCCACAAGAAGGCATTCTTCAAAAGGTCCCAAGTGGTAATTGATCTCATTGGTAAGTTTATGTACCAATAGAAATCCTCTCCTAAATAATAAGGGAAAATTTTGCATGCCACATCCTCATGATCGATCTGCATATCCTTAAGTGTTGTTTGGAATATCTTGATGTGTTCTTTAGCTCTCCTCTATGGATCCTGAGGATTGAATTTCATACAAAATCCCTCTAGGTTTTTGGGCATGTCATGGTAAGTGTTGAATAACAGTGGAGAAGGATTATTCCCCATCTAGGACATGAGGGGAGGAAGAGGTGGTATTTTCTATTGGACAAGAACTTGGGGCTACATAGGGGTAGTAAATGTTGGAACTATGCCTTGGACTTGAGGGGCAGGGACAGGGGCAACACCCTGGTTGTGGGAGGTGAGCAACTAGAATGTAGTTTGAGATGGTTGAATGGAGGAAGTGGATGCAAAAAAGGAAGGATGAGTGTGGGGTGAATGGAAGGAGGAGGGGGATGAAGTGGATGGAATGGATGAGGAGGAGGAAGTTGAATCCCCTCTTTTAGTCCTCCTAGCCCTAGTAGGGGGTTGTAGCTCTTGGAATTCCCCTTTATTTGGTGTTGATCTTAGAACTATTTGAAATATTTCATGGGAGAACGAACCAATTCAATCCAAATTAACGCAAATGCTTCCCTCCCTCTAGTGCCAGTTCTGTTGATGGGTGTTTTATACACTTTCTCAACATAGGAAATGTGCAAGTGCACTACCTTTCTCGAAAGACAATATCCAACAACAAGCTACTGAAAATTACCCCTAGGTCTCTCGAGTGTCAGGTCATGAATTTCTTGAAATGTATCTGTTGTTTTATGTGATTTGTTGGTAATCATAGGGAAGCCTTACGTATGTTAAGTTGGAGGGGAATTGAACCTTCAAATGGAGTTCTTAAGGTGTGGAAATTGATGTGCAGTTGTTGTAGGATCAAAACAATAGTCTAGAACTATATTTTCATCATCATATTTGGCTTTACAATGTGCAATGAACCTTGTCAAAAGTTACTATTTAAAAGAAAATTCAAAAGGGCAGGGAAGAGAGTAAGTTCCTAGACCTGAAACTACTAATGAACATTGATAATGGAGGAATCTTTAGTGGAAAACCTTCATAAAACCAAGTTCCACTTAACCAAATTAACTCACAATCTCATGAAACTAATGCAAGCTTCTAAGGTCTCTAGATTTTCAATCATTCATTCACCATGAAGCATGAATAAAAGATAGAATTTAAGTGCAACATTCAAAGTATGTCTAGACTAACTTTACACTACAATTTATCATCAATAAACAACAAAAAGAATGAACAAGGAAGGGCATTAACACATCATAATTCTTCAATACCAATGAACAACATTAACTAATGTACCTAAATCATGTAAAACTCATAGAACAAAAAAGTAAATCTACTCAAATTCACTAACTATGAGGAGATTAATCATGAAACATGAAATTGGAACTCAAGAATCCACCAAAATCAATGAATTTCTATTCAAATTCCAGTAGCATGTCTTTACAACAACTCAAATCTCTCTTGAAAATGAGAGGAGACCCCCTATTTATAGTGCCCAAAATAAAAAATGAATGGCCAAGATTTAATCTCATTGTGTGGCCAAGATTCACTACAAATTAGGGTTTCACCTACCCCAAAATATTTTGCAATTTAAAATTACATCTTTTTCCTTTAGCCTATTTTGTCTTTTAGTGGCCAGCACTGTAGTAATTTTTTCCATTAGCTGGCTTCCATTGTTGTAGCTACTCTGTGAGGAATTCATCATCAATGATTGGATTTCCTTTATGTTTCTTCATAGTAGCATATTCTATGAACCTTCCAAGCAACGTGTGGAGCTTACTCTACTCCATTATATCAGATTGGAGCACCTAAAAGTTTAATTTCTTAAATCTTGTGCTAATCAAGTACCAATCCTTGTTGCACTTTGGTGTGTTCTTGATCACTTGTCCTGATTGGGTGAAAGCTCGAGTAGTAAAATCTATGAAATCTGGCATTAAGGTATCAATGGCTCCATCCTTCATCTTCTTATGAAAGTGTGGCCTTATTTTCTCAGGGTCAAGCTCGACACAGGGCATATCATAGTTTTTCATGAGCTTTAGGTACTCTTCATAGGCCGCTCTGATTTCCTTAGCCCAATCAATATCGAGATCCACTTCAGGGAGCACTCGTTCCAAGATCTCTTTCTTGTGATTGAGACCCAATTTCCATGTCTCAATGAGCCAATGATCATTGTTTACTAGTGCCAACTCCTTTTCCCATGCTCTCTCGGGCATCTTAAGGATGGCCTTGAGTATGGGGTATGTAATTATATTAAGCTCCGGGAAGTCCATCCATAATTTCTTTGTGCCCTCAAGCTAGTTTTGTACCTCTCTGAACTTATTTGTTGTTCGGGAAGAATGGCCAATACCTATATCCCCATTGTACAATATTCATTGGAACCAATCCTCCATGGCCTTTGTCCAACTTTTCCAAATTTCAAGATTGCTGATATGTTCCCCAGATAGCAGTAGTGGCAGAGCTGATGAGGTTGTTGTCAGTTCTTCCACAGAGGACCATTATTGTATGTAAGTCATTAAATATCCCACTTGTGCTTTTAATTCCTCCTTAGAGGATTTTTCCTTATTCATTTGATGCACTATGGTGGTGACAAATCCCATAAGATGATCAATTTTCTACTCCCCTGTTGATGTTCCCAGGTCTATGGTGGAAACATTGTAGTTGAATCCTTCTCCTTCCAACACTGGACTAGCTATTTGTACGGTCCTTGACCCTAATGTATCCATTGTTATGTGGGATTTGACCTTCGGTTTTTTCTCCTTCTTTGTCCCTATTTGTGCTCGAGCCAAGATGGATTCTAATCTCTTCTTGGGATCCATAAGGATGGGAGCCTTCTTCTGTAGTTGTTTATCCATCCACTTAGGAATTTGAGATTCTTCCTTTGGTGATTCTCGATCACCCTCCTCCTCTTGAGTATGCTGAATTTCCATTTCTTTATGGCTCAGAGACTCTCGTTCTATCTTTTTTTCCTCTTCTTCATCTGAATCTCAAATGAATATAGCATTTTCCTCCTAGAACTTGATGATAACTATGTTTTCCTTAGGGCTATCTTCCCCTTCGGAACCCTTGTCTTCTTTTTTCCCATGCTCCTCATGATGTTAAGCTTTCGGGATTTTTCTTGTTTTAGCCTCTTCTTTAGGCTTATCTTCTTCTTTCTCTTCCTCTTTTTTTTCTTCTTCTTTCCCTACAGGAGAAATTTTCTCATCATGACTGGGCCTCCTCTCTTGTTCATTAGTTGGAGGCTCTGTAGTTACCTCCCTTTCTTCATATGTGTCCCTCTTCTTTTCGGAGAGACTGCCTTTCAATTTTGTCTCCAACTTCTCTGAGTTGCTTGGTCAATTCTTCTTCAAGTTCTTGGTCAAAGGTTTCCACTATGTATTGGGCACCAAGTTCTTCAATGTCTTCTTCTGAGGATTGTGATCCTTCTTCTTCATGCACCACTTCATCAATGACTAAGTGGTGATGCTCTGGATGCTCATGATAGTCGTTAGCTTCCTCCTCCATTGCTTTGGTTGCTTCCTTCTCTTGCCTTTCAAGCTCTTCAGATATTCATATGGTTGTCTCCATTTTAGGTGGCTCTGTGAGAGAAGGGATAGGGATACTAGCCACGGCTTGGGATAAGGCAACCTGTATTGCAAGGTTCGTTAATACTATTGAAAGATCCAGTGGTATGCTTTCCATGCACCTAGCAAAATCTTCTGGGAGCGAGAGGGTGGGAATTGTTGTTGTAGAAGCCAAGGGGATAGTCATTGTTGAAGACATGGAGGAAGATGAGAGTGGAGAAGTTTTAGCAGAGGAAGAACCTATTACCATGATGGTACAATAGGTGAGGTGGAGGCAAGGTGGATAGAGATGTCCACCACGGTCGAAGAGGAAGCAAGAAATGCTTGGGATGTCATTAGAGGAGTGACATTAGTTGCAATAGTGGTGGCAGAAATGGAAGAGACAATAGGTGGAGACTTTGATTGCTCTGCCTCTTCTTCTTCTCCCTCATGGATTAGATCTTCCTAAATTGTGGGCATCTCGGTGAATCCGCTCAAAATCTTTTCCTTCTTTGAAGGCTCACCTTCAGAGGCCTTCCTTGAGTATAATTTATGCTTAGGTTGGCGCTCGACTAACTCCTTCCTTTTCTTGGATCTGGTGATGGGAGGTGATTTCAGAGCTTCTCCAGATGGGGAAGTAGCAATCCCACTATTAGTCTCACCCTCAAGCTGATCCTTGAGCTTTTCGTAAGTCAGAGTTACTCCCTATAGCTTTAGTTGAGCAATCTACCCATTAATCCACGACTTTGTTATGGCCTGTATTGGTTTTGTTAAGATATCAAGGTCATTAACCTCTTCCTCATCCCAGTCAGTTAGGGGGAGCAACAGGTTGGAAATGACATTATACCTTAGATCTGTCACTGTGTTTTCATCTTCTACAATTTGATCTAGAACTGGGAACAAGTTGACCGTTTTAGCAAAGTACATCATCAAGCACATATAGTGCCTCATGTGCAATTATTTATCATCATTACAATTTTACTAGAAGTCTTCAACATTGTGCTAATGGGCATATTCTATCCCAACCATCTTCTTCAATTTCCCATACAAATCCATCCCTAGCCGAGTAGTATAGAGCTCCAAGTTGTATTAAATTATTTCTTTCTCGAAATAATCTTCACATTGGGATGTGAGGATTGCATACATACCCTAGCCGAATGTGAGAGAATATGGGATGCCAAGCCTATTCTTGTCACTCAAAAGAGTATGTTCACACTGTAGTTTTCTAGATATCTCAAGCAATAGCAACCAGTTATTTGGATATTGGGGCAACTTATATGGCCTCCCAAAGAAGCCCTCAATTCTAATGTAGGTAAATTTAGGAAATTGAATAAAGAGGAACTTGAACCAGTGGGTAAAGGAATTGGAACTATGAGTGACTCTCCATTCGAAGTCTCCCCCAACTAGTCTAATAATGTGCCCGATAAAGCCATCATTCACCTGACAATAGTCTTTCCTAAGAAAATTGTAATGAAGTTGTAGGTGTCTATCACAGACCTTCAACTTCCTACCTGGAGTCTAGCTTTGGGTGATAAATAGACCCCTATAAGGTATGGGATCAGCCAAAAAATAGACCAAGTATTAGTTCAAGTAAAATTGGGAGGTCCTTTTAACTACCACAAACTACTCATGCAAATAGTTGTTGATCATTCTTTCCCAATGGAACTTAGTCTTCCCTCTGATAATCTCTTCTATAAAAAACAACATCCATTCTTGGAAGTAAGCCGTAGTTGGGATGCCCATGACTTTGCTTAACAATGTAACCAAATCATGGTAATATTTATAGAAATCACTCATAAAGAGCTCCTAGGGTACTTTGTTCGTGCTACCCCTCTTTTCTTTCAGCTAGTATTGATTGATCAACTTCTTGCATTTGAGGGGGTCAGCCTTCCACATACTTTCTACATATTATTTGGTGGTTTCTTCCATAGGATCAAAAGTGGGGATGTGAAATGTTCTTCCTATGGAATTGGAAGATAGGTCATCCAATACCTTGCCATCCTAGTTAACAATTCTTTGAGTGTTCTCCTGATATACTTCCCGGTAGGCCATTACTAGCTAGGAGCCACAAGGGAAGGTCAGAAACTAGCTACCTTTCCCAATCCACTTTTCCTAATATTATTTTCATTTTCGATGGTAGGGTTGACGATGACCCTCTACTTGAATTCATCAATATCAATGTGCCCTAGGTTTGTATCTGAGATAGTGTCCCATTTCGTAGTTGCTTTGGAGTTAAGTTTCACGACTTGAAATTTATATTTCATTTGATCTTTATCTTCCTTTCCCCTTGGTTCTTTGCTGGTATTTTTCCCTTTTTTTTCTTTGCGGATGCTCCTGAAGGTCCTACAGTTGATTCCATATATCCTACAATCAAAGGAGCTATTGACATTTTCATACAAAACACGAGGAGAGTTAGAATTTTTTTGCAAAATCCACATTAGCTCAAGTAATTCTTCATTTAAAGATCATAATATTCTTCATTGATCATCATTTGCCTTTCGTTGGTGGGATTTATGGCAATGTGGGCCCAAGGGTGCAGACTTCCCTAGGCCAAGAGTTGTTTTGAAGACTACTACAACTAGGCAGTGAATAGGGCACGGTAGCCTGCATTGATCCACCAAATTTGGTTTTCCAAGTTAAGGTGGGACCTACTAGGAGGTCAAGCTATTTTAGCACGTGGGATTGATCATGGAGTTCAATGTAAGGCAACCCACATCATCGGGTCTGTAGAGAGTTGCGACATTGTTCATTCCTGATTGACTAGAAGGAAGCATTGAGGTTGGGCACTGCATAGTGGGTAGGAGGCATCAATTGGTAGATCTAAAATGGTGAGAGTGGGATGGCAGCCTGCAAGTAGTTGTCCCCATGGGGTAGCCCACATGATGCACTGCACTTAGTGTTTTCATTCTTTAGTCTCATATGGAGGAAGCGAGTGTGGGTTATGCTTGGCAAATAGATGGGTATCCAAGGTTGTTGAAAATGGAAAACTCATGATAGAGTCCTATGAATAGTATTCTACAATGAGTAGTCCACAATGGCTTAAACTTAGGCATTTTAATTCACATAATTGGTCAAAAGTTACCAGCACGGGGCCCATCTTGTGGGAGGAACCTGAGGTTTCACCATTAGGAGATGATCATTGAACAATGGTGGAGTGGTGGCGGAAACCCACAAGAGATAGTCTGTAGGGAGTTATGTGCTAAGGTTAAATCATTGGATGGAAATGTAGCAGGACCCACAGGGTGGGAGGTTGAGGCAGGTCTTCCGTTTGAGACAATGAAACAGAGGGGCAATCCAAATGTGGAAACTTGCATACGCGGGCGCGCAAGGATGAAAAGATCTCTGTTTAGTCCCTTATTTTGTTTAAGTTGGATTAGTGATGGTGATGAAGGAGTACCTTCCTGCATACATGGGCCTGAAGGGGAAGAAGGTCATCATTTAAATTTTATTGTTTTAAGGAACAAGGCAACGACATTGGGCATTTTGTGGGCTGCAAGGACCCAATGGCTCTAGGTCAAGAATGACCGCGAAGGGCGAAAGTTTCACACAATTTTCTAAGGCTGATTTTAGAAGATTTTCAAGTTTTTAAAATGTGGGTTTTGTCTGCCATGATGTGATCTAGCTATTTTTGAGTCTTTCCTTCATCAAAATTTACTAACTTTTGCAAAAATTGAAGAAAACTCATAACATGGATGTTACCAAAAAAATGACCTGGAAAACTCGATGAAGTATGTGAAGAGACTGTAAATGATGATGCTTTAAACAATGAAGGGACTCTGTGGGTGTAGAAGTGATGACGGCTGGGGGTTATGACAAGTTTCTAAAAGTCTTACGGTGAAAATGACTTGTCAAAAATAACTATTTATAGAAATTCATGCATTAAATGCTAGTCATTAATGCAGGTACAAAGGTAGCTAGGGTCGATGAACATGCATTTCAAAAAGGCAACAGCAGGGTTCACAAAGCGGACGACACCCATGAGTTGGTTGTTCAAGGAGTCAGTGAAAAGGAATGGCAGTGGGGTTCATAGACCTTGTGAGGTAGGCGGATGTGCCTAGTCGGCCATTTGGAATGGCGAAGCCAAGGTGGAGTTCCACATAGGGCGGCTTGCAAAGGAAGACTCGCATAGCGTGAAGGACAACAGTTTGAGGGTTTGAAAGAAAACTACCAAGTGAACTCTGCAGAGGCCAAAGACTTAAGAAATTTTGAGGGCATTGAAACTTGGTCAACTTAATATGGTGACTCTAAGACTCCTTAACCACTTAGGACTCAAAATAGGGGGCACGCAAAATGAGGCAAAGGTAAAAGACAACCTAACAAAGCAAAAAGAGGGTCCCCATTTTGAATAGGGTGTGTATGCTATAGGCACAATAAGTCCCCTTTCCAGGCCTAAAAAGTGCTTTTACATTTCTGAGTACCGATTTGGCAAATTCTTATTCTGGCAGATTTTCCCAAAAATTGGACTAAGTCGTCCAGGTTGGTGTAAGTGTCCCAGTCAGCATTTCCAATCAACTCTATAGGATTCCAGAGACTCTCTACATCAGATTTCAGATTCCAGGAGCACCTCTCTAGTTTTGTTTAATTTTGTCATTCTTTACTTGCATGCTTAGGTGTTTTTGAATACACCACTATGTTTTCAAACAAGTTATATTTCTTAGATTTTGCATTAATAATCATCTTTCTTTTTTAGTTTAGTGCATTTAGGAATATTGCATCCATCCTTACATTAATATTCAATTTTTACATTGAATTTTGGCCCATCTTTCTCCTTTTAGGTGAAAAAACCTAGAAGTGCAAGAAAGACCCTTAGGTACCAAAATCTTTGTTTACATTTTGGTGAACCCTAATTTTGAACATTGTTGATTTTGATTTCAATTGCATCCCATGTTTAACTTGCATCAACATTACATTAGGTTTTGCATTGTTTAATTTGCATCCTAGGGTTTTAAAAATTACATTAGTGAAAAGCTCATATAGCTTGCAGTTTTGCATTTTATTTCATTGGAAAACAACAAAATTTTGCATTTTCATAGTGTAGCTACATCTGTGCATCTAAAAAACATCAAATTGCATTTACAATTTCTTTAAAATCTCAAAAAACTCATCACTGGGACTAATTCCCCACACCGTGTGACTTAGTCCTACACATTTTACATTGTTATTTCTGACATTTTCTGCATTTTTGTTTTCTGCTATTGCATTATTGTTACAAATTTTAGATTTTTATTTGTTAGCATTTTATTGCTCTTAGTTTCATCGCATTTCATTTAGAAACCTTTGCATGAGTGTTTAGTGTCCTATTTCTAATACCTTAGTAATACAAAGCTCAAGACTCATGTTATCCCATGATAGTACACTCTTTTTGGATCTTGGATTTTCTAACACTTCCACTCCTAGTATTGCAACTAGTACACTAGACATGGACCCTACCTTTAGCAATGCTTTGATTTCCCATAACATGCAAATTTACACATCAAAGGATCACATTCCGCAAGACAAAGTCATTAAAATTCATGAGGACTTAACACATCTTCAACATAACTCGTGTCTTGAAAACATTTCAACCACTGTGATTCCTACTATAGAAAACATCTGTCACCTGATTGAAAGTGACGAAGGCCTAAATGTTATGAAAAACATTGCTGAGATATACAACAAACATACTCCTTCCACTTTTGTTACATCTCAACCAGCAAACACTATGGTTAGTCAAGGAGGACCTAACACTCCTCCTCCCTCCACAATGGCATCAATACCTATCTACACCACTCCCCAAGTTGCAACAGTCATGCAATCTGTTAGTAATGTGATAACTTCCTTGACTATTCCTGCTAGCATTCCTAATTCCTATGTGGCATCGCATGTCTTATCTTATTCCACCATACCATCTATTAACATTCCATTCACTTTCCCTTCCACCTCATTCCACTTACACGGACCCTCTCATCATACAAATTCTCCAAACCATCTCCTCCATTCAAAAATAAATATCCACCATCGACCAAAACTAGAATGGACCACCCACCTATTATTTCTGAAGCAGCCCACTATCTTTGGAAATCCTACAAACATCGATGCCACAAGGAATATAAATGCCTAGATTTGTGACATATGGTGGGAAGGGTGATCCTTCTAACCATGTTAATACTTACACTGCCTTATGTAGTGACTTTTTCCTTGATGATAAACTGTTAGCCAAACTATTCCCTAGGACTTTAAAATACATTGCCTTAGAGTGGTTTTCATCCTTACCAAAAAATTCGATTCATTCATTCAATGAACTAGTTGATGCATTTATATATCATTTTCAAGTGCATATGACTCCAAAGAAGACCTTGGCTGACTTGATGAGATGAAAACAACATGAAGAAGAAAAAGTAATTGATTTTATCTCACAATACCAATCTCTTTACTCTCAAATCGATGTCAAGATTTCTAATCCACATCTTCAGAAAATGTTTATAGAAAAATTGAAAATTAGAATTTACGATAAACTCACAATGATGAAATTTCCCTCCTTTATGCACTTGTGTACCTCCCTTTGCGATTATCACAATTTGGTTAGCAGTTGTGATGCAAAGTCCACTTCTAGCTGACCTAAGAAATCTAAACATGCCAATCCAAACTGTTCATAGCTATTTAGAAAAAAAAAAGGGTTCTTAAAGTTCCACCCCCCTAAGCAACCAACTCAACCTGTCAACAACTAGGTAGCAGTTGTTAAAGCTACGATACCTTATAGTTATGGAGATCTGAAATGAAAATTTACACCTTTACCAGACACTCTTCATAACACCATGTCCCAACTTATACAACAAAAAATGATTACTTTACCTGTTGTTAAACCACTCAATCCTACTAAACCTTTACCTCAAACCTTTAAATCCAACGCTTATTGCCATTATCATAGACAAAATGAACATGAAACAAAAAATTGTAAGCATCTTAAACACCTTGTGCAAGACCTCGTTGATTTCAGCCGTCTATCCATTTCAATGTTAACGTTAAAGTCAATGCATCTATTACCCCACCCAATCAAAATTTGCAAATTTTTACTGATCCAATGCCCAAGCACAATGTGTCAATTGTCAAAGCTAGAAAAACTCAAAACAATGATGTGATGAATATTCATACAACTATTGAAAATCTTGATCCTATTCTGCATACCACTACTATTAATCCTATGAATGAAATGGTAGGTGTGATAGATGTTATCCCTTGTAAGTTCCAACATAAGAAATATCTTGATATTACTTTCTCATCTAACTAAATACTCCCAAATCTTCCTGATAGTCTTCTTTACATATCCGGTCATATTTATGATAAGCCCACTAATGGGATACTCATAGATCCTACTTGTGGCGAGAATGTGATCACTAAGGAATTCTTGGTATTACATGATCTTTATCAAGATGATTATGATAAACCAAAAGCATGGATCAAAACACACAATGGTTTTTCTTTCCCTACGATAGGATCGATCATCCTTCCATTATAGATAGGACCTAAAACTGTGGATGTTACATTCCCCATCATCCCACAGTTGGATCAAATTTTTTTGTGGCTAGGCCATCCATGGCTGTGCTCAATTAAAGTTGTTCCTTCACTCATACACAAATTTTTAAAGTTTCCACTTGATAATAACATATTCAATATTAACCATAGTGGCTTTAACCCTTTTTCTTCTAAAGGAAACTTCTCCTTAGAGTCCTTTTGGCCTGAGCCCATGGAACCTAAAACACCTCGCAAAGACTTTTGTTTCATTGCTTACCAAAAGTTTAAAGCAAAGAAAATTGTAGAATTGTCCCTCCACAACATGTCTTCATTCACTTCTGACACTACTATCCTAGATGAAACAATGTTGCAACTCGAACAAGAACCAATCCATCAAACTCAACCAACACCCAAAACCTCCCCCACATCATCCAAATGGCCAAGAGATAATGATAATAACTCTTTCATACCTCCTCATATAAAACATGTTTATAAGGCAAAGGAGAAAGTGGTTGAACAACCTTCCATGGTTTCTTTCATTCCTCCCTTTAGGGAATAAAAGCAACCAATGGTTGATCAACCCACTCCTTCACAAGCACAACTTGATAATAAAACCAAAAGAAATAGAGGAGCTAGAGAGCATAGGTGTCAATATCATGTCATTGCTTGCAAGTCACAAGATGAATAAAATAAAGAAAATCAAAATCCACACTTGAAAGAAGCAATGAATGATGACCCTCCTCCCCAATCACAACAAAATGATCCCATACAACAACCAAAACTCATGATACACCCTTTATTGGACATTACCATCCATCCTCCTATCGTGATTAACTTGGATGACGATGATGAAATCACTAAAATTGACGAAGAGGTGCATAATTATCTGAAGACATTATTTATTTTCCTCTTCTAGGAGCCTAAACAACAAATCTCCTACAACAAGTGTAGAACCTAGTAATTACCCTAGTTCAAAACTTGCACTTATCCCTTTAGCTAGTCGACCACCCTCGACATATCCTGAACATGATTGGGAGGCAGATGACTTGCTCATCGGTTGAATTGCATTTTCCTTACTAGTATTTTCATTTTCTTTTACTCTTTCTTTCTCTTTTGCATGTGCATATTGTGTTCCCCTGTCATGTGTCATTTCATGTTCTCTATCTCTTTGTGACATTCTTTTATTTGTACCTTCATTCTTCTATATTTCATACATTGCTTTTTATTTTCGCTTTTTTTTGTGTTTTCCTTTTGGGGATGATGCAAGGAATTGAGACTATAATGTCTCTTTCATGTTGACCCAAAAGGCCCATTTTCTTTTCTTTTATTTTGTCTTTGGCTTGTCTTTTCCTTTTGGGGATGATGCAAGGAATTGAGACCGCAACTTCTTTTTCATGTTGACCCAAAAGGCCCCTTTTTCATTTTTCTTTTCCTTTTCCTTTTTATTTTTCTTTTCTTTTTTTTTCCTTTTGGGGATGATGCAAGGCATTGAGACAGCAATGTCTCTTTCATGTTGACCCAAAAGGCCCCTTTTCTTTTCTTTTCTTTTCTTTTGTCTTTGGCTTGCCCTTTCCTTTTGGGGATGGTGTAAGGCATTGAGACCACAATTTCTCTTTCATGTTGACCTAAAAGGACCCTTTTCTTTTCTTTTCTTTTCTTTTGTCTTTGGCTTTCCTTTTCCTTTTGGGGATGACACAAGGCATTGAGACCACAATGACTCTTTCATGTTGACCCAAAATATTTTTCTTTTTCTTTCACCTTTTCATTTTCCTTTTGTTTGTGTTTCCTTTTGGGGATGATGCAAAGTGTCAAGACACCCTATGTCTCTTCCATGTTGACCCAAATAGATCTTTCTTTTTTTTGGTATGTGCAGGATCATGATGGGTCAAAAAGTGGCGATATGATGGGTATGTGTAGGTGTATAAGAGTGAATTTTCACCCCATGTGAAAATTTCCTTTTTGTCCTTTATCCACCTTAGAAAACCAAGTTCAAAGGCTTAATTCTACCTAAGCCCACTGCTTGCATCCCACTTGGCACCTTTTTTGAGCATTTGTGGAGGTGTTTCTGTCGGGGATTCCCACACGGCGTGCTTACATCCCTGGAAGATTCCTATGGCTGAATCTGTAGAGGCGTTGCTCTTCTCATTGGAGGTGAAGTTGTAACACCCCCTTTGGTTGACTGAACCAAATATGGCCATTTGATTCCCTCTTCCTTCAAATTCTCTCTTCATTCCTTCATTGCAAGCTTCTAAAATCTCTACACATCTTCAAGCATTCAACTTCACACTCTTTGCATCCACTTCAATCTTCAACCAACATTCTTGCATTCCATTGTATCTAAAGCTCCACTCCATCACATTGGTAGAGAAATTTTGGGACCATGTCATTGCAGCAGAGGCTTGATTTCCTCTCATTTTCTCCCCCAAGTAGCCTTGAGTGCTCTTGGTGGAGGTGGTAAGCTTCCCTCTCCTCTCCTCTATCATTTGGTTGAGTTAGCACTTTACTATTTTGTAGTGCTCTTTTTCTCTTTATTGTATTGTTTCCTTTATCTTGTTTCCTTGCCCGTCCATGGAGGTGGGAACACCTAAACGGGGTTCTGACTGAGGCAGATCCCTATACAACCACCCAACATCCTACCCTCTTTCTATGTGTAGGAGTGTGTGATTCTCAAAGGATCAGCTGGGGAACAAATGACTTGGTGAGATCCTCCTTACTCTCTTTACTCTTGCATATTTTCTTTATAATATTAGAGAGTATTTCACTTATTTAATCACATCATTATGGCCCTTTAGTTAATCAGTTGGTTCGTTAGCTAGTTTTGTTGGTTTGACCTCGTCTTTGTTGTTGTCTGGCTATATGGATGCCAGTGTACTTTTGAGATGCTAGTGTGCCATGTTGTTGTCCAAAGACTACGCTTTTGTCCTTGGGTAGACAGCTTTATGAGGCATAGTGTTGGACCTAAAAACTGGCTCACTTAGCCTCCTCTTGTGTTTCAGGTCTATAGAGTAACTAAGAGGCTTCACAGTCCTCATTAGTCTCGTCTCGTATTTCCTTACATTACAATTAGCTGAGGTAAGTTAGGGTAGCCTGTCGTATCTTGACCCTCCATAACCTAGGGTCTTGCATGTGGCAGTCTCCCTCTCTTACACTTTTGGTGAACTCAACGTGAACCGATGTCTATTCATCCATTGGTGTTGAAATCTCTCTCTTGTATACTTTGTGGCTGTTGTGTCCCTAAGTGTTGTGAATGTTTATGAGCATCACAACCCAGTCCACAACTTCTAGGTATATCATTAGAATTACACAACACCTCCCAATGGAAAGGATGAAGGTCTCGATTGGTCTCTTTATGAGCCTTTTCTCCACCCCCTCCGTTAGTTTGGCTATGCACGAGTAGTTGTCGAGGAGCTAGATGGGATTCCCTAACAAAACCAACCATGTTCCCACTCCCCCTATGTCTCCTATGCCATCATCAGTGGATGGGCATGCGTTCATTCAAATTATTGCAAGATACATGACCTCCCTTACTAAGGGATTGGGAAATTTAGAAAACCACTTGGAAAGAAACACGAAGATGGCTACAACCACTCAAGTTGTCAATGAATTAAAACATATGATGAGTAAAGATTGAATAGGAATTGAAATTCTGACTTGCATCCTTGGTCTCGCTGAAGCATGTGCTCCTTCAAACAACCCTAGCTTTGCACAAGGAGTCTCCTTGAAGGAAGATGAAGGATAGTTAGGAGTTTCAATGCCTCCCAATTCCATCTATATGGTTGATGTGGTCCTTTCTATTAGTATGCCTTTTGAACAACCTGAAACTATCAGAGTCCCTTAGGGATTTAGCTTCACCCCTCTTGTCACCTCTAGTGGTGGAGGATTTCACAGAATGAGTGGTGGAGGATTTGGTAGTGGTGGCAGATTCGGTAGCGAAGGCGGTGCTAGTGGAGGTGGGTCTAGTGGAGGCCCTACTGGTGGTGGTGGCTCTAGTGGTGGTTCTAGTGAAAGTCACACTAGTGGTGGCTTTGGAGGAGGCCTTGGTGGTTGTTCTAAAGGAGGTCTCTCTAGCCCTCTATCTTCTAATGACCCTATTCTAAACACTCTCCTTCAAAATATGGGTAATATGCAAAGCCAGTTGGTGAGTCTTTCCCAAGCCTCTGCCCAACTTATTTTATAGCCCTTCTTCTGACATAGCCCATTGTCGGTTGCAATCTTGAACACTCCCTTCCCCCAAGGAATGGAGATACATAAATTTTAGAATTACGGTGGTAAGGGAGATCCACAGACACATGTGTCTGCCTTTAACACCCTGTGCATTGACTTCTTCCATCACGATGCATTGATGGCTAAATTTTTTCCCCGATCTCTCAAGGATACAACACTCAAGTGGTACTGCACCTTAACTAACAACTCTATTTTCTCATTCGATCAACTTGTAAACCAATTCCTTAGTCAGTTCCAAGAAAACATTGGGCCGAAAATGACCTTTTTGGATCTCGTCTGATGTAAACAAGGAGATAATGAAAAGATCACTTATTTCATAGCATGCTATCAAGTGCTCCTTTCACAAATCTCGTATCAGTTGCCCTGTTCTCACGTGCAGAAGGTATTCATAGGAAACTTACAAATGCCTTGGCAAGAGAAGTTCTCCTTTATGAAATACCCTTCTTTTTCACACTTGTGTGCAGCCTTATGAGAATACCAAAAGATGGTTGTTCAGTTTGGGGGATCCTCCTCATGCTCCAATTCTGAGGGGAAGTCCATCGTATCAATCTCTGGGAAAGGTAAGGCTATTGTGAATGTAGTAGCCACTACTAATGACATTGGCCTCAAACAAAACTAGAAGTTCACAAAGTTATTAGAATCTTATACCTCCATCTTATAGAAGTTGTTGAAGGATAAGATCATAATTTTACCAACTCCTAATCCTATTGAAGAACCTTACCCTAATTGCTATGATGGGAGAACTTATTTCTAGTACCATCGTGTTAATGGACATGATACCGAATGCTATATGTGGTTGTGTCACGATATACAAGACCGCATTGAGGAGGGTACCATTCATCTTGATGGGAACAAACAAAATGTTAACAAATTAGTGGCAAAGGCTAATAGTGAATTGTAGATATACACGGATCCATTTCTGTCACACTCTACTAACATGATTATTGATCCCATTGATTTTATTACCCAACTTGAGGCCTATGTCAATATGGTCATGGTAACTTCCACTATTCCACCCACACTTGGTTTGCTGGACATTACATTCACATCACAAGATTTACCCTTGAACAACAAACCTTTTCCTCTCTACATTCCCACTCATGTCAATGGTAACATTGTGACAAGAGTCTTGATAGACCCCATGAGCTGTGTGAACGTTATCAGTGAGGATACACTAGTATTAAATTCATTACAAAAGGAAAAATATGAAAAAATGAAATCTATTGTCTGTACACATGATGGTATGTGCCTTAAACATTATGGCTCGATCACTTTGTCTATCTTGATTGGACCTAGGGCTATCAACACAGTCTTTGATGTTATCACAGAGTTGGATCTATTCAGGTTGAAGCTAGGCATACCCTGGCTCACCTCCATGAATGGAATCACCTCCATTATTTACAAATGCTTAAAATTCTCCCATGAGGGTATTGTGCACATAGTGCATGACACTAGATACTAGCCCTTGGTGTCCCATGGTGGATATTCATTGGATCACTTTTGGCCCTCCCCGGTTGGTCTACTTCCTCTAAGAACGGACCTACTTTACAAGAACTATGTCAAGTATAAAATTGAGGGCAAAGGGGAGCCAAAGTTGAATCTTCCCACGACAGAACAATCAGTCACGTCCTCTTCCCAAGAAGAGAAGGTGAAGCCTACATTGACTAATCTCCCTTCCCCAAAAGGGAAGGAGAAGTCCACGCTGGCTCCCTCTCCTTCTCGTAAAGGAAAAGAGAAGGCTATCTCCTCCCAGTCTACCTTGTCCTCTCCCCCTTCTTGGGAAGAGTATTAGATAAGCTAGCCTAGCGGCTACTCATTGAGTCTGATGATCCCTCCTTGGTGTAGACCCAAGCTTAGGATCATAGAACTTCCGAATGAATACCCTAGACTATGGAATTATTAATACAGCAGAAAGAAAGGTCCTCATAGAGATTTCGACCCATGACCTCCTACTGTTTCTGCTCCTAAGGTAGTGAGTGAAAAGAGACCCACTACTGAAGCTCTCGAGTTGACTCCTCCTATCGCTCCTTTGCATATTTCTCTTTCTCCTATATAGGAACCTTTCCCTCTGCTAGAAATGGCCATAGTGGATATTCCTATGGTTGAATAGGAGGCTTCTATCCCTTCAAAAACTCTGACCTCTAACTCAAAGAGCCATAGAAACCACCTTGCACGTGAACGCAAGCACCGGTGAAAGGCCCTCTTGGCTGAGTAGGCTACCTCACAAAGGAAGGAGGAAGAAATGACCACCCCTGCTTCAGGGCCTCCTACTGTGTCTTCTTCCTCCCTTCCTTTGGCTTCTCTCTAGTTTGGTCCTACACTCCTTCCAGCTTTCATTGTGAGTACAAATGCACTAAACCCTAAATAGGTACAAGTGTTCATCGCTCCTTCGATGGAGCCACCTTTGTTGATGTCCATTTCGGATATCCAGCCCTTCCCGAAGCCCATGGATATGATTAATACTTTGGTTGTATCCATTGCAGTTCTTTCCTCCTATTCCTCCACACCTCTAGCCTCATCCATGGGGATTTCATCTCCTCCAATGAAACAGGAGGCAAAGGATGGTCCCACTAATAATGAAGGATGTAAGAGGACCCTGCCTCCACACGACAGCCTCATACTAAATTTTTTTTCCCTAGTAACATAACTAGTCTCGGCTTCCCCTGAGCTCGTCACCACTCCTGAGTCATTCAGTGAGCCTAGCAGTGAACCTCAGGCACAACCTATCCCTTCCACTGAAGTTAGACACCATTCTCCTATGGGGTGCATGTTTAATTTCATGGATGAAGTCTCAGCCTTGTCGGAAATCTTCACGAAATCGATAACCTTGACTCCACAAGAGCTTGGACCTTGTTGTAGGAGGGTTAGATGCTCCTCCTCTTAACATCCCACCATTGCACACTTGTCCTCCTTCCCCTTATAAGGATTTAGATTGGGAAGTGAATGACCTCTTGCCTAATCAGTGTTAGGAGGAGGCCCCTTTTCTTGATCTTGTGTGCATGTGTTTCATGATGTGTTCCCCCATGCATTTGCTATGTGTGCCTAGATGACCTCATCACCCCTATTGGTGCTTGGATATAGGCATGTTTTTTGTGTTGTAAACCTTCTTCTCTTTGTATCATCATTCTTCCATGTTTGTGCTTGACTTTCGATAAATTGGGGACAATGCAAAGTGTTGGGAGCATTTAGGCTTCCCTTCCATGTTGACCCAATTATTATTTTTTATTTTGTCTTCTCGTGCATTCTTCACATGGCCTGATATGGTAGGGGGTTGATGATAGTTCTTTTATATACTATTATTATACCTATATATATATATATTTATGAGAAGTTTTGACCCTGAAATATCAGGCTACCCCTGTGTCATTTATTTGTGTTTTCCCTCTTTTGCTTTATCTTTTTCTCTTCTTTGCTTGAGTTGTCCCTTTCATGTGTGACAACACCTTTCTTTAACACTTCAATTTTTAGAAAATGCATTCATTGCCAATGAATCTTTTCTTGAAATTCTTCACAAACTTTTCCTTAGAATCACATTCTCAACTTGGAACCCTAACAAAACATGTTTCCTTCATCACAAGTTCATAAAGAAAGGGCTTGAAGACCTTCCTCCAAAGTAGGAACAAATTTAATCTTCCCCTCGCATGAGGGCATATCCTTCCTTTCAAATTACTTGATGAAGTGAACATCTTTTGAAAGGATTCCTTGATGATGGATCACTCTAAGAGGAACAACTATTTTCGAGTTGTGTTTCCCTTGAGTGGACCCCTTTTTTCACAATGGGTTCCTAAAGGACCCTTCTTTGAAATTATTTACTTTGAATGGATTCCTTCACGTCTAGCCTGGGGGTAGCCTAACTAGACTTATTCCATTCACCTTTTTGCATCTCGCTTGGGGGCAGCCTGACTAGACCCATTTTGTATCTTTGCATCTAGCTTGGGGGCAGCCTGACTGGACCTCACCTTTCAAATAGCATGTCCTTTGAGTGGACCCCTCTCCGTTTGAAGGGTTCTCGAGGGACCCCTTTGAAATACTTACGAATCATTGACGGTCTGTGTGACTATCCGCTTATTTGCCTACATGGCTGCTTTTTGACATGTTCTATCTATGGGTAGACGTGTTGCTACTTCTTGGCTCTATAGATTCTACTCCCTTTGGGTTTCCTTCATGCTAGAGTTCTTGGAGGATGCATTCCTTGTATTTTTGTAGGTCTATAAGGTGCTTTCTTGGTCTCCTCCATGTGAGAGATCTTGGAGGACACCTTCCTTGTAGGTTTGCAGGCTTGTAAGGTGCTTACTTCATAGGGATCCATGCAAGTCCATGGGCCTATAAGATGCTTTGTTTCTCCAAATTCATAGTTTCAAGTAGCTATGAAGTCCTTTTCTTTCTCTTCACCTTCAAGTTCACTAGATCATGGTCTGCTTCCTCGATGGTTCAGGTATACATTTATAACTTTACTCTTTCTTGATCTACTTTACCGAGCACTCATCAGTATTCGTTCTCGCTAAAGTGGGGGGAAAAGGTATAAGAGTGAATTTGCACACCATGTACAAATCCCCTATTTTCCTTTATCCACCTTAGAAAACCAAGTTTGGAGGCTTAATTCTACCTAAGGCCGCTACTTGCATCCCACTTGGCACCTATTTTGAGCATCGGTGGAGGATATTTCTATCAGGGATGCCCATGTGGCACATAGACATCTGTGTGGTGCACTTACATCCTTGGTAGATTCCTACAGCTAAACCTACAGAGGTGTTACTCTTCTCGTTGGAGGTGAAGTTGTAATTTCCCCTTCAACCGATTGACTCGAATATGGTCATTTTCTTCCCTCTTCAAATTCTCTCTTCATTCCTTCATTGCAAGCTTCTATAATCTCTACACATCTTCTTCACAACTCCAAGCATTCAAATTCACACTCGCATCCACTTCAAGCTTCAAGTAGAATTCTTCCATTCCATTGCATCTAAATTTCCACTCCATCACGTCAGTAGAGCAAGTTTGGGACCATGCCATTGCAGTGAAGGCTTGATTTCCTCTCATTTTCTCCCCCAAGTAGCCTTGAGTGCTCTTGGTGGTGGTGGCAAGCTTCCCTTTCCTCTCCTCTATCATTTGGTTGAGTTAGCACTTTATTGTTTTGTTGTGCGCTTTTTCCCTTTATTGTATTGTTTCCTTTATCTCGTTTCCTTGGTTGTCCATGGAGCTGGGAACACCTAAATGGGAGTCTGATTGAGGCAGACCCCTATATAGCCACCCAACATCCTCCCTTCTTTCTATGTGTATGATTGCACACTTCTCAAAGGATCAACTGGCAAACAAATTCCTTGGTGAGATCCTCCTTACTCTCTTTACTCTTGCATATTTGTTTTATAATATTAGAGAGTATTTCATTTATTTAATCACATCATTATGGCCTTTTAGTTAATCAGCTAGGCCATTAGCTAGTTTTGTTGGTTTGACCTCGTCTTCACTGTTGTTTGGCCGTACAGACACTAATGCACTTTTGAGACACCAACAAGTCACACTATTTTCCAGAGACTGTGCTTTCATCCTTGGGCGGAGAGCTTCCTGAGGCATAGTGTTGGACCTAAAAACTGGCTTGCCTAGCCCCCTCCTATGTTTTGGGTATGTAAATTAATTGAGAGGCTTCACGATTCTCGTTACTTTCATCTCACATTTCCTTACATTACACTTAGCTGAGATAAGTTAGGGAAGCCTCTCACATCTTGACCCTCTGTGACATGGGGTCTTGCCCACAATGGTCCACCTATCTTATAGTAGGGTATGTGGCTGACAACTTTTTCTTTACCCAAAATTTGATGAAACAAAAAGGGTTTTTAAAAGGGATTCTCAGTTTTCCACGAATATAAATTATGATTTACTTTGAATTGAATAAATAATTATTATTCATTTTCTATTTCAATTACAACTAAAGTCTTGATTGATAGGCTTATTGAAAAACATCTATAGCTTTCAAACGGTATCACATTTTTTGAATCTAAAACATGTGTCACATTCTATGCTTTGCATACTATAGGATTAAAAAAAATGAATTTCATGAAGTTTTGACCAAGTTAAGGTGGCCAAACATACGAGTTTTTATATTTTTTAAAATTTGTAATAAAAAATTCATAACTAATTATTTACTTGGAAAAAAATTACAAAAAAATATGCATCACATCAAGACATGAGTCCTCTACTTATATCTAAAATATTATAAAAAAATATTATCATTAATTATTGTGGTTAGGGTGGTTAGACAAACACCTACTTCTTATTTTTTCCTTGAAATTTAAGTACTACTACGTTGAAATTTCAAATTTTCACCAAATAGATTTTTAAAAAAAAAAAACATAGTAGTTTAGAAAATAAATTCAATTTTCTACAGATTCTATTCTTACATATTTTTGAAATAGTATAGATAACTTATTCAAATTTTTATGTCAAGTTGCCTAACTTTGATTTTTCTAAATTTTTTGCCACTTAAGGGACTATTTTTTCTATGATGATCCTTCACATACCCTTCTTTGTTTTCAATCTCTTCGTGTCATTCTTCTAGTATTATGTACTCAGGGAATGATGATAGTCTCAAGCTCTTTACAAAATATTGCAACAACGAACATACTGACCCCAAATCCATAGATCCCTTATGTGTTTGGTGTTATCAGTTTGGGGGCAACCCCTTCCTTTCTTTTTCTTTTCCCTTTCCTTCACATGACGTAGCCTTACTGGAAAACATATGACTTGGCATAGGGGCTTTCCAAGTTGGCTCTCATTTATTCTTTCCTTTTTCATTTTTCATTTGCTATTTTAAAGTAATTGCTCACAGTATAGTTTGTAGCAATTCCTTTAAAGTGGGAGCATATATTGGCATTATTAATTTTGCATTTTTCCTTTTTCTTGGTTCTTAGTGCAGCCATGTTACTTCATATGATGTGTTTTGTCACTTTATGGATGACATTGGGTGTGATTTCCTTCATGAGCGTGATCTATCTTAGCATATTATATTCCTCTTAGTGGCCTGATGTGATGAACTGAATCCCCTATGTTGTGAATGTTCCCTTAGTTATATACCTCGCATTAACCTATCAAGACTCCTTTGAACACCTTCTACATGTTTCATTTTGCATTTGTTATATGGCCACCTTGCATAACACAACTTGCATGCTTGTAGTGCCATCGTGTTTGTTCATGAGCTCCAATCATACAAAGCTTTGCTTGTCTCATGAAGCTTGAAATGCCAATTTATTTTGTGGCACCTTATTAGAGCTATCAGGAGGTATAACTTTGGTATGGTTGAGCAAGACACCCATTCTGAGGCATGCATGAATTTTCCCCATAGCCACCTACATGTGTGTGAGTGCATACCAGCCATAAGTGTATGTTTCTCACCTTTTGGGCCTTCTCATCTGATGAACAACCATGGGTTTCATCGCCCCAGAGTGAGTATTCATTTCTTTTCTTGACAAATAGCCTAGATTTAATCCACAACATGTTGGAAAAATGATCAAATCTTGATCCAACTTTATTTACTTTCAACTTCCCTCTTTCATTCTTTTTCATCATTTTCATTTGTGTTCCTTTGTACTTATGTTTGGGTTTCCATGGGATTTTCATCCTAGGGGCTTGATCATCCCTCTTGATTGTTGTTATCTCACCTTACTAGCATCAGTGCATTTGGATCCCTCTTGATTGCATGTTGGGATACTTTAGTGTGAGTTTGAAGCAAGTTCATCCTCTCACTTTAAAGTGGGGGATAACTATGGACACATAAAAAGTAACCCTTCTAATTTTTCTCATGTTTAGGCCCTCCTAGTGGAATTTGGCTTGATTTTTCTTAGATTTAATGTTGTAATGTGGCCAACACATTCACATTAGGTCTTGGACCCTTGGGAATCATTAAGAATTCTAGATTGTCTTGTAAATGTGTTGTGAAGTGTTGTAACCCATTTTCACACTTTTCTATGACCCTTTCATCATAATTCACATAAATAACCCCTTTTTCTCACTTATCAAGTCTTATTTCAAAGTGTTGTAAAGAGTTGTAACAACCTCTCATGCTTTTCTAGGCTTGTCATTACTAAATTGACCCTTTATTATGTTTAAATGACCCCTTAATGCACTTTTTGGCTCTACTTAAGTGTATTTTTTAGAATATTCCCATTAAACATCATTAAATACAATTCATTCCCTAACATCTAGTAAAATTTCCCTGGTGGGACCAAGTCACCACCTAGGGTGACTTAGTCGCACTGGGCAGAAAAATAAAAATAATTTCAATTTTCTGGTAGGAATTTATTCTCTTACCCTTGAGGTCAGCCTGTGATGTGTTATTTTTGGGAAATATTAGAAAATAAAGTATAAATATAGGGTTTTCACTCTCATTTTACACCCCATTCACCTAATTCATTTTCAAGCATCCTAATTCATTATTCAAGCAATTATCAAGCATTCAAGCACTCTAAGCATCATCAACTTATCCATTGGAGCACTTCATTGCATATCTTCAGATTTCATCATCAAGGGTTTGGTGAGTTTGTGACATTGCATGTTGTTTATTCATCATTCTCTTCTTATTTTATTTCATTTCATAGGGTTTGATTACCAAATTGGGCTTTGACCAAGGAAAACCCCTATTCTCTAACCCTTAACCATTTTCCCCCTCTTTACAGGTCTGTTTCTAGGTCTTGTATGCAAATTTTTCAAAGAGGAAAGTGTCAAAAAGGTTTTTTCAACTCACCAAATTCATAAAAGTCAAAAAAACCCTAATTGAAGCTTGGAGACCTCTTTCATCCCGCTTTCTGCAGTTTTTGAACCAAACACCTGTCAGGAAGGGAAGTGGAGACTGAAAGCTATAGAATCTTGTCCCAAAATTCCTGAGATTCTGAGGTGGACTAAGTTACCATATGTGGTGAATTAGTCCCACTACCAGGCCTGAAAAGTGATTTTTACATTTTTGGGTACCCATTTGGCAAATTCCTATTCTGACAGATTTTCCCCAAAACTGGACTAAGTTGCCCAACTTGGCATAAGTGTCTCAATCAACATTTCTAGTCAACACTATAGGATTCCAGAGCCTCTCTGCATCGTAATTCATATTCTAGGTGCACCTCTCTAGTATTATTTAATTTTGTCATTCTTTACTTGCATTCTTAGGTTTTTTTGCATACATCATTGTGTTTTCAAACAAGTTGCATTTCTTAGATTTTGCATTAATAATCATCTTTATTTTTTAGTTTAGTGCATTTAGGACATTGCATTTAGGAATATTACATCCATCCTTACATTAATATTGAATGTTTACATTGCATTTTTCCCCATCTTTCTCCTTTTAGGTGAAAAACCCTAGAAGTGCAAGAAAGACCCTTGGGTGCCAAAATATTTGTTTACAGATGTAAAGGGTAATTAGGGTTAGGGATACAAAGTTCAATGTAAAAGTGTGATTAAATACACTTTATAACATTAAAATGAGGTCCACATAGCCTAGGAAAGCACAACATCCAATGTGAATGTGTAAAACACATTACAAAACTAGATTAAGATTAAGTTTAATTTACAAGCCTTCTAGATCAATGTGAGAATGTAATTAAATAATTTTTAGAATATTGAATTAGGGGAAAAATAGGTCCATTAGACTTAAATGCTTAATAAAAGTCTAGAAAAGTGAGTTATTTACAACACTTTACAACACCTTTACAAGACATCAATAAATGCATTTTATTTAGTTTGCAAGGGTTCAAGACCTAACGTGGATGTGTAAAACATCTCACAAAACTAGACCAAGGTGACATTAAGTCTAATTTATCATTAACTATTCCCAAATCAAGGAAGGAAAAGGCATACTTTTTCATTGTCTACAAACATCAGTATGAATAGCTTCTTTCGAATAAAATTTTGGTAAACCAACTTCAATAATCATTTATCTAGTAGTCTCTTGAACTATTCTATTTTTCATTTCAACAACTCCATTCTGTTGAGGAGTTCTTGGAGTAGATAACTGTCTCTTTATTCCATGCACTTCACCAAACATATTGAACTCATGGGTGGTGAATTCTCCACCTCTGTCATATCTTAAGCACTTTATCTTCAAATTCACTTCATTTTCAAACATAGCCTTGAATTCCTTCAATCTATCTAATGCATCTGATTTCTCTCTAATAAGTGTAACCCATGTATATCTAGAATAATCATCAATTAAAAAAATAAAGTACCTTTCACCAAGTAGAATTTTCACTCTTATAGGACCATAGAGATCTATATGAACCAAATCGAATAGTCTAGTAGTAGATTGTTCCTTTCATCTATAATGATTTCTTGCTTGCTTCTCAAACTGACAATTTCTACAAATAGCATTAACAGGCCTGCTTTGTAATTCTTGGTAAATCTCTCACGGCCTAAACAACACTAATCCTTTCCAAGTTTTCAAAATTCATGTGACACATTCTCCTATGCCATAACCAACTATCATTTATCTGAGTCATAAACCATTGCCCATCAACACCCTTAAGTTGATAGATATTCCCTTTAGATTTCTTTCATTTAGCAATCAATGTTCCAGATCCTTTTTGGATCTCACATTTCTCATCCTTAAACACAAGATCATATATTTTTCTGCACATCTAATCAATGCTCAACAGATTATGTCTTAAACCCTTAACTTAGTAAAGATTTTCAGTATGATGCTTTCCATGAAAAATTATTGAACCTATCCCATAGATTTTAGCACCAATATCATCTCTAGACATAACCAAGCCTCCATCATATTTCTCAAGTTTAACAATCTTATTCTTATCACCAGTCATGTGATGTGAATAACCACTATCAACTACCCAAAAATTATTTTCTTGTTTAGCATGTAGGGTAGAGACAAATGTACCATCATTTTTATCCTTCTTCTTTGGAGGGATTTCCTTTATCTATTTTTCTAAATTAGTAGAAGTAGGTTCATCCTTAATCACCAAGAAAAAGCATTCATTTTCATCTAGATCTTCATATTCTAAATATTCATTATAAATACTAACATTCTCTTTCATTTAGGAAGCTCTGTTAATCTTCTTTCCTTTCTTTTCTTTCTCATATCTCTATTTATTTCTTTTAGCTCTTTTCAGACATCTTACAACATAATGACCTATTTCTCCACAACTAAAGCATTTAAAGGAAACTTACCTTCATACTTATCAGAGCCTTTTCTCATTCTTCTTACAAAGTTAGCTTCTATTTCATCCAAGTTGTTTTAATCTGGATCATCAACTTTTGTAGCTTTAAAGAAAGTCTTTGATTTTCCTCCATTTCTTAGACTTGGCTTCCTCATCTCATAAGATGTCAAAAATCCTAATAGCAGATCCTTAGTACAATTCTTATAATCTATTTTTTGCTCAATAACACTCACCTTCTCAACATAAGCATCATGAAGGGTTCTAAGAATCTTCTTTACAATCCTAGTTTCATATATAGTATCGCCAAGTGATCGCATTCCAACCACTACCTCATCCAATCTTTGTACATAAGCTTTAACATTTTCATCTTTGGACATATGTAAAAGATCAAACTATGTTTCCAAATTCTACAATTTTTCCTCTTTAATTCTTTCATCACCATTATGTGCTCTTTCTAAAGCATCCTGAACTTCCTTAGTTGTCTTCAAATTCTCAATCTTAATCAACTCAGAATGTACTAGACTATTCTTGAAAATGATTTTTTTTTTATTGTTTGCTTCATGTGCTCTAATCTCTTCAAGTGTACTCAGACCATTAGCAATATAAGTGTATGGATTCTTGTAAGCTTTCTTTGCATCATATCCGCAATACTCTAGATATTCTTCCATCAATACTTTCTAGATACCATAATTAGTTCCATCAAACCTCAAATAATCAAAGACCATTTTTCCATCCATCTCAAAACCTTCCTCGAGTGGTTATGATCTTCACTAAGGAACCAAGCTCTGATACCAATTGTTGAATAAGACAACTGACAGAGGGGTGAATCAATTATCACAAATTTTAACCTTTAATTCAATCACTGAAGCTTATACTTAAAACTACTTAAGTGATTAATCATCAAATGCCAATACAGAAACTCAAATCCAACATATAAACATAATAACACAAGATTTACATGGAAAACCAAATAAGGGAAAAACCATGGTGAGGATTAACTCGCACTATAGAGAATACAAAAACTGATTACAAAAAGGCTCACTGCCTAAAATAAGGCTCATTACCTGAGATAAGGTTCATTGCCTAAAAACAAGGACTCACTGTCCAACAAGGATACAACTCAGAGGGATCACTACCACAGAGATACAAAGAAGACAAATAACTTGTTATAGAGAGACTAAAATCCCAATGCAATAAAGGATTCCACCATAGTCACTTGATCAACATGCATGAATGATAGAGTTCATCTTCTACTCACTGCATTCAAAAACTCAGCATTAAGCTTTGCACTGATCTACCAAACACAAATCACACACACTTTCTAAATAGCATCAAATTTGCATCTACTCTTTCAATTATCTTCCTTCTTTTCTCTTGTATGTTTTTCATTACTAGCTCATCTTGTATTTATACTATCTCCAACCTTGAAAAAGATCAAATTCATCCATCCAGCTTCAAATTTAAATTTGGTCAGTGCCAAAATATCCTAGGGTGGAATTAAAATGAGGGTGATCCAAACACATGCTTCACCAGGACACAAAATAGATCCAACACACTTCATCAACTTTGAAGATAGTGCTTAACACAAGGTCCACCAAACCAATGTAAAAAATATAGAATAATTAAGCTCAAAACTTTTAGAAACTAAAAATATCTTCAATGCAATCAAAACATCTTAACTCTAGAATTGCAAGTCAAAATATTGTTAGGGTTAGAAAGGCAGATATCTAACAATTAAATGCAGATTTAATTAATAAAACAGAGAAACTAAAACACACATAGAATAAATTATAACATAGAGAATTTAATGTGGTTCACCCAATCTGGGCTACTTCCACCAAACTGTAGCCATCCAATGATTTTATTATCCAGTGCAAAAACCCTATTACAATCTTGTGAATAATCGCGTTTTTCATCATACTGTAACCCCCATCTGAACCCCTTTTAAACAAGCTTAGAAGCTTCTAGATTAGGGTTCTACAAAGTCAGTTTTTTTCTTTTTTCATTGATTTTTCCTTTTTCAGTGATAGTATAGCATGATCAGTCGCCACACACCAACAATCTCCCACTTGGAAACTGATCAGGCTCCACACCAACACAATCTCCCACTTGGAGACTGATCCTGGACGACATTTTTGTACTTCCAGCTCCCACTGGAAATAAGTACCTTGGACTCCGCTGCTCTGTTATACTTGAAATCAAATTTGAAGGCCAACCAAAGCTGAAGAGGAGCTCAACTTCTCCCTTGTCACCATCTTCGTATACATATCCGCTGGATTAGCATATGTATGTATCTTGTCCAGCTTGACCTTTCCATCCTTCAACACCAACTAAATGAAATGATATCTCAACTGTATGTGTTTTGTTTTAGAATGCAAGGTAGAATATTTTGAAAGATGTATAGCACTTTGGCTGTCTGTAAACAAGTAATTTCCAGCCTGTTGTTTTCCCAACTCATCCATGAAAATTTGCAGCCATATCATCTCCTTTGCCACCTATGTTGCAGCAACATACTCTGCCTCTGTGGTGGATAAAGCAACCACCTTTTGCAATCGAGAAATCCAACTCACTATTGTCCCACCAACTGTAAATACATAACCTGTGGTACTCCACCTATTATCTATATCCCCTACCAAATCTGAGTCAACACAAACTTTTAAAACAATATTAGAGCCCCCAAAACGTAAAAATTTATTGGATGTACCTCTCAAGTACCTGAGAATCCATTTTACCACATTCAACGCTCAACTCTAGGATGACTCAAATACCTACTGACAACTCCTACAACATGTGCAATATCTTGTCTTGTGCATAGCATGGTGTACATTAAATTTCCTACAGTTGAAGCATATGGTACCTTCAACATTTTTTCTTCCTCCTCTTATGTCTTTGGACACATATCCTTAGTCAATTTAACATGACTAGGAAAAGGTGTGCTGACAGCTTTTGCATTCTCCATATGAAATCTCTACAACACCTTTTCAACATAATCAACTTGAGATAAAAACAATTTTTTGTTTTTCCTTGTGTGATCGATTTTTTTTGTGTGATAAATATGAATTAAAAGTAAATAAAACATACCAATGAAACTTTAAATTAAAACATAAAATAAAGAAATGAAATTGCAAACTCCATTTATGCTTCAAAGACGTTCCATTGTCCTCTATCTCCAGTGTTTTTGTTGATTCTAGCTAGCTCTCAAATCTTGGGATAGGCTCAAAAAATGGTCTTCCTAGAGAATGAGATTAAAGATGAATGAATGCAATACTATGCTAACACATGATTATGCTTATGCTAAACATGATTGCTAAAATGAAAGATTACGAAATTGATAAAAGACTATGCTAGAATGCTAGAATGTAATTAAATTCTAATGCACGAGAGTTGTGTGTTCTTCGTTGTGTATTGTAACCAATGCTTGGATTCGCAAGGGTATTTATAGAGTTTTTGAAGATTTTGATTGGTATATGTGATCAATGACTATGAAAATTCTTGGCAGATCGAACAGTCAAAGATGGATAAGACTGGAGAGAAAAATAGAAGAAAACAGAAAACAAGTTTTGTTTCCTTTTTCGAAGAAGAGATAAGATGAGATGATAAAGATGAATTGTAAAAATCATCTTTTTGTGAGATTATGGAAAGATTTCAAAGATAAATAATGAATTTACTAAATTCATTATTCATTTATTGGTGACATGGAAGATTTTCTTAATTAAATAAAATATCTAATTAAGATTTGGAGAATAATGGAGGATTTCATAATTAAATAAAATATTTAATTATGATTTGAAAAGATATGAAAAGATATTTAATTAAATTGTTAAGAAATGACATGTGGATGAAATTAATTAAATAAAATATTTAATTAATTAGAAGAAAGATTTGAAAAGAACTATTTAAATTTAATTAAATCAAAAAACTTAATTAAATTGAAAAAGTGATAATTAATTAAAATTAACTAAGTAGACACATGGATGTGAAATAATTAAATAAAGTGAATTTATTTAATTAAGGTGGAAGAATAAAGTGAATGAACAATATAATTAAACTAATTAAATTTAATCATATGTAGAGGACTTTAGAGAAATTAATTAAATAGTAAATATTTAATTAAATGTTGGGATTAGAAATGACCAATTTTATGCATATACATTTTTCCCCTCTTTGAAGTGATGTGTGAAATGCATTGCTTCAAAGAAAATATTCCTGCTTTTGAAATTTTGTTGTGTTTGATTTTTCCCTTGATCAAAACATTTTAACTAATATGCCCCTAATTAAAAAAATTGTTTGATATGCCTTTTGATTTGAATCTGATATGCGGTTGATACTGATGATGCCCCCTCGGGAGGTGAGTCACTGATGATGAGAAAAATGTTGAGCTAATGATGAAATTTGGATGATGAGATGGATGCAGTGATTTAGCTCCCGATAATTGATTAAAAGATGCCCAGATGAAAATGACACCCCTTTTGATGGAAATGATGAAATGATGGTGATGTATATTGCTTCTTTGCTCAATAGATAGATAAATTGTCTTATCATCATGTTGATATGGATAGAAATGATAGAAAATCCGATAAATGATGAATTGATAACTTTGCTTCTGAGAATAGAAAACAAAGAGTAAATAGCTGATAACTTTGTTTCCAAAGAGTAGAATGTTTGATTGCATTTTGCTTGATAACTTTTCTTTAGAAAACAAAGAGTAGATGATTGATATGAATTCTGATAAATTTTCTTTCTGTGATAGAAAACAAATAGTAGATGATTGATAGTACTTCTGATAAATTTTCTTTCTGCGATAGAAAACAAATAGTAGATGATTGATAGGTCTTCTGATAAATTTTCTTTCTGCGATAGAAAAAAAATAGTAGATGATTGATAGGTCTTCTGATAAATTTTCTTTCTATGATAGAAAATAAATAGTAGATTATGTAATTGAAAACATATTTGCATTTGTGACTAAAGTACAAATACGAAGATGATTTGATTGTTGATAAATTCATCGTGATGAAGATAGATAGTAAAGATTTCATTTGATGTCTGATAAATCCATCTTGATGAAGATAGATAGTAAATATTTGATTTGATGTTTGATAAATTTGCTTTCATTGAAAAACAAAAACAAATAGTAAATGAGGATTGATAGATTGATTTGAGATTCTAAAAGATAGAGAGCATGATTGCTGATATGAGGCATTGATAGATAAATCACATGATATGATTCATTTGATAGAGAGATTTTGATTGACCTTTACACAGTCGAGGTGTGTCGGGACCACACAGAAATCCTGGGGCAGGAGGTGCAGGAAGCGGTGGACTTCCACCACAAAGGCCAGCTCCATTAGGGGGCACTAGTAGTTAGAACTGCTATGAGACTCATTATTGATTCATTCACACATCGCGATGTATATTATTTTTGGAGCATGTACGTTATTTTGGTCAGATCTCCTGTATCTCTCTTTGGAATTTTTAGCTTCATTGGATATTGGAAATTTGTATTATTTTTTATGAGCGATGATATGCAGTGGCGATGATTTTCGATGACGTGATGTGCATTTATGAGATGATGATGCGATATGCATGTATTTCTACATGATGTGATATGGATTTTGATATGCATTTTAATGATTTGATGACGAACATGATAGGTAGGATGATTGGATATGATGTTTATATGATGATGATGAAAAATTATTTATGATGTGTACTAATGATGTCATGCAAATGGATGATGATGATAAAAATGCAACGTGTTGAAATGATATGATATATGATATGAAATGTTATGAAAATGTATGTTTTGCAAATGATTTGGAAATGTAATGTATGTATGGAATTTTTGTTTGTGGATTTTTCAAATGCAATAAATAATGATGATGTGATGGAAAATAGATGTTGTGTTTATGAAATGCATCATGAATGTGTAGTATGTATATAAATTAGGAAATGATATGAAATGATATGTGAGATGGGTCAACTGTTATGTGAAAAATGGCATGATAAAATAATATGAAAAGGATAGATGGGCAAAGATATGATATGAATGTAATGTGATGAATGATAAATGATAACAAAAATGAGATGAAGTGAAATGATTAATAATAATGAAATGTATGATAAGATGATAAATGGTATGTAATGAAATGAGATGAAACAGATGAAATGATAATACTAAATGAAATGAAAATGAAAATGTAATGAAATGATGATTGAAATGAAATAGATTATGAAATGATGACACAAAGATAAAATATGATAATGAAATGGTAATAAAGATGATAAATGGTATGCAACTGTGTAGAATGAAAATGAAATGGATATGAAAATGATTTAAGTAAGATGTTAATGATATGAATGAATGATAGATAATATGAAAATCAAAGTGATATGAAAATACCTAATGAATAAATGAATGATATGAAATGATAAAGGATCGAAATGATATGAGAATGAATGATAAATGCTAAACTATATGATATGTACAGGACCTAGATAAAATGATAATGATTAATGAAATGAGGATGAAGAAAAATGATGATGAAACAAATGTTTGAATGTCCTCCACAAATATTCCAAAGAGACATGATAGTCGTTGATGTTTTTGTTCAGCCTTTCAAAAGTCTGATGCAAATCCAATATGCAAATATGTACATTGATCTAAATGAAATGCAACTAAATGAAACCAACCGTTTGTTGAGCATTTTGTTAGCTTTCTTGAATCATCATAGAGCATTTTAAAATGTTGTATGTACAAGCATTAGAGGGGAAATTAGCACCAATGATGACCTAAGTACAACTTTCATGATTTTTGATATAGCAAGTGAACACACGCATCGAGGTATAATTGAATAGAGATGACCTGAGCATTTTTTGCATAAACAAACAAAGACTAACTACTTTCTGATGCAAATTTGGAACTGTCATCAATGATATGTTGTAGAAATCATTTCTCGTGACATATTTACACCAAATTGATAGTTAACCTCAAGAAACAGACAAAGAAAATTCATCCTCTTTCCTTGCCACTCTAGTTCAGTACATCATCGAGTGTGTTCCAGAGAGATGATCTCAAAAAATCAAACAACCATTGTTCAAAATATAATACTGCTATTCCAAACATTATTCAGATTTTAGATCATCCAGATATGAGTCATGCTATGGTACTTGTTGAAAATTGTTGTGATATAGATCGATGATTGGATAGTTGTTCATAGGATTTGGTTGTTTGTTTGCATGATTGGATTCTATGTCATTGTCTAGCTGTTTCGGTAGAACCTGAAAGTTGATTGCCCCTAGTATTGTCAACGTTTGCCCCCACTATTGACACAACTTGTTGAAATGAATATGTACAATGATCAAGCCATGGTAAGACGTTATCGCTCTAGGAAAATCATGGTAGTATGATGCTGGTATGGCCCTAAGATGATGGAAAGATGCATGAAATGAAGGCTGAGAAGCTAAGTGCAGAACATGAGCCAATAGATGGAGAGCTACAAATAGTGTCTATTTACCAAATTTTCACTATTTGTTTTTATTGCATTTTTTTGATTTCTTTTTGATTTTTTTTTTTGTATTTTTCTTGTCAATAGACTGCATGTTGCCAAGTTTCCACCCTATGACAATTTTTTAGATTTTGATGTTTTCTGGTTTTTTTGGATTTTGATGTTTTTGATTTTTTTTGGATTTTGATGTTTTCTATTTTTTTGGATTTTGATGTTTTCTAATTTTTTTTCGATTTTGATGTTTTCTTATTTCTTT
This sequence comes from Sequoia sempervirens, assembly GCA_007258455.2. Lineage (NCBI taxonomy): Eukaryota > Viridiplantae > Streptophyta > Pinopsida > Cupressales > Cupressaceae > Sequoia > Sequoia sempervirens. The sequence goes on from VDFB02000013.1 coordinate 145,701,832, forward strand.
TTTGGTTTTTGATGTTTTCTATTTTTTTTGGATTTTGCAAGGACATTTAAGATGGAATGGGATGACCAATTGAAGAAACAAGATGCCCCACAATATAAGAGAAGATGCATGATGAAGGATATGGTATGGAATATTTGGATGAAGTGAATAGGATAAGATGCATGATTTTCAAGAAGATCCTTAACCTTGTCAAGATCAAAGGTGAAAATGAGGATAATGACCATGAATGATAAGAGGAAAATGGAAGATAGTATATGGATAGGGAGATGGATATGAAAGATAATACTTGCATGATAGGGGGATGGAGGAAGGGTTTAAGCATCAAGTTTCATGACTAATAGCCCTCAAATATGTGCTCTAATAGACCATGGGAATGGGAATTAAACTTATAAATGTTGGCATGATAGTAGAAGCTAAGGCCTTATTCAAAGCTTTGAATTAAAGGAGGAGAATGGGGATTGGATGTTGGATAATGGATAGGAGGTTGGAAGGCTTGGTGATGGATAGATGGAAAAGATGGAAAGATTAACATTGGCACACACCTTGAAGGGTGATGGAGTGATGGAGGAATAGTGGATTTGGGAGGTGGTATGATTTTAGATGGGAGATGGGGAGAAGCTTTCAGATTAGAAAATTTGGATGCCAATTTTGATTTTATTGCTTCTATGAGACTTTTAGGAATCCACATGACTTTTGATTTTGATATTTGCTTTATGGGACTTTGTGGCCTTTGAGATTTTTCTCTTTCATTTATGGACCTTTGTAGTCTTTGAAATTTTTCTTTTGAATTGATGGGCCTTTGTGGCCTTTTGAATTTTTCTTTTGCTTTGATGGGCCTTTGTGGCCTTTTGAAATTTTCTTTTGATTTTTGGATCAAATTTTCTTTTATTTTTGCATGACTCTTCGAGGAGACATGTTGATCCTTTGATACATGTGGAGTTTTATATTGAAGCTTTTGACATTCGACACCCAAATTGCTTCCATAAGCAATGGGAGGAGTGTATTGAGATGAATGATATGGAGGTATGATGGATGAGTTAATGAAGGAATAATTTTGAAAGTGGATCAAGGATGTGTGCCTTTATTTTTCTTGAAGAATAGGAGATGGAGAAATGTGGGACCCTAATATGGATGGAAAGGCTGATGAGCTAGGGTTGTGATGATAAGGACCAAGGATAGATGGAAGGTTTGATGAACTAGGATAAGGACCTAGGATAGATGGAAGGTTTGATGAACTAGGATACAAACCTAGGATGGATGGAGAGTTTGATGGACTAGGATACCTAGGTTGAGCATGAGGTGTATAACCAAGGCTATGAGAATATGGATGTGCTTGGACATAAATGGGTTCTAGGATACCTTGTTCATGAAGGCCTAAGCCTTGTCTTTGTAATTCATAATTTTGCACATTTGTTTACCCATGGGATATGAATTGTTTGTGAAACAAGATGCAAGTCCATTTTGAGGAGGATATGATATGGATGAAAGGATAGGTGTTGGATGTAAACTGGAGTGGATAACGGTGGAGGATCCCAATTTATAGGTGTGGATAGCTTGAAGAGGTGTGAGAGGCTCTTGACATGAGGATGATGGGATGCTTTGATCTTGACAAGGAAAAGAATTGTTAGATGAAGGAGATGGAGTAGCTTTATCATCAAATGGAAGGGAATCTTTGGATAGGATGGAAGAATTTTTTTTCTCCTGGGATGCGATGGAATCGTAAGAGAGTATGGATTCATTGAATGAGGTGGACAGAGAACTTGGAAGAACATTTTGTTCTTGAGATGGAAGAGGATTATCATGGGTGAATATTGAAAGTAGGGGATCATCATATGGTTCTTGAGAGATGGGATCTTGATCAAAGATAGGAAGGGTTTGTAGAATGTTTTGATCAAGATGTGTAGATTGAAATGAATCATTGGATGTAGAGGATATGATAGAAGAAGGTGATTGAATGGAATCATTATCTTGGGAGAAATAATCGTGAGGTTCATTTTGAATTATGGGGGATGAAGATAAATGCATGACATGACAGGATTGGTCAATTTTATTTGATGGCTTAGATTTGGGCTTCTCATTTAACCTTTGCAAAAATTCAAAAACATTGAATTTGGATGATGTTTTTGGAGGAGAAGAGGTTACATTCATATTTCTGTCAAAGGACTTCTTAGTTGTACCCCCTTGTATTTCCTTGATTTTCCTTTGGAGTGCTCTTATTTGTTGGGTAAGAGTACTAAGATCATTTAAGGGAGTTTCAATCTTTTCAGGATCTTCCTTAATTTTCTCCATATTGTAGTCAGAGGGCAATTTGGCACCTTGGTTTACCAATAAAAGAAAGTAGCCTTCTTTATTTCGCTCTAAGATATTGTCTAAAATTATGTGAAACTATGGATCCTATTCAACTTCTTGAATCATTTCATCAGTTATTTCATCATTTGAACTATTCCCAGTATGAAACCTATGAAAAGGATTGTCTTCCCTATCACCCATGTTGTAAAGTGGATCTTTTCTTTCATCTTCTTCTTTGTGTTTTTGGGACCTTGTGACAATAGGCATATGCTTTTGAAATGTTCTTCTAAACTTATATCACAAGTTTGAGAAGTGCACAAATGATAATATCTTGATCTAATAAAATAAAAATCCTATGATATGATCAAATGATGTTTCTAACTCTTGATTGTGGCTTCCAAGATGAAAGGATATCAGAATCATGTTGGTGAAGTTGAATCAATAATTAGAAACTTGTTTGAAAAGATGCACTTTTTGAGATTTGATACTAGTCTCGAAAAATGATAAGTGTATCAAATAGCCTAGTTTGTTTTCAAGATCAGTGAATGATTTGGCTAGGATGAGTGGGATATTCAATTGAGGGTTGCGGTATGAAATCAAACTCAAGAGGATGATTGTGATTGTGTCGTCGAGATAGAACTCTTCTCTGAAAATAGGCTCGTGAATATAAAGGCTCTACAACGTATTCGTCAGTAAATCCCCCAGCAAAATCTTGGTACCTATGGAGAAATTTGTGGTAATGGAGCAAGACTTTTTGACTCTTGTACAAAAACTTCCTTCACTGTAAGGTTTTCTTGTAACCTAGATGTTTCTTGGGTTTCTTGATTCTATTAGCGATTGAATTCTTGACAAATTTGGTTGATTTTCATTCTCTAAGCATGAGAGAAAATGTTGATATGCTACTTGGAACAAGGATGTTATAAACTCAGATCTATCAAAAGCAACAATTCTGGAAAAGTGACAGATGTGCTACTTTGTACCATGTATGCACTGCAAAAATAGGCATATGCACCAAAGAAATAGTCAAATGCGCTACAATATGCCTAGGATGCGCTACTTTATGTCCTATATGCACTACAAGAAAATATTTTCATAGTGACCGAAAACTATTTTTAGGATATCTAGCGTATGCGCTAAAACTCTTGATGCGCAAAAACAGACCCTAAAAGCGCTAAACTATTCAGTGAATGTGCTAGAATAGACCTTATATGCACTGCTTTGTGTCCTATATGTGCTAAAATAGTTTTCCAAAGTGATTTTTGAAACAGTTTTGACCAGTTTTCAGCTGAATTTTTGTATGTTCATTTTGGATGATCTTTTATCTGAATTAATGTGATTGAAAACACATCAAACACTTTGAAAATAGTTGTTTTTAAGCCCTATACTAAACATCAAGTGTATGCTCAAAAATGTTTTTCAAAAAGTGTTTTCACAGGTTTTACACATAACAAACAATTCAGGTAGACTCACTCTTAGTACTCATATAGGTCATCCTAATATTCAATAGCCCACATCTTAGAACTATGTCGACTCACACAACCTTGTCACCCCCGAAGGGGTGCCTATGTTTTTGTCTTTTCAAGGTCAGTACTCAGAGTGATGGAAGTGGATACCAGATCCCCTGAGCAAACAGTCCTTGGCAGTTATATGGTGAGTATCTTGGGGCAGATTCTTCCCTCCCCTTGCACTATGATTATCAAGATGTTCAGAAACTGACACGATTGGCTACTACAGTAGGTTCATAGTAAGGGTTTCTATTCGGTGCGGCAATAATAAACTCCCTCAGGAGACCTCCCAACCTTTAGAACAAAGGATTTGGGGATGGTTATCTTGCACACTACTAGAAAAAGTGGGTTTCCCCAAATTTGCTTTAAATTTTATAGTGGGGTGGAATAGCCTGGCTTTGGCTTGAACCCACTTGGGTCGTTCCTCTTGGATGAATACTTTTTCCCACAAGAGCAGGCCCTCTAAAGGATGTAACAAAGCATTAAAATTGCATGAATTGAAAAGGAAAGTCTGGTATTTTGATCACCCAGTTAAGGGGAGAGCATAGACCTATTGCCACAAACATAGCAGACAGTGTTCTTTTTAGAGCCCAAATGATAATGATTTAATCTATGTGAAGATATTGCTTCATAACAAGCATGAGATTCATTTTAACTACAAAAATAATTGTGTGGTGACTATCCTAGATTGCTTCATTTTAATCCATGTCTACCCTAGGGTTTCTTCTTTTTAAAAACCAGATGTGACTATCCTAGATTGGTTCTTTTTAATCCAAAAGCAGCAATAAAACCACTAGCCGCAGTCGCATCAGATCTAAAGAGTAAATTATACAAATTACAAATGGGCTAGAACAAAAGTCATATGTGCTGAAGAATATGTGAGAATTTGAAAATTTTCAACTCTATCAAAGTTGATAAACACCTACACCATTGGATAGCTTATGAAATTCTACCCCATTTAAAAAAAAAAGCTCTGAAAAAGACTAAAATATGACCAAGATATGGCCATTTTAAGGTTGACTATAAAAGTGCTAAAACAGAGGCCATAAGTGCTAAAACAGATAGTAAATGTGTTGTAGAAAACATTAAATGTGCTAAAAGAAGTCCTAGATGTGCTACAGAAAATTTTAAATGTGCTAAAAGAAGTCCTAAATGTGCTAAAAATAATAAAAAAAATTTTACAATTTTTTTAATGAAATGGACTCAGTAGATGTGCCATTTTGTTCCTTATAAGCATTGTTTTGTTCCCTAAATGCGCTGAAACAGTTCTTGAATGTGCCGAAAGGCCTACAAAAGTGCTGAAAGAAACCCTGTATGTGCTACAGAAATCCACAGATGTGCTATAGAAACCCAAAGATGCGCTAAAACAAGATTTTTTTGTCAAAAATCCGAATGCCAGAATGTGAAACCCTGTCAGAAAACCTGCAAGTAGATGTTAAAAATAGGGCAAGGCCCCACGGTGGGCTCCAGAAATGTGTGATAATTTTTTTTTTTGTGATAAATATGAATTAAAAGTAAATCAAACACACCAATGAAACTTTAAATTAAAACAAAAAATAAAGAAATGAAATTGCAAACTTTGTTTATGCTTTAAAGACATTCCATTGTCCTCTATCTCCAATGTTTTCATTGATTCTAGCTAGCTCTCAAATCTTGGGCTAGGCACAACAAATGGTCTTCCTAGAGAACGAGATTAAAGATGAATGTATGCAATACTATGCTAAGACATGATTATGCTTATGCTAAACATGATTGCTAAAATGAAAGATTACGAAATTGATAAAAGACTATGCTAGAATGCTAGAATGCTAGAATATAATTAAATTCTAATGCATGAGCGTTGTGTGTTCTTTGTTGTGTGTTGTAACCAATGCTTGAATTCTCAAGGGTATTTATAGAGTTTTTGAAAGATTTTGATTAGCTAATGTGATCAATGGCTGTGAAAATTCTTGGCAGATTGAATGGTCGAAGATGGATAAGACTAGAGAGAAAAATAGAAGAAAATAGAAAACAAGCTTTGTTTCCATTTTTTGAAGAAGAGATAAGATGAGATGATAAAGATGAATTGTAAAAATCATCTTTTTGTTAGATTATGGAAAGATTTCGAACATAAATAATGAATTTACTAAATTCATTAATCATTTATTGGTGACATGGAAGATTTTCTTAATTAAATAAAATTTGGAGATAATGGAGGATTTCATAATTAAATAAAATATTTAATTATGATTTGAAAATATATGAAAAGATATTTAATTAAATTGTTAAGAAATGACATGTGGATGAAATTAATTAAATAGAATATTTAATTAATTAGAAGAAAGATTTGAAAGGAATTATTTAAATTTAATTAAATCAAAAGACTTAATTAAATTCAATAAGTGATAATTAATTAAAATTAATTAAGTAGACATATGGATGTGAAATAATTAAATAAAGTGAATTTATTTAATTAAGGTGGAAGAATAAAGTGAATGAACAATATAATTGAATTAATTAAATTTAATCATATGTAGAGGACTTTAGAGAAATTAATTAAATAGTAAATATTTAATTAAATTCCAGGATTAGACATGACCAATTTTATGCATATACATTCCTATCTCTACAAATTTTCATACCAAGGATTTGTTTTGCTGCCCCAAAATCCTTCATAGCAAAAGATTTTGCTAACTATTGTTTTAGCTCACTTATGTGATCTATGTTAGACCCTGCTACAAGTATGTCATCAACATATAAACATTTTAATAATGTAGCTATCATTATCCAACCTCTTAAAATAAACACAATGGTCAGAAATACACCTATTGTAGCCTTGCTCAGCCATAAGACTATGAAATTTCAAGTACCATTACTGAGGTGCTTGCTTCAAGCCATATAAACTTTTCTTCAATCTGTACACTAGTTTCTCCTTACCTTTGACCTCAAATCCTTGTGGCTATTCCATATATATTTCCTCTTCCAAATCACCATGGAGAAAGGTTGTTTTAACATCAAGTTGTTCTAAATGCAAATCTTCAACAACCAAAATACTTAAAACAATACGAATAGAAGTCATTTTAACAACTAGAGAAAAATTCTCATCAAAATCAATACCCTTTTTCTATGCAAATCCCCTTACAACTAATCTGGCTTTAAATCTCTTCTTACCTCCATCCTACTCTTTCAGCCTATAAACACATTTGTTTGGTAAATCCTTTTTACCTACAGGCAACTTGTATAATTCCCAAGTCTGATTTTTCAACAAGGAGTCCATTTCTTCTTCCATTCCATGCTCCCACTGAACCTTGGTATCCACCTGCATAGCTTGATCATAATATTTTGGTTCACCAGCATCAGTTAACAAAATAGTATACAAAGAGGGAGAGAATATTTTTGGAGGTCTACTTATCCTTGAAGATCATCTAACACTCTTAGGAGTTTGTGGTATTTGTTGTTGCGGAGCATGAGGAACCACTGAAACATCATTTTTTGGAATATCATCGAACACTTCATAATCATTTTCTTTCTTCTCATGTTGCAATAAAATATCTTTGTACACCACTTTCTCATTGAATATGACATCCCTGCTTCTCAAAATTTTATGATTTTCAAAATCCCAAAGCCTATAACCAAATTCATCAATGCCATATCCAACAAATATACATTTCTTTGATTTTGCATCAAGCTTGGTTCTATTTTTGAAATCTACATGTGTAAATGCTTCACAACCGAAGGTTTTGAGAAAAGAATAACTCACCTTCTTACCTTTCCATGCTCCTCTAGAATACCACAACCCAAAGGATTAGAGGGACCTCTATTAATTAAATAAACAATAGTGTTTATAGTCTCTGTCCACATTTTTAAAGGTAGCCCAACATGCAATCTCATAGTCCGTGCACGCTCCATTATTGTTATATTCATGTGCTTAGCCACTCCATTTTCCTGTGGAGTCCTTGGAACCATTCTATGCCTACAAATACTATTAGAGAAACAATAATCTTCAAACTCTTTGCTGCAATACTCACCACCATTATCAGGTTTGAGACATTTTAGTTTTTTACCCGTCTCACTCTCAACCAAGCTTCTCCATTTTTTAAAAGTTTCAAATACATCAAATTTCTTCCTAAAGAAATAAATTCATACCTTCCTAGTTGCATCATCAATGAATGTAACATAATACTGAGAGCCAGCGAGAGATGATACCTGAGCTAGTCCCCATACATCTGTATGCAAAAGCTCCAATTTTTCATCTTTCTTTTGCTTCCCATCCTTGAGAAAACTTACTCTCTTTTGTTTTCCATACACACAACTTTCATAGAAATCCATATTAACACATTTTAGACCTGGTAAAACATTATTTGAATGAAGTACTTTCATACCTTTTGCACTCATATTCCCAAGTCTATTATGCCATAGTGCTGATTCAGAGTCCACAGCACAAAAGAGAAGATAATCTTCAAACTCTTTGCTGCAATACTCACCACCATTATCAGGTCTAAGACATTTTAGTTTTTTACCCATCTCATTCTCAACCAAGCTTCTCCATTTTTTAAAAGTTTCAAATACATCAGATTTCTTCCTAAGGAAATAAATTCATACCTTCCTAGTTGCATCATCAATGAATGTAACATAATACTAAGAGCCACCAAGAGAAGATACCTGAGCTGGTCCCCATACATCCATATGCACAAGCTCCAATTTCTCATCTTTCTTTTGCTTCCCATCCTTGAGAAAACTTACTCTCTTTTATTTTCCATACACACAACTTTCATAGAAATCCATATTAACACATTTTAGACCTGGTAAAACATTATTTGAATGAAGTACTTTCATACCTTTTGCACTCATATGCCCAAGTCTATTATGCCACAGTGCTGATTCAAAGTCCACAACAACTGTATGATCTTCTACTTGTTGAACTGCAACAACTATTCCTGAACATTGACCTTTTTTGTAACAATTAAAGTAGAAGGAATAGTATGACCTGTACAAAGATATAAGGTTCCTACTTTCACACCTTTTTCTACCACTAAGGCACCCTTTGTGACCTTCCAATTTTTATCACTAAATGTAACAACACAACCCTTCATCATCTAGTTGCCCTACTGAAATTAAATTTTTGCTTAATTTTGGAACATGCCTTACCTCATGTAGTAGCCAATGATGCCCATTCTGCAACTTAATCTTGATTCTTCCCTTTCCAACAATATGGCAGGGTTCATTATCTCCTAAATAAACCAACCCGAAATCCTCTTGGGCATAATCAAGAAAATAATTTCTATGGGGGGTAGCATGAAATGAAGCCCCTGAATTTAACACTCAAGAATCATCAACATTATCAAGGGAAACAATCAAAGCATCCTCATCAGATTTATTACAAGTTTACCACATTTTCCTCTTTACTTCCTTTTTGTCTCCTTTATTTTTCTAAGACTAGCAATCTTTCTTTAAATGACCTAGCTTACCATAGTACCAGCAATCCCTCTTGTCTCTAGATTGGGACCTTCTGTCCTTTGATTTTCCTCATGACTTCCCATGATTTCCAGAATTGTTTCCTCTCTCCTTTGTTCTGCCCCTGCTTTTTGTATTCAAAACATTGCATGATGTGGATGTTCCACCTAAAATTTTCCTACGAATTTCCTCGCTCAAAGAAACACCAACAACATCATCAAATTTAGATGTATTCGAACCAGAAACAAAATTGCTAACAACCATTACCAAGTTATTCCAACTTTCAGGCAAAGAACACAGAATCAAAAGAGCCCTAACTTCTTCATCAAAGTTTACTTTTACATAAGTTAATTGACTAGTGATCGTATTAAACTCATTTAAATGATCAATAACTGAACCACCTTCTACCATTTTCATATTAAATAAATGGGTATGTGTAGGATCATAATGGGCCAAAAAGTGGCAATATGATGGGTATGTGGCTGATGACTATTTTTTAACCCAAAATTGATGAAATGAAAAGGGTTTTTAAAGGAGATTCTCAGCTTTCCACCAATATAAATTGTGCTTTATTTTGAATTTAATAAATAATTATTATTCATTTTCTATTCAAATTATGACAAAAGTCCTGATTGATAGGTTGATTGGAAAACATCTATATCTTTCAAACGATATCACATTTTTTGAATCCAAAACATGCATCACATTCTATGCTTCACATACTATAGGATTAAAAAAAGAAAAATTGAATTTCATGAAGTTTTGACCAAGTTAAGGTGGTCAGACATATGAGTTTTTATATTTTTAAAAAAATGTAATAAAAAATAATAATTAATTATTTACGGAAAAAAAAAAAAAAATATGCATCACATCGGGGTATGAGTCCTCTACTTATATCTAAAATATTATAAAAAAATATTATAATTTTATTGTGGTTAGGGTGGTCGGACAAACACCTACTTATTTTTTGAATTTAAGTACCACTACATTGAAATTTCAAATTTTCACCAAATAGATTTTTTTTTTAAACAAACCTAGTAGATTAAAAACTACATTCAATTTGCTACAGATTCTATTCTTACATATTTTTGAAATAATAAAGATAACTTATTCAAATTTTTACGTCAATATGCCTAACTCTAATTTTTTTGAATTTTTTGCCACTTAAGGGCCTATTTTTTCCATGATGATCCTGCACATACCCAAACACTTCATAAGAAATACCTTATTCGAAGTGGAAGGATTTTCATAGAACTTTTTCAGGGTTTCCATCAACTCTTGAGTTGTCTTTGTTGTTGTAATATTGAACGCCACCGATTGTGCCAGGCATAAACAAATACTACCAAGAGCCTTTCTATCCAAAATATACCAGTCCTCATTAGACATTGCTGAGGGTTTCTTGGTTTTCCCTTCCAATGGCTACCATAAATCCTTTTGATAGAGGTAGTCCTCCATCTGCATCTTCCATAATTGATAGTTCTTCCCATTAAACTTCTCAACCTTCTTACCCTGGTCTTCCATTACTCCCACTGAACCATGAGACTCCCACTCAATCGTGAGACCTTCCTACAAATGATAATCGAAACACAACCTCACTCTGATACCACTTGTTAGGGTGAGAAAGTCAGTTATCTAACAATTAAATGCATATTTAATTAATAAAATAGAGAAACTAAAACACACATAGAATAAATTATAACACAGAGAATTTAACGTGGTTCACCCAATCCAGTCTACATCCACTAAACTGCAGCCATCCAATGATTTTATTATCCAGTGCAAAAAACCTATTACAATCTTGCGAATAATCACGTTTTTCATCATACTGTAACCCCCATCCAAACCCCTTTTTAAAAAGCTTAGAAGCTTCCAGGTTAGGGTTCTACAAAGTTGGTTTTTTCTTTTTTTATTGATTTTTCCTTTTTCAGTGACAATATAGCATGATCAGTCACCACATACCAACAAAGAATTCATCAAAGAGAAATCTAGACCAACAACTTTTCTCCCGGACCTCAACCAAAACATAGAAAAACATAGTTTGTGCAACTGGTGAACACAACTTAAACTTCACAATGAACCAATAGCCAAAATTTTAGATATAGCAACCTTCAACAACCATGACCAACATATTTGAACTACACGAACATAGGGGAAAATACTTGATAATTACTTGAAGCAACAACTAAATACCTATAGACTTCCTTTAATACATTTTTCTCAATATCCTCAACATGTACATCCGACAACAACTAGATAACAAGTTGACCAGTTGACATCAATGAAAATACCTTCATTCCATTCTTCATTCTTGCAAAAATGATTCCCTCATGTCATCATTTTTTTCACCCATTATCATAGCCTAGTTATAACCATCTTCATCCTTAGACCTTGGTCCCATTAGCATTCATCCAATCTTTTCCATTATCATCATCTTTGATCATTATTTCTCTCATCGTTGAGCCTTCTTATCTTTCAATACAATCTATATTCTATCATATATAGCATCTATCATCATTCACCTATCCTATCATTCCTATCCATTATCTTTAATCCTTGACTAATCCTATCATCCAGTCCAATCCTCATCATCATTATCCAATATTATCATCCAATCCTCATCCATATCATAATCAATCTTTTCAATGGTCTTATCTAGTTCCCAATCATTTTGATCTATTAGCTTTGTCTATTGCTTGATAACTTTCCTATCTCAAGTATAATATTGAGTTAGCTTTATCATGGTTGTCCTAGCTTGGGATTTTGGATACCCCAAGTTAGCTATCAAAATCCCCATCCAAGTCTTACCTAAGTGATTATCCAATCTTAGGTAAGAAATTATCATCCTTTATCCAATCCTTTCTTAAGTGATTGTCTAATATTGAGTAAGCATATCCAAGCATTGTTTAGGTGATTATCAAAGTATAGTGTAATAAAAATCCATCATTTGGGTATGTGTAGGATCATCATGGAAAAAATAGGCCCTTAAGTCGCAAAAAAATCAGAAAAAATTAGAGTTAGGCAACTTGACATAAAAATTTGAATAAGTTATCTATATTATTTCAAAAATATGTAAGAATAGAATTTGTAGAAAATTGAATATAGTTTCTAAAATACTAGGTTTGTTTAAAAAAAAAATCTATTTGGTGAAAATTTGAAGTTTCAATGCAGTAGTACTTAAATTTCAGGGAAAAAATAAGAAGTAGGTGTTTGTCTAAACACCCTAACCACAATAAAATAATAATATTTTTTATAAGATTTTAGATATAAGTAGAGGACTCATGTCTTGATGTGATGCATATTTTTTTATAATTTTTTTCCAAGTAAATAATTAATTATGAATTTTTTATTACAAATTTTAAAAAATATAAAAAACTTGTATGTCTTACCACCTTAACTTGGTCAAAACTTCATGTAATTCAATTTTTCTTTTTTTAATCCTATAGTATGTGAAGTATAGAATGTGAAGCATGTTTTGGATTCAAAAAATGTGATACCATTTGAAAACTATAGATGTTTTTCAATCAGTCTATCAATCAGGACTTTAGTCATAATTTGAATAGAAAATGAATAATAATTACTTATTAAATTCAAAGTAAAGAATAATTTATATTTGTGGAAAGTTAAGAATCTCCTTTAAATAGCCTTTTCTTTTCATCAATTTTGGGTAGAAAAAAGTCGTCAGCCACATACCCATCATATTGCCACTTTTTGGCCCATCATGATCCTGGACATACCCATTTTCAATCAAAGGATCTAGATTTTACTTGAGAAACTATTGGTATTATATCACCTTTCCATCATTATGCGATTTTCATCCATTCAATAATTATACCCTTTACATCTAATCTATCATTATCCCCCTTATATCCACACTCATTATCCTAAGTTAATCCAATCAAATCCAAGGTCTCTTCCATAATCATTAATCACTTTCAAATCTCATCAATCTTAGGTCTCTTTCTTGGATGCCTATTACAACATCATAAGAAAGAAAGGAAATTATAGCCTCCCAGGAGTTCCCATCATCCTCCATTGACACATTATTGGAAGAGGTAGTCCATAAAATCCCCATGGAGAACCCATTTCCATATCTATCCTACATCATACATGATCGTGATTCAAGTGACCAAGACTCAACCACATTAGTAGAAGAAATTTATCAAGATAAAAAAGCTATGGAAATAATGCATAGATATTTCATTAAGCATCCCAACCAATATATTCTTATGCTAGCAAATAAAGGTTCCAAATTACCCCATGATTTTGACATCTCTCAAATCACCCAACAACCTCCTTCTACTTCCCCACCTTCTATTCATCATAGCCTCTCATATCATCTACCTTCTTATAATCATCATGATCCTTCGCATTTCCCATATTATTCTCATATCCCCATTTTGTTTCAATCCATAAATCCCACATCTCACTTCCATATAAAAATCCCATCTCATACCCAAAAAAATCATCACACATCCCACAACCTTAAAATTATATCGCTTCCCCTCATATCTCAACATCCATCCAATTTAACACATCATATCACTTCCAATCTTATAACTCAATCTCATCCTCCCATCAACACCTCCAATCTTATAATCCCATTTCATCTTCTTATCAATAAGAACATTTATCATTCTCATAACCTCCCATATCCAACTATCAACCACCACCACTCAATTTCACAAGTACTTTGGCCCAATATGTGCAATAAATAAAGGATACCCTTAAGGGACTTCAAATAGGACACCACAATAAATATTACACCTTCCAAAAATTATGTCCTTATCCTTTCAACAAATCCATCACCATGATCCCCTTTCCCCAAAATTTTGAGATGTCAAAAATTGACAAATACAAGGGAAAGAAAGATCCTAGGGAGTATCTTAAAGAATTATACATAGCATTCCAAGAGTCCTCTTTAGACTATTCCTTATAATCTTATCTGGAAAAGCCCTTGATTGATTCACTCACCTCCCTCATGGGACAATCACAACAATTTTTGAGCTAAGATTATACAACCTTTGAAACATGAAACAAAATAATGGTGAAAGCTTTGAATTATTCTTGTAAAGATGTAGATATCTTGCTTGTAGTTTTGCATGGCCTATACTAGAAAAAAAAGTTGTCACAATATTTCTCAAGAACTTAAACAATGAATTAGTCTTGCATCTTCAAATGTAATGTGTTCACTCCATTTATGAGATCAGAAAAAAAAGGAGTAGCTATAGAAAAATTGCTTATAACAAAAGGACTAGTAAAGATCTATAAAGAAGGAAAAGATAATCATCAATCTAGTGACAAATCTTGTTTTTGGAATAAAAACAAAAATGTTGTCAATGATGGTGTGACTGATGCCAAACATGCACAAAAAATCTAAATACCTCCACAACCATCATCCCAAAACAATCCATCTCCCAAACACAATGTGTTTATCTCTAAAGGTCAACTTAAATTATGCACTAGACATGAGTATACTCTCTTGGGTGAACCAATTGAATCCATCCTCCAAAAGCTTGTCCAATCCAAAATGATCCAATTCCCACCCAAGGTCAAACCCCATGGTGTTGATATGCCTAATCCCTCTTGTACAAATAACATGAATTACATAACTACCATAGGGTATATTGTCATAAAAAATCCTCATGTATGAAACTTAAGAACTTCATCCAAGATCTTATCAATCAAGGAGATATCTCTATCAAAGGCCAAAAGTCCCCTAATGAACAATTGGGTATATAGAAGAAACTTTTCCCTCAACATAATGATGGTAAATATTTTACATCTTACAACATAATTCCTAATAAATACACCAATAATATCTCATATGATTGTCATTTTCCACATCGAAAAAATTACTTACCAAGTAGCTACATGACCATTAAAGCACATAAAATTGTGTTGTTACTACTCGATGTGGTCAAGTCACCATCGAAGGAGCTTCATCCTCCTCCTAAATCAAAAATCAATAAAAATTCCATGACCACTTAAACAAAATTCTAGAAAAAATATATATGCTTAAGCTACTTAAAATATCCCCCATCCATAAGGACCTTCTTGAGAAAGCCTTCAATGAATCCCATGTCCCTAATGACATTGATCTTTCTCAATTTCAAGCCATGTTAGGACACTTATAATCCCAACAATCCCTTACGTTTTCCCCTAAAGAAATTCCTTCCATTAATCCATCTCACAACAATCCACTATACCTTCAATCCCACATCCATAAAACCACAATCAAACACATCCTAGTAGATGGTGGACTAGGACTTAATATTTGCAACTTAAGTATAATAAATAAATTGGGATATTATGATGATGTTGCCAATCCCCAAATGAAAATTACTATCAAATAATATGATGAAGTTGGGAATCAATCAAAATTCTCTATGAAGTTACTCATCTAGGTCCAACCTGCCACAATAGAAACTACTTACCAAGACTTAGACCTTGATCTCCCATACAATATCCTTCTTGGTTGCCTATGGATCCATGCCATGTAATTCATTCCATTGAAATTTCATCAAATGCATCAAGTTCCCGAAAATAGAACTAAAGTGACTATCCATGCCAATACAAATCCATTCCAATATTACAAATTCTTGCAAAGGATTAATGGCCTTTCGTAGTATTGTCTTGGAGTAATGGAAAACATATCGTTTTTCCTTACTGGGTTTGGAAATAGTGAACATTGGATTAACCTAATTATTTCATTAAAATGTACTTAAATTGTACCTTGCTAAGTTGTTGTAAAGTGTTGTAACACACTTTCACACTTTTCTAGGGTTTATTTAATTAATATAGCCTAGTGGGAACATTTTAATGAAATGTACTTAATCTATACCTTTGAAATGTAATTTGAATTTACACGTTTGAGGTGTATAGTCGACCTTGAAATATGTTTCTAAGGTTCTGAATGGTATAAAGGCAAGGTGAATTGTTGGTGAAGAGTTTGTAGATGCAAGGATGTGTTGAGATGAAAGTTTAATAAAATGTAGAGATCTAAATTGCAAGCTTAATGGATAAAAGCACACTATTTTGTCACACTTTTGTCCAACTTATCAACATAATTGAATTTAAGTGTTTCTTTTGATAAGGGAAAATGAATAGGAATAAAGATGCATAAACAATAGCAACAATCACAAAATTTCCTATTATGCTAAGATTTCCCAAATCTGTAATGAAGTATAATGCAAACAAAAGAATTCAATACATAAAACAATATCACCTAATTTCCATGCTTGCTTGATTCATCTCCATTATCCTTCTCAACTTTGCTTTGAAATGTTCAAATTCCTTCAGATTGTGAGTATGTAATATTCACCTATAAGTATTATGACAACAAAATTTTGAAGATTCTAATTACCAAAAATGGAGTAAAAAGGCTTCTTTTATAGAAGATTTACAGATTCGACGGTCGAGATTGATTTGACTATGAATGGTCCAGATTGAGTGTGAGGACTTGATTGAGAAGTTAAGTGATTTGCATGGAAGATTGATTGAATCGTTAAGTGGTTTGATTGATTAGTCAGATGGTTGTATGGGAGGTTGATTGAATAGTTAAGTGATTTGATTGATTAGAGTGTGTGAGTCAAAAGGAGGTGACAAAATAGTTAGCTGAGTGAACTGAGAGAGAGTGTTAGTCAGGAGTGGAGAGAATTATGCATGAGATTATTTAATTTAAAATGTAGGAGACATGTGTGCAAATAGAAGAATCAATTATTAAATTAATTCTTTATTTTGTGGAGGAAATGTGTGTACGTGAATCAAATGAATTATTCAATTTAGGGAGTCACTTTAGATGAGAAGGTAGAATAATTAAATGAATAAATATTATTCATTTAATTAAATGTGGGAGAATACGATGACGTAATTACATAAATTTATGAAACTTATTTAATTAATCAAAAGAGGAGATTATAATTAATTAGCGATGTAATTAATATAAATTAATGTAATTTACTTAATTAATCAATTTTAGAAGAATAATGAAAATGAATTAATTAAATGATTAAAACTATTTAATTAATTAGAGGAAATGCAATGTTAAGTTATAATTAAATGACCAAATCATTTAATCATTTTTGCAGGTATCTTGAATTAATAATGAAAAAATGCAGTCATAGGCCTAAGCCATTTTTCAATGTCTACATTTTTACCCTCTTTGACATAATGTTATTTCAGCATTGTGTCAAAGAATAATGAATAACATGCCCCAATCTTGCCCTGGTGTGAAATAGGTAAGGGTATGCCCTCTCGGGAAAAATGACAATTTTTTAAAAAAATTAGAAAAATTTGGAAATTGTCTCGATTAGGTAATTAGATAGCCAGAAGTTCGATGGTGGTGAAAGAAATCTATTTTAGTGAGGTTTAGTAAGTGAAATGGTTGTTGGAAGTGTCCAAATAGTGCATCTAATACATTAGGATGTAAAGAAAACCCTAAAAAAAACCCTAGGTATAAATAGAAATTTGGTAAAAGTGAATTCATTTTCACCCTTGGATTTGGAAAACTTGTGATTTTGTTCTAGAACCCTCTTGCAAAATGTCTCTCATTCCCTACTCTAAGAACCATGGATATCGCATCAGGACCTTCCGATGGCCAACCAACATAGAACCCCCGATATGTACCCCAAATCTAACTTTTGAATTTTCAATTTTCATGCATTTATAGGGTGTTAACTTTTTACTTTCATATGTGTCACTTCTTGTGTGCCACAAATATGCTCATATGCAACACATCTATCTATGATACGATGCATTTGTGAAAACATGTGGGGGTTGTTTGTGTTTGTGTTGAAATCAACACATTTGCATGATTGTGCATCGCATGTGTGATAGTTAGTTGCATATGCTAGGGATAATGATGCATTTGTATTTATGCACCACATTTTTGAAATAAAACGATGCATTGCTTGTCAAATATTTTGATCTTTTGAAGTGCAAAATGGACTTTTCTTTTGAATGATGTGCATTTATTAGCCTTGTGTTTCTGATGCAAGATATGTGTTATGCATTTACAGGTTGTTTTAGATCCAATATACACCCAGGAGTTGAGGTTGGGTACATATGAATTGCAGGACCAATTGAGTAGTGCAGAGAAACACTTGATATAGCATCCTGGACTTCCCCATGTGAAATTTATGCCCAACATCTAGGAAAACCATGGGATACTTACTACACTCACTAAGCGATGGCACTCAGACACTTTTTCTTTCTATTTCCCCATAGGAGAGGTGACAGTTACATTGGAGGATGTTTACAGGATACTCAAATTGTCGATCAGGGGTGAGAGGGTATTCTATGATACCTAGAGGGGTTATAGTGAGATGACCCATTACTATGTGTACGATGATGTTAGACACCTTGGTATTGAGCACTACAAGATCAGATGGCATGTGCTTGCAGGGAGATACAAACGGATTGAATGTGTGTTGTGTACTCTTATCGGTGGGATCATATTTCCAGATGACCAAGGGCATGGGTTTTTGGTGGGGTGTGGAAAAATGTTAGTGGGGATGTTGGAGATACAGGTTGTGTATGCATGGGGCCCTTGTGTACTAGTGATCTTGTACTTCAATTTGTATGATATAGCCTATAGAGGTGTGTAGTCCATGAGTTGTGGGACCACTTTACTAATGATTTGGGTGTGGGATCACATTTTTGTTCTCTTTCCACCAGTTGTTCATCAGCTAGATGACTAGTTCCCATATGTATTTCGGTATGTTTGGGCCATTACATAGACACATGTTGGAGATATTGGATATTGGAGGCATGTGATTGATACTCTTGTTTAGTTTATTTTGAGATCATACATTGGCTGTACGTAGGGGTGAGATGAGGATCGACACTTTCCTTTCCTCTGATAGACATGGTATCTAATTGGGAGGATCATTTCCACTATGCATATCATTGAGAGACACCTGCTAGATAGAGTGCTCTAGTAGTTTGGTGAGGTTTAGGATGAGCCGTGGGGCCACGTAGAGTTTTCTCGATCTTTGAGGGAGGTTCCCCTATGGGGAAACATGATTCTCGTAGTGACAACAAAGGTAGATATTGATGCACTGCAGCCAGTAAAGTGGGTATGGATGGGTGGGACAATGAATGCTAGTATGATAGTAGCCTTTAATACCTGATCGACATAGCATAGACTTATGTCATACAGAGATCCTGATCAGCAAGTGCTTGTAGAGCGTCGAGGTATAGGCCCACTAGGTCGGCATGGTGTTAGAGGGGGTGGTCACTGTGGTCGAGGTGGTAGAGGTGGAGGTGATGATGGTAGAGTAAGAGGTGGGAGGATTGGTTGACGAGGTCAATGTAGTGGTAGAGGCCAAGGTACAATATTGTCACCCATCTGTGAGAATGAGGGGGAGGGAGAGGAGGTATCCATGAGGGAGGTTGGTGAAGAGGAGGCCATTGGGGATGAGGCCATTAGAGATGATGAATTTTGGGAGGAGGCCAGGGGACAGGAGGAGTGGGATGCCCTTGATTTATTACAAGATAGATACTAGGATGTGGAGGATTTCCCCAAGAAGGAGATGGGAGATGACGTGAGAGAGAGCTATGAGACCGGATTGTAGAAGAGTTGCATGTGGATGAGGGGGAGAGACCCATACAAGAGGAGGAGGGTCTCCTAGATTAGCGGCTGGCCAATTTGGAGGCCAAGGTAGAGGCTTTGTAGGAGCAGGTTAGGGTTGTGTCTGCGGAGAGAGACGCGATGTATCTGGATAGGGACAATGCATATTAGGAGAGAGATTAGGAAGTGGTGCAGAGGCAAGAGACAGAGCAAAGTTTTGTAGAGTTCTTCACTCTTTGCAGTGGACCGGTTGTAGACATGGCTCAAGAGTTGGTCAGGGATGGTGAGCGAGAGTGGTACTACATGAATTTGTATGACCAAGAGGTACCTCTTAAGAGATGAGCTCCAATTGCTTCTCAGGTGCTCAGCAGTAGATCATATAGTTGATAGTCCCATAACAGATCCTAGAGAAATGGTGGTGTCCTAGGACCTCGTAGGCCAAGACCTTATGATAGGCCCCAGTCCGCATAGTGATCATCAAGCTCTCCTCGTCAGTCACCTCCTCATTATCCTCATCAGAGTAGTGGGAGTTCACCATAAGGACATGTTTATATATTTGTATACATTGTATTATGATTATAGAGCCCGCGAGCAACATTTTTGATATACATCTTGGATATTATACTAACACATTTTTATATATATGGGATGCATTTTTTGGTGGCGATTATATGATGTGTTTGTTTATGTAATACAATGTGTTGTGTAGTTTTTCGCACACATGCCCCACTAGAAACAGGGACCCTCTTTCGCTTTGGTTTTGGTGTTTTGGCCCTTTCTTTTGAGGTTTTGTCTTACTTAGGCACATGCTTAGATGTCTATTTTGAATGCCTAAGTGTTTTCCCTAGGTTATTCATTGAAAATCTTAAGTTCTGGATGAATTTTTGGGCTTTTGCTTGGAATCAGGATTTTCTGCCCTGGTCAGATTTTCCTGGATCTTGCTCGGAATCTGGCTAGACCCTTGTTGTTCGGGGATTTTTGGTCTTCACAAATTTTCGTGTGGGCTGGATTTTCCTAGATTTTGCCTTGTTGTCGATTTCCCAGGTTTCATGACTGTCTTATGCTAATGGCTTCATACATGCTTTGAAGGCTAGATTTTACTTCATTCTTGAGATCTTTTGCACCATTATGCTCACTATTTGCCATTTTTTGAGCTAAGAGCTGCATCCTTAAGGTTTGTCCTTTGAACTTTTGGTTAGATTTGGGCGTTTGGGTTTGAGTTGGTCTCGTTTGGTGGTAGTTTCTTGTGCTTTCCTGGGTCTGTTCTTTGAGGACCCTGTTCTCTTTGCATTTTATGATTCTTGGATTGGTTTCCACTTTATAATGGTATCTGTCTGATTGCTCTACTTTGAATTGAATTATGAATGGCATGTCGGTATTATGAGAGCTTATGGGATTTGAATTCTTGTGTTTGTTTATTTCATGCTAGGGTTGTTCAGTATTGCATCATTTGTCATCTCCCAAGCGAGTTTTGAGCTCATTTGTCTGTTTACATTTCGATGAATCTTGCTTGAGAGTGATTAGTAAACCCTAGTGATGACTTAACAGTTGAAGCAACTATATTCTGAAATTTCCTATGCGCTAATGGAAGATGGGTAGGGTTTTAGACCTAGGGCAGTGCCATATCGGGTGATCTCATCTTAGAGCGGGCCTAAAATACAAGGAAAATCGATGAAAGGTCCATCCCTGACTTGTCCTGAGTAAACCTTTTGAAATTCTGTGTTGGTTTAGTGTTTGGATGAAATCGGGACTCTCCATCCCTTCTGGATTCCCTTCACTATGACCATTCGAGATCGCTGAGATGTCATATCGATCACCCTATAGTTCACTGATGAAGTCTTTTATGCATATAAGTCGACGAGACAAAGATGATTCACCGAGACCTCACTTTGTAAGAAAATGTCTCATCGACATGCTTGTTCATATTCGCTATCAGCAAGACTAGCCCTAGTTGGCAGGAGGTCATAGCGGGATCCAGTAGCTTTACCGATATCCATTTGCTTCACCAAGACATTCGTCCTTCGGCGAGACCTCCCATCGAGAACTTTTGCTTTCATCGAGCTCTATTCTTTTTAGTCGCTATGACCCTTTGAAGTGGGCAAGATGTCATATCAGTCATTCTGTGTCTTGCCGAATACCTTTGTGGGTTTGTATTTGATTGCCAGGACACTGTAATTTTCACGCTGAACCTTTTATCGGCAAGACAAACCCCGTCACCGAGAGCTCATAGCGGGCTCCTTTTGTCTTGCCAAGTTTTCATCTTGTCATTGAGATCTCCCCTTTTGGCGAGACCTTTTTCCGAACATACCCTACTCCTGTCGAGTGCCCTTCAAAGTCTGGGAGACTCTGTCTAGTCAGAGAGACCTTCCAATGAGCTCACTACTCTTGCTGAAGCCTTCACTTTTGGTGAGACTCCTAACAGTCGCCAGGACTCCATAACGAGGCCTTCTATTCTTAGCGAGTCTAGATCATTTCAGGTAGACCACATATTGTCGGCCAGAGGTTATACCGATAGAACTCCACATCGGTGAAACATTACGCAGTCGTTGGGACCTCTAGCCGAGCTCAAAACGTTTCACCAAAAGCCCTCCTAAGTCCATATCTTCACTGTGACAGTGTCTTTCTCACACCGAAGGTCTCTTATGTTATATTGCCGGTTGGTAGGACATGATCTCAACTTCACCAGGACCTCATATCAAAAACGTTAGTCTGGCCGAAGTTATTACTTAAACTCTAATGGTCAGTAAGACAAGGGGGGATTCGCTGTGACTTTACCCCAAAGAAGATTTCTCATCGATATGACTCTGCTCATTGCCAGTCGGCAAGATGTGCCCCACTCGGCGTGACCTCATCCCGAATGGAGGTTGTTTGGTCGAAGTACTTGCCTTTGCACCATTTGGTTTAGAATTGTGCCTTGACCGTGGATTTCCGCTGGGTCCGGATTTCTCTGAAATTTGCCATCTCCTAGATTTCCCGAAATTCCTCTTTGGCTCATTCTTCACTGGAATCCGTCTCTAGCGGATTTTCCTGAAAGTTGGTGAAATGTAAAGAAAAATGGAATAGCATGATGTGTTACTAATTTGTGATGCATTTTATGATTTATTTCATGTCATTTTTGGATGTCCCATGTGATTTATTGATGAAAAATGATCAGGTTTGATGGTTAAGTAGGTGTTTCTTGGTTATTCCATTGGAATTCGATCAGTCTGGAATTTCCCAAAATTCCCCTCTGGCCTGGATTCTGCGGATGGTCTTGAAACCCAAAATTTGTTGTGGTCATTTTATATGAATTTTAATAACACCTTGACTATATGAGATACATTCTAATGGTGTTTTGATGAGTTAACATGGCTCTTTCCTATGGTTTTTACTATGATTTTCATGTTGAGTGCAGGCTGAATCAAGCAAGGCAGTAGCTGGGTCTTCATTGTCTGAACCAGAGAGGATTAAGCTGGACATCAAGAGCAAGGTCCTTAAGAGTAAGATCACTTCTGTCTGGTCAGAAGTCACTGATACAAATGTTGGCCTCTGGGACTATGAGGAATTTAAAGCAAGGATGGCAGCCAAGGATCCTCCTTTGCTGACTAGAAGGATGATGGAATAAGGCTTGTCACATGTTGTTGGTTTCCCTTCTACGATGCAGTGCTATGAGATGGTCCTTGAGTGTGCTAGGCACTATGATCAGGACACACAGAGGATTATTGGTCCTCAAGGGAGGGTTGTTGCAAATCTCAACACGGTCTCCATTGCCCAAACCTTTGACATGCCAGACCAGTCTCATGTGGTGGGATTCACCACTGATGCAACTTAGGAGTTCTATGATGACCTGACTATGAAGTCACAACAGCTGATCATCTCCTGGCTAGAGAAGCCCAAGTCCCACTATTCCATGTTGCCCAAGCAGTTGTACAGAGCAAAATTCAAGAAGGAATACTATGATGCCATCACCTTTCGTATCAGGGTGGTTGGACTGAAGAGTGCTGTTACATTTGAGAATTGGATGTGCCATGCGATTGTCAGGATGGAACAAGAGAAAATTAACTACCATTGGACAGGGGTCATTAGCCAAGTAATTCATAAACAATTGTCCAATGTGTTGTAGACAAAGACCATCACAATGACCTCATATTTGGTCTATGCACTTGCTAGATTCCATCCCTACAGAGGATTAGATACAAAGGGAATTTTCGGGTAGGATATTATTTATGAAGTTTTCCCTTAGTTGCACTTAGGAGGTTCAAACTATAGGATGGAAAATGATGCATTCGCCATGCATATCACCCGAATTCTTCAAGAGTCAGAACATGTCAATATTTTAGATCTGGTTAAGGAACTCATCAAGAAATATGGAGCATGGTTTATTCAGTTCCCAACCTTCTCCTACATTTGGATTGATGGCTGCCAAAGGGCTTCATATAGAATTCCAAGGTATCCAAGTGATCACATTATCTTGTTGGAAGTCACTAGGAAAATTTGTGACTTTGATGCCATTGTCAAGAAGGATAAACATAAGACTGGATTTGGTGGAGACTTCCCCTTGAGGATTGGCACTGGAGAGGTTTTCCCTTCCATTGGTTTTGCTCAGGCTTCAGAAGAAGAGATGAGTACTCTTGGCCTATCTTTCCATTCCAAGAGATCCAGATTTAACATCACAGGAGAGGCTCAAAAGAAGGCTAGTAGAGAATATAGCCATAAGGTGAATTTGGAAGACTACTGGGTAAACTGTAGTGATGAATTTGAGGTTAGAAAGAGGAAATTCTCCCAGCTTCTAGTTGAGTCAATTTGATTATACAATGTGAAGGCAGTCCCCGATCAATTGGAAGATGATGAAAACTTGATCCAAGATCATGCCTACGAGGCCATAAAGGACAAACTAGTTGGTGATATGGATTGGTTGGAGGAAGAAAAGATAGAGTTAAAACAATTGATGGATCCAGTTCTCAAATTCACTAGGATGTGGCTAAAGCACAAAATTTGGTAGTTGGAAAATAATGGTGTACAATGCACCTATATGTTGATGGGAGATTTGGATCCCCACTCTGCCTCTGAAGAATCTACCGAGCAGGATCCTGAGGGTAAAGGTAAGTTAGACTCCCCATCCAAGATCAAGACAAAAGGTGTTCAGCAAATAGAAGTCCAAGAGACAAAAAATAAGAGGGAGCCAAAAGCTAAGAAGAGGACAAGGACTAAAAAGTCTGAGCAGAAAGAGACTGAAAAGAAGAATCCTTAGGCTGATGGTCCTATGCCTAAAAGGAGAAGAATTATAAAATTGTCAGAAAGGGCTAGCTCCAAGGAAGGGAAGGAAGAGGTAATTACTCCAATAGTGGTAAATGTTGAAAGTTCGGGAGAGAAGGCCAAAGTATATACAAGGAGGTCTAGGACTCCTTCTCCTAGGGACAGTGTGCCTAAGGCAGATTTTCCTCCTGCCGCTCCTTATGAAGGGCAGCTAGATGACATCTCTCCCGCTCATGAAGTTCAAAGTGAACCTGGCGAAAATGAAAAGGTTGATGAACATCTAGACACTGAAGGGGAGGAATTCCATGAGGGGGAACTCTACACTGCAGAAGTCGAAATTGAAAAAGAAATACAATCTCCCTTGGCTGCATATGCAGAGTCACCAGTCACAAATGAGGTAGTTGAATCTCCTCCAAGGGACGAGGAAGCAGAAAAGGTCCTATCACTAGAACATAAGGGAGAGCATATTGAAAAGGAAGGCAAGATGGATGAGACCCCTAAGAAACACAATTTAGAGGAAAATATTTCGGAGGATCAGCAGGGAGATATGCAAACTGATTCACAATTGGAGCCCATCGTTCCAGAGTAGCTAGACAAAGAGATAAAGAGAAAGAAAGTTGTCGTAGAAGACATGCCACCAAATTGGGATGCACTCCTAGCCAAAATTGGGAAATATAAAGGTAAGAAGAAGGCTAGAGTGATCTCAAAGGTTGAAAGGGATGAAGCACATAACAAAATTGTTCATATCACCACCCCTGCTCCAGACAAAGATAGAAATGATGTGGTCAGATAAGATTATAGTGTTTAGACTTTTAACCTAGGGCCTACATCAGTTGAACAGGATTTTGAAGACTATGAAGTCTCCAGTACAGTTATTGTGGATAGATTGAGAAAGGAAATGAAAACCAAGTAGGAGCTGAAGAGAGAAAATGAGAATCTCAAGAAGTTCTTGGAAGAATTAATGAAACCACTGTGGTCCATTAACCCTTCTTCCTCTGCTACAAATCCTCTACCTCAGGAGACCATAACTGAGCTAGAAAAGATGAAAGCTTCCACCCTTTCCATGATGAATTGGTTGCAAGGAGTGCAAATAAAGGGTGATGAGGCTATTAAGGAGATCCTGTCAATAGGAAAGGATGTTGTCATGACAACTGAGTGGTTGAAGGCGGTGTTAGCACAAGACAAGGAAGATACATAATTTCTTCTACAGAAAACCAGAACTATAATTGAATACACCCGGGACAGATTGGTAAGTGATGAGATCCTTCTTTATTTAGAGCTGCCGAAGCATGGGAATGGTTTGAGGCATTGCAAATCAGGTAGAAAGTATTGAAAAATATTTACAAGCAGAGAAAGCAATTTGATGATGCCCTAGCTAGTGTCTATGATGGTTGCATTGTTTTTTTTGAGATAATGACGGGAAGAAGGAAGATCATGCCAAAGTATCTGAACTAGGAACAGTTGAGGAAGTGGTGGCATGATGTCTATGCACCACTTGATGATGGGTCCATTTCTAAGCACTAGTTGGATGATGCGGCCACCTACCTTGGACTTATTGACAAATACCTAACGTATAAGGTAGACTAGGATAAGTCGGTCAAATGGTTAAGAGAAGAGATTATGTCCATGGAGAATCGACTTAGGATTTTACCCCTGCCACCTGTGGCAGACTTGGGTGCGGCATTCTTGAAAGTACATGAAGAGCCAGATAAAAATAGAGATAATAGGGAAGGGAGCTAATGATAGGCTGCGACGTGATTTGTGCTTCCCTATTATCTTCCCACGCGTTTGTCTGAACTTCATTGCGGATCCCAGGCCCACTTGGATCGAAAGTGCATTTATGCTTATTTGACTGACCGTGGGTTTCTCTTGACCGAGTTGTTGCACCATTAATGCTGCAAAACCCTTGCCTAGCTGATAGGTTTTCTGGGAGAATTCTATATATTGGGCATTTCGCCTCTTTGTAAGGGGTTATAAGTTAGATAGTTAGAATTTTGTAATTGGAATATAGAGATAGTTAGAAGCAAGTAAGCAAGTAGTTTCCCTCAAGCAAATATTGTAACAGAAAGCTAGAATTGTTGCTATAGTGAACAATTTGAATACAAGAAATGACATTGTGATTTGGTGCCATACTTGTTTTCTTTTGTTCTGCATGGTTCTTGTTATTCTATCTTTAAAATTGCTTTGAGAAGGTTAATATTTAGATTCAATTTGATTTAATAATGTTTGTGATTCGATACTTGAATGTTGTAGCAATCCTTCAGTCCATACATTTTGCAACCAACTGATTGTTAGTTGTTTTGCAAAGTTAGCCTGGACTTCATATTTCAGTGTGCTTAGTTTGATTGTGAAGATTTGTTCATTATAACTACAATAGGGTTGTTGAATGAATGTTCATGATTTGAAAATCCTAACACCTTAGAAGATTGCACTGTTTTATGTGAGATTGTAGATCTATCTTGGTCAAGCAGAGATCAGTTTTGAGGGGTTGGTCCATTTCGAGTGTTGGTTACTTTCATTGTTAATCTTAGGTTTAGTATTAAGTTTAGGAATCTCTTCGAAACCCTTATCCTTTTTCTATTTTTTTGATTATTGGGTTAAATCGAGGAGTGAAGCATTCATCAGATTATTAGATCTGATAAAATTGATTCAGTATTTTTCTTGTAGTAAGGTCCCATTGTGATTACCAGTATTTTCACATTTTGTTACTAAGTTGTTTATGCACTATCAAGACCTAACATTAGAGACCTTGGGGTTATCTCTTGAGGCTTGCCGATAGAGATTTACCTTTCAAGAGAGATAGGATACCATATTCTATCTAGGTTGTTATTGTGCAGAAAACATGATCAATAGGAATTGGCGCTAGAAGGAGGGCTCGAATAAGCAAGCTGGATCAATTTTTGAACGCCATCTCTCCTAAGAGATTTAGAAGAAGAACAAGATCTGCTCCAGGAGAGGAAGAATTTTAGGAATAACTAGACCCTACTCGGTCAAGAAGGACCAACAAAAGAAGGGAATCATCATCATCATCCCATCCACCTCCCACATCTCCATCATCCCCATCTTCATTGGGTTGATCTGAGTCTAAGGCCATTCCTAGTCCACAACCTCATCCAGTCATAAATTAGCCATTACCACCCCCACCTCCACCAATGGCTTTCCTAGTGACCAACCCATCTCCACTGAGTTTCGTTGTTTACAATGTCATGCCAAAAAACCCTAAACACTTTTGTTCAAAATTCCATATCAATGATCCAAATAGAACCGCTGAGGAGCACATTAGGATCTTTCAGACTGGCCTTAAAGATAGAGGGATAAACCATGAGGATGTAGCATGTAGGTTATTTCCTTATTCACTAGGGGAAGATGCATTTTATTGGTACAACCATTTACCTACTGGATCTATCCAATATTGGACTGAGTTAGAGGTTGCCTTCTTGCAGAAGTTTTGAATCCCCATTAGTTCTAGTGAGCTTTATCATCAGTTCACTAATGTGAAGAGAGAGGCCAATGAGCCCATAGGATCTTTCAACAATAGGTTTCATCATGCTTATACCAGATTACAGACGCCTTATGTTGTTGATGAACTCACCGCCTTAGAAGTTTATTATGAAGGACTTGATAGTTTAACAGCTATCTTTATGAAATGGAGTAATAACCCCCCTTAGAGTTTACTAGATGTATATGAAAAGGCTGTAAAAGTTAGTACTAATATAAGGCAACATTTTTCTAGGCCTTTACCCTCATTAGGACCCGTTGCCCACCCTAGACAAGTTCTGGCTCTCAATCAAGCTTTTGCGAACCATACTCCAATCATGAATCTAGTAGCTCAGTTGCCTCTGGTCCCTTACCCAGGACCTCCTGGTGGACAAGTTTCATCAGTAATTAGTTATCCTCAGCAAAAGGTGAATCAACCTCTACATATCTAGCCTTAGGCTAGTTATCCTTCATACCTGCAAAATTTTGAAGTCTTGAACCAGTCACTAAATGCCAATGCTGCAGTAGGCTATTCCCAAAATAATGCAAATCAACCTCCATACAGTAATCCTAACAAGGAAAGACTAGATGAATTGTTTGAGTAGATAAAGAAGCTAAATATGGAGGTGACTTACTTAAGGAACCATAACAGCCAGTTACAAGCTGCTCAGAGAAATATGTAGTCCAGTCAGAACAGAGAGAATCCACAAGGATAACACTTTGATAGAGGGCAACGTCAAGATCGAGGATACAATAGTGATAGAGGATATAACCAAGATCGAGGGTATAACAATGATAGAGGATTTAACAATGGCAGGAGATATAATAGTGATAGAAGATAGAATTATGATAAAGGACAATCATCAGGTCAGAACTTTGACAAAGGACCAGGTGGTGGACAAGGATTCGAGAGAAGGTAGCATCAGGACATAATAGGACTTGGAACACAAGTCCCAACAATGGAGGAATTCCCACCCCATTGGATCAACCAATTAGTCAACCTATCAATCAGTCTGCTAGTCAACTAGTTAATAAAGAGAAGCCTCCTAGTGTGTATATCTAGCTGAGGCTACTTTATCAGGGTGGTGTAGGCTCCACAAGACTAGTCAACATTCTGAGTTGGACTGTCAAGAATTCCAAACAACTGCCTCAATCTTTCAGTATGAAGTGGAGAACAATACAAGCTGTTAGGAAATAGTACCTTTTATTCCTTATGATTCAGCAGTGTTGGTATTGAACCATGCTCCTTTTCCACAAAGTGAGGATAATGCACCCGAAGAAGAATCTGACCAGTTAGAGGAAGAGGCAGGCCAGGTATGCAATGGTGATGAAATGACACAGTTATTTGATGAGAGTCAAATGAATGATAATGGTCCCAAAGATGAAGAAGAAGCTTACATTGAAGAAGTGTAGACCTTCCAGAGACCTGTCAAGAAGTATGACTTGAGAGAGTTTCCACACAGGTGCCCATAGGCAGGAGGCCCCTTTACTACTTCCATCCCACCAAATAATTTCAACACACCTCCAAACCCTAATGCTATTAACAATCACTCATTGCCCCCAGTTTCCAGGCAATATTTATCCCAAGGAGGACATGCTGATGTACCAAAAGGAAGAAATGCTGATGTAAGTAAAGAAAAGATGGTGGAATACCTGAGGGAGGCCCCCATCGATTTAAATGAAGAACAATTGGCCACGTATGTTGCTGAAGAACTCCAAAAATTGAAGGTAAATCTATCTGCATTTGAGCTATTAAGAGTTTCATCCATTAGGAATGTAGTCTTAGGTTCTTATGATGCAAATTCCATGTTGGAAGATAAATCAGTTAGCAAGAATGCCCATAAAGTATCTAGTTCTCAGCCAATAGGAGGGAAAAACCGAGCTCATAATCAAGACCATATGCCCCCTGGAGATACTGGGAAAGAAAAGGATAATTCTCAAGTTGTTCAAGTAGATACTCCCTTAACTCTGTTTCAAGGGAAAATAGACACACCCCCATTCTTGATTTATGTCCACGTATTTGGCAAGAATTTACATAATTGTCTATTGGATTCGGGTGCTTCAACCAATGTTATGTACCTTGGTGTCTGTAGAGCTATGGGTATCACACCTACTAATTCTCAAAAGAAAGTCACACAGTTGGATAGGACTGAAGTCAATGTTGTAGGAGAGTTGAACATGATTCATATGTAGATTGCTTCTGATCCTAGAATTCAACAGGTTATCAATATACAAGTGGCTTACATTCCTAACACTTATGGCCTAATCCTAGGAAGGGACTTTACCAAGGATTTGAATGGATATGTTTCAACTAATCACTCTCATATGTGGCTTCCTTGGAAAGGAGTTCCAAATTAGATTATAATTGAATGAGAACCCAGAATGAAGTATATGATTACAGAATATCAGAAAACTTCTACTAAAATTCTGGTATCAGAAGTAAGCATGGGTAATTATATACTTTCCACTCCCCTTGAAGAACTAGATTCAGAGGAGGTCCTCATGTTGCATACAGTGTCTCATGGCCTCACGACAGAGTCTAGTGGTGTTGAAGTGCTAGTGGAACCAGTTAAGGACAATGGTGAACCAGCTAAAAGTAATGATGATCCAAAAGATAATCAGTTGGCTTTGCTAGGCAGTTTTTAAGAGTTCATTCAAAAATGTATTGAAGGTTAGATTCAGTTAGGAAGAAGAATGAACTTTGAAGAGTTACTTTTTCCCAATTGGTGTAGGGTACATAATTCTTCACATTCAAAATTGGACCGTTGCTTATGCCAAGCTGTAGTAAAACAAATATAGAAGTCTACTAATCCTACTCCTACGGTCCCAATCAATGTCCAAGAAGACCACAAAGGAAATGGAGTGATGCCTTCTAAAAATCCATCTAGCAACAACAATGTAAGTGAAGAAGTGAAGAATTCCATAGGTGTTGGTTGTTGGATGTTAAGATTCGATGTGTCCAAATCAAAACAAGGAGCTAGGGTAGGATTTGAGCTAATCAGCCCAAAAGGTAAGACATTTTTTGCTACTCATAGACTTCAGTTTCATTGTACAAATAATGTAGCAGAATACGAAGCTTTGGTTCATGGATTGTTAATGGCCTTGAAGAAGAAGGTTAAGATCTTGCAAGTGTATGGAGATTCTAAATTAGTAGTCAAGCAAGTTAGAAAACAATATTCTTGTTATGACAAAAGAATGACTAAGTACAGACACAGAGTATGGGACTTTATTGAAGGATTTGACACCTTCAACATTCAGCTGATTCCATGAAATAAAAACCAGACAGCTGATTCTTTGGCCCAGGCAGCCAGTACTCTACAGCCTCTATTTCTTTCTGGGTTGAAGAAGTTTACTGTAGAGCTGACCCCAGTACCCTCAGTACATGATAATGTCACCAACTTCCAGGAATTTGAAGATGACAAGCATATTCTAGATTTTATAACAAATACAGATGTTTTTGCTTCTCACATCATCGATGAAACTGAGCTCCAAGAAGCTAAGATGGACTTAGAAGGGGTGATTAATCTAAAGACCAACACAATTCCCAGGGGAATGGTGCAACTAGAGAGGATCTTTGATCTTGACAAGGTCAGAGATCAAGAATGGGATACTAGGAAAGAGTCCATTAGTGGACAATGTGATAAATATAATATGGGATCTCAAGAGGATGTCAAAAATTTTCTTATTGGAAAAGTGTGCACTCTTGAAGAAATACGAGGAATCATTGATGCATTACATAGATATCCAGATGTGATAGCCTAGAGTTATGAAGACTTGAAGACCTATGATACATCAGTCATAGCTCATACTATCCCTCTCAATCAAGGAGTGAAGCCTTTCAGATAGAGGCAGAGGCCTATTAATTCTCTACTAGAACGCATAATATAGAAGGAAGTACAAAAACTGTTGTCCGCAAGGATAATATTCCTAGTTAGACACTCCTCTTGGGTTGCAAATCTAGTTCCAGTACAGAAGAAAAATGGTGAAATCAGACTATGTGTAGATTTCAGGAACCTAAACAGAGCATCAGAGAAAGATAATTATCCAGTTCCCTCGTTAGATGAAGTACTCCAGATCGTCAATGGAGCTCAGATGATGTATTTTCTAGATGGTTACTCATGATACAATCAGGTCATGGTGCAGTACGAGGATAGACACAAGACTACTTTCACCACTAAGTGGGGCACTTTTGCTTATAGAAGAATGCCTTTTGGCTTGATTAATGCTGGAGCTACATTCCAGAGAGAAATGGATATAGCCTTTAAAGACATAATTGGGAAGTGCATAATCATCTACATGGATGACCTGGCGGTATTTTCAAAGAAGAGAGGCGATCATATCTCAGATTTTTGCAAATTTTTTCAAAAATGTAGAGAATTTAGGATATCCCTCAATCCCAAGAAATGCATCTTTGGAGTAACAAAAGGTAAGTTATTAGGGCATATTATCTCTAAAAAGGGAATTGCAATTGATCCAGAATGTATAGAGGCCATTCTCAAGATCGTACCACCTGCTAGTAAAAAAGAAATGAAGTTCTTTGGCAAGATCAATTTTGTCAGGAAGTTCATCACTGGGTTTGCAAAAATAGTTAAGCCACTGAATGCAATGTTGAAGTAGGAGGCCAAGGTGGAATGGAATGTAGAAGCAAAAGAAGCATTCACAGAGATAAAAAGGGATATTGTTGAAGCTCCAGTTTTAGTAAGTCCCGATTATGCCAAACCATTCTACATATATTCATTTGCTTCTGACCACTCCTGTGCTGCTATATTAACATAGAAATCTGACCAAGGCAATGAACACCCCATAGCATTCATGAGCATACCATTGAAGGATGTGGAGATGAGGTACCCAAATGTGGAGAAGTAAGCTTATGCCTTAGTCAAGGCGGTTAAGAAGTTTAGACATTACATCCTCAGAAATAAGATATTTGCTATAGTTCCTAATCTTGCGATCAAGCTGCTCTTGATACAGAATGAACTGGGAGAACGAAGAGCCAAGTGGGTAACTATGCTACAAGAGTTTGATATGGAAATTCAGCCCATGAAGCTAGTAAGAGGGTAGGGGCTCACAAAGACAATGGCAGAGACAGGCCCTAATCTTACAGCTCAGGCTTATACTTTAGAGGATGTTTCTCCTGCGAGTGGTATGATGATATTGTTCATTATCTCCTGACTCAGAGGTGTCCTGATCATCTCAATTCAATACAAAGAAGGGAATTGCGCTTAAAGAGTGACAGTTTCATGTTAAAAAGGGTTGTCTTATACAAGAAAAATCATGAGGGTGTGTACTTAAGGTGCCTAGGAAGGGCAGAATCTGAAACAATGATGTCAGAACTCCATGACAGATATGGTATAGACCATGGGTCAGCACCATCTACAGCAAACCAGATTCTCAGAGCTGGTTACTACTAGCCTACATTGTTCAAAGACACCCACAGTCATGTCAGGACATGCCATGTGTGTCAGACGGTGGCCACTAGAGAGAAGTATGCTGCACTCCCACTTCAGTCGGTCGTCGAGGTAAAACCTTTTGCACAATGGGGAATGGACTTCATTGGCCCCATCAATCCACCCTCCTCCACTGGTCACAGGTATATTCTCACCATTACTGATTATTTTACATGATGGAGAGAAGCTCTTGCATGCAAACAGTGTACTTCTGAGGTAGTGATTAACTTCCTTGAATCTGATATTCTTAATCGTTTTGGATGTCCTATGTCTTTGGATTGTGATAATGGTCCTACATTTTCATCATTAAAGTTTTCTAATTGGGCTTTTGATCATGGGATCATTATAAAATTTGCATCCAATTACTATCCATAGGGTAATGGGTTGGCTGATTCCTCTAATAAGAATCTTCTGACCGTCATCCGCGAATTGTTAGGGAGGAACCCTAGAGACTGGCATACTTAGCTCAAATTTTCTCTTTGGGCAGATCGTACAAGACATAAAGCTTCCATAGGGATGTCACCCTACCACCTGGTTTATGGATTAGAACCTATATTCCCTATACAATTGAAAATTCCTACCCTTCAGTTCATTAATGACTACTATGATGAGGGAGATAGACGTGAGGCAAGACTTGCTGAATTGTTGCACCTTGAAGAAAAAAGAGATGAAGCCCTGGAGAACTTTGCTAAAAATCAAGGGGTTGTCAAGAGATGGTTTGATAAGAGAGCCAAGGTCAAAGATTTTAGAATTTCTGACTTGGTTCTTTACTGGGATAAAGCCCATGACCGTAAGGGAGAGCATGGAAAATTTGACAAACTTTGGCTCGGTCCTTACCAGATTTCAGAAATCCTGGGAGATAATGTTTTTCATTTGAAAACTCTCATTGGAGAGGATATTCCACTGCCTGTCAATGGGCAGTATTTGAAGCATTATTTCCAGTCTTGAGCTGTTTTCAGCTCTGTTCTTGTATATAGTTAGATTAGGGTTTTCCTTTCTGCTTTGCTTTTGTTTGTTTTGGTTAGTGTAGGTTTTCTTTTGGTTTGTTGGTTTTTGCTCCGCTCTTTCTTTGGGGGTTTCTCTGTTTTCGCCTGGTTGTGTTGCACCTGCATGGTAAATCCATCCTCTTTGGAATTGTTCTAAGTATTTTGGGGTGAACTTTAGTCTTGCATCTTGAAAGGATGGTTGAAGTCTTTGCTATTGCCAACAGTCTTAATGTTAGATTTATAGAAGATTGAGTCACTAGTGTGGATTTGAACTTGAAATACTCTGAAATCTTATATCCATCATATATCTTAAGAATCCTGGTGTCACTATAGGAATTCTTGTGAAGTCTTGTCAAGTGAAAAATCTTATTTCTGCTTCAGCACCACTGTGGTTCTCAACCCTAAGTGTGAACTTCCTTGTTCACAAGTTGAAATGAAAGTGACATATCAAGAATATCAAAAGAAAGAAAAATGAAATATTGAATATCAAAAGAATAAATTCAACTTATCAGGGGTACCTGAATATCTCTACCGGGGCTATGGATGCCTGACTGGCAGTAGAGCTATGTTCAGTAGAGTCACAATGATAACCTCATCAGGGCTATGGATGCCTGATTGGCAACGAGGCCCTATGTAGGTTGCTTTTGAAGTTGGAATCTTTACGTAGCCTGACTTGACCAAACTTGGTTTTCTGTAGTAACTTAAGGAGGGAAATGAACTCATATGCACACACTTGGATTTTCAATTTATGAAAGGTTTGATCTATCATTTGGTTATGATTCTTTAAATCTTTGCATTTTGACTTGTTTGTTTGATGGTGAGATTGAAACCAGAGATTCTGGGTTCTTGATTCCTATTTGTCATCAAATGCTCTGGAGCATTTTCCTAGCAGAAGTCACCATTTGTTGTGCAGTTTTTCGCACACACGCCCATCTAGAAGTAGGGACCCTCTTTCACTTTGGTTTTGGTGTTTTGGCCCTTTTTTTGTGGTTTTGTATTACTTAGGCATGTGCTTAGATGTCTATTATGAATGCCTAAGTGTTTTCCCCAGGTTATTCATTGAAAATCTTAAGTTTTGGATGAATTTTTAGGCTTTTGCTTGGAATCGGGATTTTTTGCCCTTGTCAGATTTTCCTGGATCTTGCTTGGACTCCAGTTGGACCCTTGTTGTTGGGGGATTTTTGGTCTTCATGGATTTCTATGTGGGCTGGATTTTCCTAGATTCTACCCTATTGTCAGTTTCCCAGGTTTCATGACTGTCTTATCGGTTACATTAATGGCTTCCTACGTGCTTTGAAGGATATATTTTACTTGATTCCTGAGATCTTTTGCACCATTATGCTCACTATTTGCCATTTTCTGAGCTGAGAGTTGCATCCTTAAGGTTTGTCCTTTGAGATTTTGGTTAGGTTTGGGTGTTTGGGTTTGAGTTGGTCTCATTTGGTGGTAGTTTCTTGTGCTTTCCTGCATCTATTCTTTGATGACCCCGTTTTCTTCACATTTGCTGATTCCTGGATTGGTTTCTGCTTTATAATGGTATGTGTCTGATTACTCTACTTTGAATTGAATTATGAATGGCACGTGGATATTATGAGAGCTTATGGGATTTGAATTCCTGTGTTTGTTTATTTCATGCTAGGGTTGTTTAGTATTGCATCATTTGTCATCTCCCAGGTGATTTTTGAGCTCATTTGTTTGTTTGCATTTTGATGAATCTTGCTTGAGAGTAATTAGTAAACCCTAGTGATGACTTAATAGTTGAAATAACTATATTCTAAAATTTTTTGTGCGCTAATGGTGGATGGGTAGGGTTTTAGACCTAGGGTAGTGCCATATCAGGTGATCTAGTCTTAGAGTGGGCCATAAATACAAGGAAAATCGATGAAAGGTCCATCCCTGACTTGTCCTGAGTAAACCTTTTGAAATTTTGTGTTGGTTCAGTGTCTGGATGAAATCGAGACTCTCCATCCCTTCTGAATTCCCTTCGCTGTGACCGTTTGAAATCGCTGAGATGTCATATCGATCACCCTATAGTTCACTGATGAAGTCTTTTATGCATATCAGTCGACGAGACAAAGAGGATTCCCCGAGACCTCACTCCATAAGAAAATGTTTCATCGACATGCTTGTTCGTATTCCTTGTCAGCAAGACTAGCCCTAGTCGGCAGGAGGTCATATCAGGATCCAATAGCTTTACCAATATTCATTTGCTTTTCCAAGACATCCGTCCTTCGGCGAGACCTCCCACTAAGAACTTTTTCTTTCATCGAGCTCTATTCTTTTCAGTCGCTGTGACCCTTCAAAGTTGGCGAGATGTCATATGGGTTATTCTGTGTCTTGCCGAAGCCCTTTGTGGGTTTGTATTTGATCGCTAGGACACTGTAATTCTCACGTCGAACCTTCTTTCAACAAGACAAACCTCGTTGCCGAGAGCTCATAGTGGGCTCCTTTCGTCTTGCTGATTTTTTGTCCCGTCGCTGAGATCTCCCCTTTCGGCGAGACCTTTCACCGAACATACCCTACTTCCGTCGAGTGCCCTTCGAAGTCAGGGAGACTCTATCTAGTCGGAGAGACCTTCTAGTGAGCTCACTACTCTTGCCAAAGCCTTCTCTTTCGACGAGACTCCTAACGGTCACCAGGACTCCATAGCAAGCCTAGATCTTTTCGGGTAGACCACATCTTGTCAGCTAGAGGTTATACCAATAGAACTCCACATCGGCGACACATTACGTAGTCACTGGGACCTCTAGCCAAGCTCAAAACGTTTCACCAAAATCCCTCCTAAGTCCATATATTCATTGTGACAATGTCTTTCTCACACCAAAGGTCTCTTATGTTATATCACCGGTCAGCAGGACATCTCAACTTCACCAGGACCTCATATCGAAAACGTTAGTTTGGTCGAAGTTATTACTTAAACTCTAATGGTTGGTGAGACAAGGGGGGATTCGTTGTGACTTTACCCCAAAGAATATTTCTCATGGACATGACTCTCCTCATCGCCGATCGGCAAGACGTGCCCCACTCGGCATGACCTCATCCTGAATGGAGGTTGCTTGGCTGAAGTACTTGCCTTTGCACCGTTTGGTTCAGAATTGTGCCTTGACCATGGATTTTCACCGGGTCCAGATTTCTCCAAAATCCACCATCTCCCAGATTTCCCAAAATTCCTCTTTGGCTCGTTCTTTGCTGGAATCCGTCTCTAGTGGATTTTCCCAAAAGTTGGTGAAATGTAAAGAAAAATGGAATAGCATGATGTTTTACTTATTTGCAATGCATTTTATGATTTATTTCATGTCATATTTGGATCTCCCATGTGATTTATTGATGAAAAATGACCAGGTTTGATGGTTAAGTAGGTTTTTCTTGGTTATTCCGTTGCAATCTGATCAGTCTATAATTTCTCGAAATTCCCCTTTGGCCTGGATTCTGTGGATGGTCTTGAAACCCAAAATTTGTTGTGTTCATTTTATATGAATTTTAATAACACCTTGACTATATGAGATGCATTCTAATGGTGTTTTGATGAGTTAACATGGCTCTTTCCTGTGGTTTTTACTATGATTTTCATGTTGAGTGCAGGCTAAATCAAGCAAGGCAGTAGCTGGGTCTTCATTGTCTAATGTAGAGAGGATTAAGCTGGAAATCAAGAGCAAGGTACCTAAGAGTAAGATCACTTATGTCTGGTCAGAAGTCACTGATACAAATGTTGGCCTCTGGGACTATGAGGAATTTAAAGCAAGGATGGTAGCCAATGATCCTCCTTTGCTAACTAGAAGGATGATGGAATCAGGCTTGTCACATGTTGTTGGTTTCGCTTCTATGGTGGAGTGATATGAGCTAGTCCTTGAGTGCGCCAGACACTATGATCAGGACACACAAAGGATTATTGGTCCTCATGGGAGGGTTGTTGCAAATCTCCACCTAGTCTCCATTGACCAAACCTTTGACATGCTAGACTGGTCTCATGTGTTGGGATTCACCATTGAGTCAGCTTAGGAGTTATATGATGACCCGACTGTGAAGTCACAATAGCTGATCAACTCCTAGCTGGAGAAGCCCAAGTCCCACTATTCCAAGTTGCCCAAGCAACTTTACAGAGCAAAATTTAAGAAGGAATACTATGATGCCATCACCTTTCTTAGCAGGGTGGTTGAACTGAAGAGTGCTAGTACATTTGAGAATTGGATGTGCCATGCAATTGTAAGGATGGAACAAGAGAAAATTAACTACCATTGGGCAGGAGTCATTAGCCAAGTAATTAATAAACAATTGTCCAATGTGTTGTAGACAAAGACCTTCACAATGACCTCATATTTGGTCTATGCACTTGCTAGATTTCATCCCTACAGAGGATTAGCTACAAAGGGAATTTTCGGGCAGGATATTATTTATGATGTTTTCCCTCAGTTGCACTTAGGAGGTTCAAACTATAGGAGGGAAAATAATGCATTCGCCATGCATATCACCTGAATGCTTCAGGAGTCAGAGCATGTCAGGATTTCAGATCTGGCTAAGGAACTCATCAAGAAATATGGAGCATGGTTTATTCAGTTCCCAACCTTCTCCTACATTCGGATTGATGACTTCCAAAGGGCTCCATAAAAACTTCCAAGGTATCCAACTGTTCACATTATCTTGTTGGAAGTCACTAGGAAGATTTGTGACTTCGATGCCATTGTCAAGAAGGAAAAACATAAGACTAGATTTGGTTGAGACTTCCCCTTGAGGATTGGCACTGGAGAGGTTTTCCCTTCCATTGGTTCTGCTTAGGCTTCAGAAGAAGAGATGAGTACTCTTGGCTTGTCTTTCCATTCCAAGAGATCTAGATTTAACATCACAGGAGAGGATGAAAAGAAGGCCAGTAGAGAATATAGCCATAAGGTGAATTTGGAAGACTACTCGGAAAACTGTAGTGATAAATTTGAGGTTAGAAAGAGGAAATTCTCCCGGCTTCCAGTTGAGTCAGTTCGATTATACAATGTGAAGGCAGTCCCTGATCAATTGGAAGATGATGAAAACTTGATCCAAGATCATACCTACGACGCCATAAAGGACAAACCAATTGGTGATATGGATTGGTTGGAGGAAGAAAAGAGAGTTAAAACAACTGATGGATCTAGTTCTCAAATTCACTAGGATGTGGCTAAAGCACAAAATATGGGAGTTGGAAAATAATGGTGTACAATGCACCTATACGTTGATGGGAGATTTGGATCCCCACTCTGCCTTTGAAGAATCTACCGAGCAG
Source organism: Sequoia sempervirens (assembly GCA_007258455.2). Classification (NCBI taxonomy): domain Eukaryota; kingdom Viridiplantae; phylum Streptophyta; class Pinopsida; order Cupressales; family Cupressaceae; genus Sequoia; species Sequoia sempervirens. The sequence goes on from VDFB02000013.1 coordinate 145,742,025, forward strand.
GATCCTGAGGGTAAAGGTAAGTTGGACTCCCCATCCAAGATCAAGACAAAAGGTGTTCAGGAAATAGAAGTCCAAGAGATAGAAAAATAGATGAAGCCAAAAGCTAAGAAGAGGACAAGGACTAAAATGTCTGAGGAGAAAGAGACCAAAAAGCAGAATCCTAAGGCTGATGGTCCTGTGCCTAAAAGGAGAAGAATTATAAAATTGTCAGAAAGGGCTAGCTCCAAGGAAGGGAAGGAAGAGGTAATTACTCCATTAGTGGTAAATGTTGAAAATTCAGGAGAGAAGGCCAAAGTATATACAAGGAGGTCTAGGACTCCTTCTCCTAGGGACAGTGTGCCTAAGGCAGATTTTCCTCCTGCCACTCCTTATGAAGGGTAGCTAGATGACATCCCTCCCGCTCATGAAGTTCAAAGTGAACTTGGAAAAACTAAAAAGGTTGATGAACATCTAGACACTGAAGGGGAGGAATTCCATGAGGAGGAACTCTATAGTGCAGAAGCCGAAATTGAAAAATAAATACAATCTCCCTTGGTTGCATATGCAGAGTCACCAGTCACAAATGAGGCAGTTGAATATCTTCCAAGGGAGGAGGAAGCAAAAAAGGTCTTGTCACCAGAACATAAGGGAGAGCATATTGAAAAGGAAGGCAAGATGGATGAGACCCTTGAGAAACACAATTTAGAGGAAAAGATATCAGAGGATCAGCAGGGAGAGATGCAAACTAATTCACAATTGGATCCCACCATTCCAAAGTGGCTAGACAAAGAGATAAAGAGAAAACAAGTTGTGGTAGAAGACACGCCACCAAATTGGGATGCACTCCTAGCCAAAATTGGGAAAGATAAAGGTAAGAAGAAGGCTAGAGTGATCTCAAAGGTTTTAAGGGATGAAGCACATAACAAAATTGTTCATATCACCACCCCTGCTCTAGAAAAAGATAGAAATTATGTGGTCGGAAAAGATTATAGTGTTTAGACTTTTAACCTAGGGCCTACATCAGTTGAATAGGATATTGAAGACTATGAAGTCTCTAGTATAGTTATTGCGGATAGATTGAGAAAGCAAATGAAAACCAAGTAGGAGCTGAATAGAGAAAATGAGAATCTCAAGAAGTGCTTGGAAGAATTAATGAAACCACTGCGATCCATTAACCCTTCTTCCTTTGCTACAAATCCTCTACCTCAGGAGACCATAACTGAGCTAGAAAAGATAAAAGCTTCCACCCTTGCCACGATGAATTGGTTGCAAGGAGTGCAAATAAAGGGTGATGAGGCTATTAAGGAGATCCTATCAACAGGAAATGATGTTGTCATGACAACTGAGTGGTTGAACGCGGTGTTAGCACAAGACAAGGAAATACGGATCTTCTTCTATAGAAAACCAGAACTATAATGGAATACACCCGGGACAGATTGGTAAGTGATGAGATCCTTCCTTCTTCAAGAGCTGCTGAACCATGGGAATCGTTCGAGGAATTACAAATTAGGTAGAAAGTATTGAAAAAGATTTACAAGCGGAGAAAGCAGATTGATGATGCCCTAGCTGGTGTCTATGATGGTTGCATTGCTTTTTTTGAGATAATGACAGGAAGAAGGAAGATCGCACCCAAGTATCTGAACTTGGAATAGTTGAGGAAGTGGTGGCATGATGTCTATGCACCACTTGATGATGGGTCCATTTCTGAGCACTAGTTGGATGATGCGGCCACCTACCTTGCAGTTATTGACAAATACCTAATGTATAAGGTAGACTGGGATAAGTCAGTCAAATGGTCAAGAGAAGAGATTGCGTCCATGGAGAATCAACTTAGGGTTTTTCCCCTGCCACCTGTGGCATACTTGGATGTGGCATTCTTGAAAGTACATGAAGAGCCAAATAAGAACAAAGATAATAGGAAAGGGAGCTAATGATAGGCTGCGGCGCGATTTGTGCTTCCCTATTATCTTCCCGCACGTTGGTCTAAACTGCATTGCGAATCCTATGCCGACTTGGCTAGAACGTGCATTTATGCTTATTTGACTGATCGTGGGTTTCTCTTGACTAAGTTGTTGCGCCATTAATGTTGTGAAACCCTTGCCTGGCCGACGGGTTTTCTGGGAGAATTCTATATATTGGGCGTTTCGCCTCTTTGTAAGGGGTTAGAAGTTAGATAGTTAGCATTTTTAATTGGAATATAGAGATAGTTAGAAGCAAGTAAGCAAGTAGTTGCCCTCAAGCAAATACTATAATAGAAAGCTAGAATTGTTGCTACAGTGAACAATTTGAATACAAGAAATGACATTGTGATTTGGTGCCATACTTGTTTTCTTTTGTTCTACATGGTTCTTGTTATTCTATCTTTAAAATTGCTTTGAGAAGGTTAATATTTAGATTCAATTTGATTTAATAATGTTTGTGATTCGATACTTGAATGTTGTAGCAATCCTTCAGTCCATACTTTTCGCAACCAACTGATTGTTAGTTGCTTTGCAAAGTTATCCTAGATTTCGTATTTCAGTGTGCTTAGTTCGATTGTGAAGATTTGTTCATTATAACTACAATAGGGTTGTTGAATGAATGTTCATGATTTGAAAATCATAACACCTTAGAAGATTGCACTATTTTATGTGAGATTGCAGATCTATCTTGGTCAAGTAGAGATCAGTTTTGAGGGATTGGTCCATTTCGAGTGTTGGTTACTTTCATTGTTAATCTTAGGTTTAGTATTAAGTTTAGGAATCTCTTCAAAACCCTTATCCTTTTTCTATTTCTTTGATTATTGGGTTAAATCTAGGAGTGAAGCATTCATTAGATTGTTAGATCTGATAAAATTGATTCAGCATTTTGCTTGTAGTAAGGTCCCATTGTGATTACTAGCATTTTCACATTTTGTTACTGAGTTGTTTATGCACTGTCAAGACCTAACATTAGAGACCTTGGGGTTATTTCTTGAGGCTTTTCGATAGAGAATTACCTTTCAAGAGAGATAGGATACCATATTCTGTCTAGGCTATTATTGTGCAGAAAACATGATCAACACAATGATGACTCTTTTAAGATTCATGCTTATGTGATGATGATGATGTATTCTTTTGATTATGATTGATTCGCTTGATTTATGATGTAATGGATGCATGTGAGTGATGATATATAGCCATTTATGCATTTTTTCATGCAAATGTATATAATAATGATTTGATGTTTTTATTTACTTATGGAAAATGGATGTGGATGTAAGATGCACTATTCAAATATGGTAATGAATGTAGGTGATTTTTTTTTGTGTGTCATAGTACACCATCTAGATGTGATGGAAGAAGATTGTTAGCTTTAAGACCATATATGTTAGCGTGAAATAAAGATATGTCATCACTTTGTTGTCCTTATACTAAGCATTTGCATTTTAATCATCATTGGGCAGTTTATTGCACCAAACAAGAAACACCATGATATTAGATAGACCAATGGTGTGCAATGTCATGCATTTTATGAAAAAAAAATGTCGTACACAAGGATTGTCATGAATCATACTTAGGAACCCAATTGTTCCCAGTCTTTTTGTCGAGACAAACCACAAAAAGAATTCCAAAGAAAACTTGTCATGAAACGCCATTGCTCTTCTAAATCATATTGCTAGGACATCCTTGAGGTGGCTAGTGACATGAAAGCTTTGAAAAAATAAGAAAATCATCATGATACATCATTTCTCCTCTAAATCTTGTTGTCAGGACATCCTTGAGGTGGCTAGAAACATTGACAATTTCAAAAGATAAGACAATTGGTTAAAAAGAAAGATATGCTTATGTAACATTGTCACTCCTCTAAATCTGTCAAAGGACATCGCCAAGGTGGCTAGTTACATGATCATATTAAATCATTTAAAAATAAATGAAAAATTCTTGTCAAGACATGTGTGTCAGATCTTTGTTTGTTTCCCAAGGTTGACTTGGTGACAATGAGGCTAACTGGTCATTCTTTAGGAAGGACACATCCTAAAGAATATTGAAATGTTGAATTTGATTATTTCCAAGGTCAAGATTCAAGAAGGACACATCCTGAATAGGTGACATGACAAGGTTTTATGTCAAGAAAGACACGTCTTGAAGACCCGCAGTTGACAAGAAAGAGTCTAACGTTAAGGACACATCTTGAATACTCTTTAGTGATTGATTTGATAGATTTGATATTAATTTAGGAAAGACATATCCTGAATAAATTAGTTGACAGAAGAGAGTCTAACATCAAGAAGGACACATCTTGAATACTCCTAAATGTTTGATGTGATAGATTTGGTGTTTATTTAGGAAAGACATATCCTGAATAAATTTTTTGATAGAAGAGAGTATTATGTCAAGGATACATCTTGAAGACTTGTAAATAATTGACTTGATAGACTTGTTTTTGAATTAGATTGGTTTGATTGTGTGTCATTTGTGACCTTGTGTTCGAGTTGTTCATTGTATGACCATGTGATATGACCAACATGACAAAAACCTAAGAGGATTGACATCTAGGGCCTTAGGGGCTATAAAGCCTTGCCTATGTTGTAAACATAGAGACCACATAGTTCAACTAGACTTTGACCGACAAGACTAACTGAAAAATACTTGTTTCATTTAAAGATATCTGATGTGTGTGATAGTGAATGTGATGAAACCTAAAGGACTGACCTAGTGTGGCCTTGGGGGCTCATCAATTGATGGCCTTGCCTACATTATACATGCAAAGACCTTGTAGTTCGACATGACCATTGAATTTTTTTTATGGACAAAGGACTGAGTCATTATTTTATTTTGACAAACCTAGAAGGACTAACATAATCATAGAGACCTTGTAGTTTGACTAGACTCGACCCATTTACAAGATGAAGATATTAATAGTTGATGAAAAAGATAGTTTATTATGACAGACTATAAAAGGACTGACCTAGGGTGTCTCAGGGGCTCATCGATGATGATCTTTCCTATGTTTAAGCTCAGAGATAATGTAGTTTTACTAGACTTAACAGACTAGACCAACTCTATTTTTCTTTTGAGTATTTGGATTTTTTCGTATTTTGACATTTTTTGAATGTTTTTTATGGTTTTGACATGATTTCTAAATGTTTTTGTGTTTTCGCAAGTGCATTAGGACCTAAAGATCGAGAGGTTTATTTTTTCAAGAGTGGGTGTTAGGTATTTTCCCTTGGTTAGGTATTGTGTGGGATTGGATGGTAGGAATTATTTTTGCACGGTATGCTATGAGCATCAACCGATCTCAAGTCATAGGATTAACAACCACTTTTATTGTGGGTGTCACATAAGGAAGGAAGGACAGTGGTATTAGTAAGGGTGAAGGTGGAAATACCATGTGAAGTGATAATAGACAACAAAGTGGAGACTATCTACACATGGTGCATGTTTTCCAAGTTTTCACCATGGTACTTATCCAAAGAACCATTGAGATGGTTTTCACCGTTGGAAAAATTATTTCTTTATACTATTTTTATTTTTGTTACTGAGCTCTCTGAAGCTATGTGAAAAACTTGCATAGGTGCAAGCTATTTATAGGATCAAAAAATGTTTCTCCCTCTGAAGTGGACAATTGATATGCACTAGAACTGAATGAAGTTGTGATAACATAAGGGCCTAGCTATTTAGGCTCAAAATTACCAGTTTAATCTCATTTTGCTTGGTTTTTAGGATTTTGCATTAGTACCAGGTCACCGATGTCAAAATGTTTGACCATGATGTTTTTGTTATAAATTCTACAAAGAAAATTTTGATATGCTTGTAAGTGTGTTAGAGCTTTCCACCTTTGCTTATCCAGTAATTTCAGCTCACGCAACCTAGATATCTTGTAATCTACACCATTGATTAACCCTTTCATGGACACTCATAGAGAGGGGACTTTGACCTCAATGGGGAGAATAGCCTCTGAACCAAAGACTGTGGAATATGGGGTGGCTTGAGTGGGAGTATGAATACTGGTTTGATATGCCCATAAAGCAGGGTTGAGTTGAATGTGCCAGTCACGACCAACATCATTGACAATTTTCTTGAGGATTTTAATGATGGTTTTATTAGACGCCTCAGCTTGACCATTATCTTGTGGGTAGTAAGGAGTGGAAAAATGGTGTCAGATGTGGAATTGTTTGCACAATTCATGGACATCTTGGTTTTTGAAGGGATAACCATTGCCTATGATTATGGACTGTGGAATAACATATTAGCAAATGATATAATTAAGAATACACTTTGCAATTTGGTTGCTGGTGATATAGGTAAGGGGGATGGCCTCTACCCATTCGGTAAAGTATTCAGTGGTGGTTATAATGAATTTGTGGCCATTTGAGGAAGTGGGGTGGATTTTTCCCACAAGGTCGAGTCCCCATTGAGCAAAGGGCCAAGGTGAGCTAATGGGACTTACTTCCTATGCTGAAGCATGAATGAGATCAGTTTGAACTTGATATTCTTTGCATCTTTTAAAAAATTGATATGCCTCTTGTTCCATGGTCATGCAATATTATCCCAGCCGCATAATCTTTTTGGATAAGGTAGGACCACTAGAGTGGTCCCCACAAATTCCTTGGTGCACTTCATTTAAGGTTGTTTGTGCTTCAGTGTTATTGAGACATCAGAGTAGGGAATTTTTAAAGGCACATTGGTACAAGGTATCCTCGATGATGGCATAACGGGAGGATTTTTAGATAAATTTCTTGTGTTGGTTATTGGATAAGTTATCAGGTAAAATTTGGGAATGAAGGTAATTATAAGTGTCTAGGTACCAAGGTGACTTAGGACCAACAAGGTCACATACCAATTCAGATTTTGTGACGTTGAAAGTGGGGACCAATAGTTGTTCCACTAAGAACTCATACTGTGAAACATTGTTAGGTATGTCCAAGAGCGATTTGATGTTTGTCATGACATCTACTGCTCTATTTTGTATGTGGGGTATCTAACAAAAGGTGACATTGACAAAGTAAACCTTGAAGTTGTTGACCATTTTCTTATAGGGAGTCAATTTCTCATCCTTTGTATCATAGTCATCATTAACCTGATTGATGACTAACTGTGAATCTCCAAAGACCTTTATCTTTTTGATCTTCCACTTGATTTCCATATGCAATCTCATTAATAGGGCCTCATATTCTGTTATGTTTTTGTACAAGGGAATGCAATTCTAAATGATATAGGTATCATGTCACCTTGTAGGGTGATGAACAATATTCTACCACCTGATCCATGATTGGTATAGGATCCATTGAAGTACATCTTCTATACATCACCTATCTTAAGAGTGAAAAGTGACTCATCTGAAATATCAGTGATGAGGGGATGTTCTTCTTGTGTTGGCACGTCTACGAGTTGATCTGATATTACCTGTCCCTTGATTTCCTTGCGTTCAACATATTGGATGTCATATTGACTAAGGACCATGACCCATTTTTCTAGTTTCCTTGTTAACACTGCTTTACTGAGAAGATACTTCAGTGGATCAATTTTGGATACCAAACTTGTTTGGTGGTTCAACATGTTATGTCTTAATTTTTGTGTTGCAAAGACCACTTCAGGGTAGCCCCGTTTGATATGAGTGTAGTTGATTTCATACCCCACCAAGGTCCTGCTAATATAGTAGATTGCTCTTTCCTTTTCCTCGTGGTCATTTTGAGAAAGTAGTGCCCCCAGTGTTGTTGTAGTTGTCGATACATATAATATGAGGGGATTTCCATCTATTGATGGTATCAAGGTAGGAGGTGTAAGGAGATAGTAGTTTATCTATTGAAAGGCTTCTTGGTATTTTTTGGTCCATATGAAAGGGATCCCTTCACATAACAAGCATTGAAACAAATGGCATTTGTTGGTGAGATGAGCAATGAATCTACTAATAGATTGTAGTCTCCCTTGTAATTTCCTTAATTGACTAATGTTCTTTGGGGGAGGCATGTCTATGATGGCTTTTACCTTGGCGGGATCAACTTCTACGCCTTCATGCAAAACAAAGTATCCCAATAATTTTCCATACTTTACCCCAAAGACACGCTTCTTCAGGTTGAGACAGACCTTGTACTCTTCTATTCATTGAAAGATCTTGTCTAAAACCTTTAGGTGATCAGCTTTGGGTAAGGAATTTTCTAGGAGATCATCAACATAATCCTCCATTCGTGTATATATTAGGTTGTGAAATATTGCAGTCATTGCCCGTTGGTATGTAGCTCCTACATTTTTCAACCCAAAGGGCATGACGTTCCAACAATAGGTACCTCATGGAAAATTGAATGTTGTTTTATGTTGGTCTTCTGGAGCAATACAAATTTGATTATAGCTAGAAAAACCATCCATAAGGGACAAAATATTTTATCCTATTGTAAGATCCACGATCATGTTGATGCTAGGGAGAGGTAAGTCATCTTTTGGGAAATCCTTGTTAAAATCTTTGAAGTCATTACATATGCAGATTTGACCATTTGGTTTTGTGATAGGTACCAGATTGGATATCCATTATACATAATCAATCAACCTGATTAAGCCAACATCTAGGATTTTCTTTAGTTCTATGTTGACCAACAAGGAAATTTTCAAATGCATTTTTTAGAGTTTTTTCTTTACAAGTTTAGCCTCTGGATTCAATGGTAAGTGATGTAAGACTAGCTTAGGGTCAAATCCAGGCATGTCAGTGTATGACCAAGAAAAACTACCATTTCTTTGTGTGAAGAATTATTGGAACTTAGGTTTTTCTTCTTTTGTCAAGGAAGCTACTAGCAACACTATCTTAGGATCCTCAGGTGTTCCAATATTGACCTCTAGGGTATCTTCGATGAGCATCGGTGATCCCTCTTGTGTGATGGGGAGAAATTTCAACCCTCCATCCTTAGTTACCTCAGGGAGGTTTTCACCTTTAGATATGTCCTTTGTTTTTACCTTTTCGTGATCAGAGGGTGCCTCACGGTTTTCACCCAAATACCTTTCATTTTTCTCTTTATTACTATTTTTGTGACTGGAGGGTGATGCAGTCTCCCTGAAGTATGCTACCACATCAAGTTCTATCGTGAAGCCAAATTTATGGTCTCCCTATGAAATTCCTTCTCTCAGTCCCATGAACTTAGCAATAGCTTTGTCATTCTCAAAGGTATTCAAAATGATAGGACCTTGTTGGTCCCAATTAACTAGTTGTGGATAGACTAGGGAAATGCCATCATCCGTATTTGCAAAAGGTGGGGAAGTAGTCGATAAGGTAAGAATTGAGGTATCGACTCAGATGTTAACATTCATATAGTTGGTTACCTTAGGGCTAGGTGTATCTAAATCATGGAAAATGTTACCCAGTTCGTAAGTGATAGAGGCATAGGATTCCCATTCCAAGTTGTTAGAATCATTGTCATCGTAAAATTCATTGTTGGAATCCTCCAATTTCTTGACACATTTAGAAGCACATACTTCCTTATTTGAAGGCAATTCGGTTTTAGTGGTATGAACCTTCAGTGGTTTCCATCCTAACCCAAAATTCTTCCCCCATTTAATAGCTATGTAGGGTTCTCTTCTTCTATTTTTTTTTATGCCTAAACCACTAGTTCAATCATACCCTTTTACTTGCATCATTAGAAAACCTTTACCATATTGCTCTATTGGAAGTGATGTGTCCTCTTCTTTATAGAACCAGTCAGACACATCCTCAATATCTTCTTTACCAGGGTCTCCCCATTTGAGGAAAGTAGTTTTGGGAGGTACATGAATCAAGACCTTAGGTTCCATGTTGTAACATGGATTTCCATATGTCTTTAGTGATTTTGGCATTGTGGTGATGCAAAAGGTAGTGTTCATGTTGTGTTCTCTGCATCCCTTGTCTTCTCAGGGTCTAGGAATTTGGCAACGAAAGTAGAGGATGTGGAGGTAGATGACCGAGGGACATCAAATGTCCTGGTGAGTGTTCAGGGAATAATGTATTTGGATGAGTTTGATGTTGAGGCCTCATGATTAAGTGGCACCTAATGTTCAGAGACTCCTCGTAGGTTAATGCAATACTCAAAGGGATCAGGGTCACCCTTGGTAGTAATTTCAGTGTCGTTGTAAGGAAACTTTAGGAATTGATGATATGTGGAGGGAATGACCTTCATGGCATGAATCCATGGTTGACAAAGGAGAAGATTATAAGGGATTTCTAGATCTAATACTTGGAAATTCATATCAAATATTATGGGTCCCAGTTGGAGTGGAAGTGTTAATATGCCTTGGGAGGATAATTCATCATCATCATAACCTTTTATGACTATGCTCTTTGTCTTATCCACACATGGTTAAAAAAAAACCAGTGCTTTAACCAAGTTTAAGGAAAAAACATTCAATCCTGGTCCACCATCTATCAAGTCTCATTTGAACTTATTTTGATGGATGAAGGATTCAATGTGTAGTGAGTCATTATGGTTTGTATTTTGGGTTGACTAGTCTTTGTTAGAGAAGGTAACATGGTGAGAGCTCGCAAGGAATCCAACCATGGCTTGAAATTGGTCGATGTTGAGGTTGTCTTGGACAATGGTTTCTTTCAGCATCTTATCTATGATGACCCTATGCTCGGGTATGTGTGTAGCAGTTCGAATATGGATATTTGTGTTAGGGTTTTCTCTAGCTGATCCAACAAGCTAAAATGGCCTTTAGCTTGGGATTTTTGGGAGGTGAAGGGGTAGGTATGGTTATTTTAGTTCTACAAGTTTTTACAACACACTCTGGGGTCTTCTTGATGCTAATGGTGTTGATTTGTTTGTCTGCAGCTCGAAGATGGAGGATTTTGGTGTAATTATAGCTAGTAGTCCTATAATTGGCTTAGTTGTTATTATTAATACCTGAACCAGAGGCTTTCCCCAAACCATGGTCTTGAAGGGGATTCTTGTAGATTGTGTGATCTTTATTAGAAGTGTGGTGTTGTTTTCCCTCTACCTCGATTACTTTGTCTTTGATAAGGTCTTGATTAATATTTTTTAGTTGTCTACAAGCAGATGTTTTACGTCCTATACCTTGGAAATATTCACAAAAGGTGTTATCGTCCCACCAAGAGGGTTCAAAATCAGACATGTAAGATGTGGGTTCCTATAGTTGTATGACACCTAATTGAACAAGTTTCTTCAGCACCATTTCAATGGGTTCTTCAAGGGGAGTTTATTCATGTTTAATGTATTTCCTAGGTGGTATTTGTTGTCCTAGTCCCTGATTGTTTCGTATGGAATTTTCCGTTGGTGTAGGGGTTTGTGGTGTAGTTGTTGAGGCTTCAGGTCCTCATAGAGTGACATTTTTTCTTACAACTTTGATATCCACAACCCCATCATTTGTGACATTTTTGTTTTGAGACCAGTATTTTTTTTGTCATTGAACATGTGTTGATTGTTTGTACTCTTAGAGAGCCTAAGGGCACCCTTAGTGACAAGTGATTTCTCAATCATTGTTCTTTTTTCTACAAGGTCTGCAAAGTGTGTACAACAATGAACTTGAAAGGGATCTTTTAGAGAATCTAGGAGGTTTTCTACAAACATGTCCAATTTTCATTTTTCAAGGATCTCTACCTAGCATCGGCTCACCAAGTTTCTCCATCTCTGGAAGTATTTGATAAAGGACTCTCTCCCTTCTTGTTTTGAGGTACACAAGGTGGCTAATGTGATATCATTTCAATGTTAAAGGAATAGTTGTCTACAAATTTTTCGGCTAACTCAGACCATGTTGTTATGCCCCCTGGTAATTGTGAAAACCACTCAAGTGCAGGACCAGTAAGAGTTCTAGGGAATAATATCATCAAATATGTGTGCTCTGAGGCAATGTCAACACAAGCCATGCTAAATTCTCTGATGTACTCTATTGGGTTGCCCATCCCTTTATACTTTGAAAAGATAAGAATTGTGTAACCTTGAGGAAAAGGAGGCATGCAGATACTCCTATCAAAAGGGTATGGATACAAGTCCTACATGTTGTAGGATTTTTTGGTTGTTATTTGCATGTTCTCAACTTGTTTTAGTAAAGCATGCATTTTTGTAGTTAGAGCATCCACCTATGGGTTTGGTATGTCATTCATATTGTTGGGTCACATTTTGTGTAGGTACATGGAAGGTGTATGAAGGTGTCTGTTGTTGAACCTGAGGTATATGTGTATATGGGGTGTTTATGTTGGGTTACCTTTTGTGTATTTTTACTTCTGGGTTGTGGGGAGGTACCTTGTTGTGATGTGTTTAACATAAAGGTATTTGATCGAAATCTTGGTTGTGTTAGATTCCCCTGAGGTGACGTATGTGTACCATGTTGTCCTTGTGCATCACTATTTTGGAGGATAGCATGAATATATGTGGTACCCTTGACATTAACTGTGGGTGTGGGTCCTAAAACTGAAAATCTTATTCTCTTGTGTCCATGAGGATTTTTTGAGGTATTATTCATGGTGTTTGTTGAGGTCCCAAATGGATTAGTGCATGTTCGTTGTGTTGTTGACTGTGTTATAGGCACTAATGTTGATTGGGTCATAGCCTGTGTCATGGACTGTGTAACAGATGATGCTATAGGTGGGGCTATGAAGGGCATCCCAAAAGTGGGAGTAGTGTGAATTTTTCAAGGACTTTGTCTAGCTCCTCCTAAAGGTATATTAAGGTTTACCTGAGGTGTAAAATTTTGTGGAATATGTGTCATATGACCCTAGTTTTGGTTTGAGACATTTCTAGGCAAAGGAATCGCTTGTAGTGTGTTGATGTCAAATACACGTGGTAATTTAACTCCATCCTCTAGGAGTTTGGATAAAAATATTTGAGGGTCAAGCATGATGAGCTCATCGACAAATTTAGTGACCTCAGGATCTTGGGTTGCTGCCTCAAGTTCCTCAACAGTGATATGACCTTGGTCATCTCTTATGAGGAAGTTTTCAAATGGGTTGAAATATGAGTTAAACCTTGGAGGTTCTTGTGATGTTGACCCAATGTGTGTGGTATTGTTATTGACCTAATGAGGTGTAGGACCAAGGTTCATTTCACTAGTGGGATTGTAAAGCTCCTCATGTTGTCCTAAAGGGTCAATTTCTAATTGTCTCTTTTGTAATCTAGTTTGGACCATAAGATAAGACTTTCTCAAAGAAGGATGACACAAAAATGTGAATCGTAGGGTATGCCACTACCTAAGATGTGAGAGTATAAGCTTTTTTTTTTTGTTTTTTGTTTTGGCATAAATTTATGACATGCAATGACTAAGGTATGACTCAAGATAATGTCTAAAATGCAAATATCTAGGATATGAAAGTTAAGTTATGTTTTTGGTCTTTTTGGCATAAATTATGACATGCAAACTATATGTCAATATCTTTGGATAACTAAGGGATGAGTCACTAACTAACCAAGTTTGATGCAAGGTTCCAACTAGGATTTCCAATGATGTTTTAGGATCAATACCAGAATGACTAAGTGATAGGTTGACTAGGTGGAGTTCAAACTAGCCTAGTGAGTTTGAGGTATTCCACTAAGATGAAAAAATAAAAAATGTAAGATGATATGTCAAGGGAAATTGTATTTGAATCACTATTTTCAATCAAGCTAAGACATATTATCTACCCTAAGGTCTGCAAAGCATTATGCGCAAGGATTTTCCTATGTATGCTAAGGATGATCTAGGTAATGCAATGATGAAACTATTAGGAAAAATAAAGATGAACCTAAATATGAGTAGGTCATAGGTCTGGATCCAGTTTACAACAGAGGGTAAATCAGATAATGAGATCCTATAATAAATTTTTTGAGTTTTCAATTTGTTAAATGTAAGATTTTCTATGATAGGCATATGTGTTGTTCTAGATTGCAAATATGGTTTAGAAGATCAAATTCTTCATAGAAGCTAACAGATGCAATTTATATTCATAGATGTGTTTCAAATTAGAAAAATTGTGGCCCATACTGTTAGATGTGTTGTAGGTTTTAGCAATTTCAACTCAGAATGTCATATGCATTTTATGTTGAAGTAGTTGCGACTCAGAATGTCAGATGCATTGTGAACTAGTCCTATGTTTGATAAAGGAAAAATTGTAAAATGATATGTCAAGGGAAATCATATTTGAATCACTTCTTTCAATCAAGGTAAGACAATTTATCTACCCTAAGGTCTGCAAAATGTTATGCATAAGGATTTTCCTAGGTATGCTAAGGATGATCTAGGTAATGCAATGATGAAACTATTAGGAAAACTAAGGATGAACATAACTATGAGCAGGTCACAGGTATGGATCAAGTTTACAATAGAGGGTAAATCAGATAATGAGATCCTACAATAAATTTTCTAAGTTTTTAGTTTGTTAAATGTAATATTTTTTGTGACAAGAAAATGCATCGTTCTAGACTACAAATGCAATTCAGAAGATCAAATGCATCACAAAAGCTCATAGATGTGGTTTGTAGTATCAGATGCATTTTAGACTTCAACAATTGTGGCTCATATTGTTAGATGCATTGTAGGTTTTAGCAATTTCAACCCAAAATGTCATATGCATTTTCTGTTGAAATAGTTGCGACTCAGAATGTTAGATGCGGGTTTCTATGTGATAGATGTGTTGAACAGTGAACTGGTCCTAGGTTTGTCAAATTTTTGACTTGTTTAAGATTGACTCTTGGATGTTTTTGTTTGATCAGATCTGATTGAACACACATGTAAGACACACCAAGGAGTTTGTTTGAAATAAATAAATAGATAATTACAATCTTAAGGCTGGGAAGGACAATATCCACTGGACTTCGACTTAGAGTTTCCTCCAACTGCACTATCTAGAGCGGATGACTTAGGATATTGGTAGCACTGGCTCCCCTCCATGGAACACACTTCTTGGGCTTACCAAGATTCAGTTTCCCACACGAAGAAGGAATTTTTCATCTCTAAGTTAGATTGTGCATATAATGTGGGTCGGCTTGGGAACGACCATTCCTACACTAGTAGATAGAAGATTTTTGGAAATCTAAACAAATGGTTTTTAATCAGGGCACCCATTCAAGTGGTTATACATGAGGCAATATTAGCTTTGATAAGGAGGAATCCCAGCCTATAGAGGTTACACTCTATACGTTTTGACGTACCATGTGGGTATTGAAGGAATAACTTGTCTGTATAACACATCTACACCTGTAATGCTAAGATTTCTCATAGAATTCACATTTATATACAGGTCAAGAGTAGCTTTGCTTTAGCTCATTGTGGGTTGGATCATCCCCTCTCACAACCCTGAGGGTAGGTCTGACTCTAAAGGATAACACAAAATAACAATGGGTTTGGTTTTTTGATCATGAAGGTTTCCCAAGGTGAGAACATATGAACCTACCAACCTTATCAAGTACAGAAGATAGTCATAAATTCACCCTAATTAATAAAAAAATACTATGTGAAGACTCAAATCAGGGTTAATTAATCGTCTAATTGACAAAAGAAATCATATATGAAGACTGAAAAACATGAAAGAAAGCAAGATAATATAGGAGTTTTAGATCATTTTCTTTGAAAATCGTCCTACAAAACCACACACTAGAAGTTTGAAAGTTTTTATTTTGTCTTCTATCGATCATCTTGCAAAAAATAGGTTAACTCTAGTAGATCACACGTTATAAACTCCAAATTAGTAATAACAAACTTTAACTATTAAAATAAAAAATCAAAATTTCAGAATTTAGAAATTTATTTTCACTAGTTAGATGCATTGTAGGAAGCCACATATGCATCATTTCCAGTCAAACACAGTGTTTACCTCTTCAGATATGGTTCATGATGTCAGATGCATTGTTTTGTGCCCAAGATGCATCGATCTATACCTGTACCCACAAAAATGAAATTTTCTACAAATTTCGTCGAAGTCTGTGACTTCACGTCAAGTTCACCAAATGTGATAAGGGAAAATGAACAAGAATAAAGATGCATACACAACAATAAAATCACAAAATTTCTTATTATGCTAAGATTTCCCAAATCTGTAATGAAGTACAACACAATCAAAATAACTCAATACATAGAACAATATCACCTAATTCCCATGCTTGCTTCATTCATCTCCATATCCTTCTCAACTTTTCTTTGAAATTCTCAAATGCCCTCAGATTGTGAGTATGTAATATTCACTTGTAAGTATTATGAATTTTTTTTTTCAAAGATTGTGATTACCAAAAATAGAGTAAAAAGGCTTCTTTTATAGAAGATTTACATATTTGACGGTCGAGATTGATTTGAATTTGAATGGACCAGATTGAGTGTGAGGACCTGATGGAGTAGTTAAGTGATTGCATGAAATATTGAACCATTGAGTGATTTGATTGATTAGTCAATTGGTTGTATGGGAGGTTGATTGAATAGTCAAGTGATTTAATTGATTAGAGTGTGCGAGGAAAAAGGAGGTGATAGACCAATTAGTTGAGTGAACTAAGAGAGAGTGTTAGTCAGAAGTGGAGAGAATTATGCATGAGATAATTTAATTGAAAATGTAGGAGACATGTGATCAAATAGATGAATCAATTATTAAATTAATTCTTTATTTTGTGGAGGAAATGTGTGTATGTGAATCAAATGAATTAAATGAATTATTCTGTACACACCTAAAAATGGTTTGGATAATCTAATTAATTAAATATGATTTATTTGATTAATTAACCCTTCTATTTTCATCTACTCAAATTATTTATTTATGTATTTCACATTTAATTCTTCTATCTTTATCATATTATTTCATCTTAATTAAATAAATAAATCACATATTTTGTTTTATTTAATTATTATTATCGAATTCTTCTATCTTTATCATGTTTTTATCTTAATCACATCAACCCATCTTAATTAAATAAATAAATTCAAATACCTGGTTTTATTTAATTATCAATTTTCTTTCATCTAAATTAAATACACAAATTACATACTTTGTTTTATTTAATTACCACATTTCTTCCATGTTTATTTAATAAATAGATTTCTATAGTTTGTTTTATTAAATTAAATATCCTCTTTTACTAAATTGAATAAATCCAATAATTCAATTAAAGCATATTTCTACAGCTATTTCCTCTTTTCAGTCATCATATGCACCAACAAAATTAGATATTTTATATCTAATTAATTCAACTCAGCCTTCATGGATAAATTTGGAGACAAATTACAGACAAATTGGAAATCGATTTTCATGTCTTCTTCCATTGATTCTTCCTATCCTCTGGTAGAATGTTTTTGTGGGGAGGAAAAATATCCATAATCTTCTTAGGCTTCTTCATCCTTCACCATTGAATCTTTCAAATCAAATCCAGACCCTTACTTGCTGCCACATCACAAATATGCTATCGAGAATCTATAAATACAACTTCTTTCTAGAGGAAAATGATCCCGAGTTTATGCAATCTTACTCTACAAATATTATATTAGAGAATTCAAGAAATTAAGCAATAGAAATTAGCAAATCATTTTAGAATAGCAATAGCAATCATGGTTTTCCATTTAGCTGCATCCTAGTTATGGTAGTTTCTTTTATCAATTTCATGTCAATTTCATTTACAATAGCATCCATCTTATCATCTAAGAATATCATATAGGATTAGTTTATTGCATATTCATAACATCTCATTCTCTAGATTGTAATTTTAATAGTCACAGTGCTTAACAATCTAAGAGCCCCGTGATTTGATAAATCTTTGGAGATAGGGAACAATAAGATGCTTTTAATAGATTTATGGCTTTTAGTAGTTTAATTGTTGTTTAAATCTATTGATAAAATATCTTATTAGGTGTGTTTGTCATTCATTATGCATATTTTACTCACACATAAATTGGCACCCACCATGGGGCTGAAAAACCCCATTTTTAACATCTTTTCATGAAAAGTGTGTCCGCAGTTTTTTTGACGTGTTTTGTTTTAGCGTGATCGAAAGTTCTTACAACACATATCTCTTCTAGATTAGAACATCTAGAGGATATTACAGTGCATCTGAAGACTGTCTTGGGGCATCCAGTATCAATTCCACCACAGTCAGGGGTTTTTCTACAACGCGCCTATCTTTTCTTTTAGAGCATTTACTAAATTATGTAGCGCATAGAACTATTATTTTAGTGCATTTAAATCCTTTTTTAGCACATCTAATGACTGTTATGGCGCATCTAACTATTTTTGTAAAATTTTAAAAATACCTAGAATTAATCCTTGTTTTCTATCCTGCAGGCACAAAATTCGTTGGTCAAAAACAATTGCTGGAAAACACTTATGCTAGTCAAAGAAAAAATATCATGAACTACTAATGGTTTTTGCAAGTTTTCAAGTTTATTTCATTTCTTTTCCTTTGCTTAAGATAGTGAATCTAGATTAATTAAAAAAATTCTTTGAACCTCCATGTCCACTGTATTTCGAAAGAAATAGGTTTATGCTCTCCCCTTAACTGGGTGATCAAAATGCTAGACTTGCTATCTTTCTTTATTAACACCTTTAGAAGGCCTTCCGTAGTGGGAAAAAGTACTCACCCTATGGGAACGACCTGAGTGGGAACAACCAAAGCTAGGTTTTCCAACCCACTCTAAACAAAAATGAATCTGGGGAAACCTACATTCAACGACAGTGTGTGAGATAACCATCCCAAAAACCTTTGTTCTAAAGGTTGGGAGGTCTCCTAAGGGAGTTTATCTATGTCGTGTTGAATGGAAACCCTTTCTACAAACTTTAGTGTAGAATTCAACTATGTCAGTTTCTGAACACTTTTTATATCATAGTGCAAGGGGAGGGAAGAATCTGCCCCCAAGACACTCACCATATAACTATTAGAGACACTAGCCAAAAGTGAAGGATTCGACTTTGGTTAAGACTTGAGAAAGGCAAAAACATGGGTACCCTCTAGGGGGTGACAAGGTTGTGTGAGCTAACATATTTGCAAGTTGTGGGCTGTGATATTCTTAGTGACCCCTGAGATTAGAAGAGTGTTTGAACTGTATTTTCTTGTGTTAAACCCATGGAAATTGAAAGAATCAGAATTGATTCTAGAATACACACTCTTTCTTTAATACATAGTTTTGGAAACAATGTTTACAAACTAGTTGTTGTGTGTGTAAAGTCATTTCTAAAAGGTATCATCCAATTAGATCATGAAATTCCAATATTTACAAGCAGAACACAACTCCAAAATCTTCACTTGTTAGAAAATTACACCCTGGAATCAATCTTTTAACTGAGAAAAAGTAGAACAAACGGATAGAACTATGAAAATACTAACCGCTTCCAAATTGGTGCAGCCAACCTCTGTTTCAGCACATGTACCCAGTCTATTAGCGCATCTTCCTTATTTAAAGAAGTGAAATCAACCTTTGTTTCAACGTATTTACCAGGTCTATTAGTGCATTTTCCTTATTTAAATAGCACATTGAAACTATGTTTCAATGCATCTATCCTATTTTGTAGCGCATCTATACCCAGTTTGTCAGCACATTCAGTAAGTTTACCAATCACATCCACAAAAATCAAAAACTAGAGAGCTATTTTTACCTCCTATCAAATAGTTGACATCAAAATTTGTATCTTTATCAGAACAAAAAACATTTTCTCAGTCAAACTAGTGTCTTAAAACTTGGGAAAATAGGACCTTACAAGCCAAACTCTCCCAAATTAAACCAAGATCTTACACTTTTAAAGTTCATTATCATCAAACACAACTCTTGATTATTAAGTTAAGTTTCATTATTAGGATCAGTCATCCTACAATCATGAAATGAAACAGTATAAAAAAAAGAAAAATATAACTTAGTCTCATCAATAGAATTTATCATTCTATTTGACTTAGTTATTATCATTGGAACTACTTCACAAAAAGATCAAAGTTTAGTGAAAACCTTAACACTTGTATGCCCATTTTAACAAGGTTATAAAGATAGAAACTCATAGATAAAGAGATTGAATCTATAAATATCATGGCTGAAGAAAATCCATTTCATAGATTCCATCGATTCGAACCTAAGGAAATAACTGAAGAGGACATCCAAATTGCACAACAAGATCCTAACTTCCACCAATTCATGGAATAAGTTTTAGAAAATGATGGAGAAAATAACCTTTTATTGCTAGCTGAACTAGGTGCAAAAATTCCAAAGGACTTTGACATTAACCAACTAAAAGAAGCACCTATAAGAGCTGAAACTGAACCACAAAACATAGATCAAGTGATTTCCCTAACACATCAAATGCAAAACTTGCAACAACTTCAAGATATGCAATAAGGGACCACGCAAGAAGGTACTCGTTATAGGACATTTGTCCCTATCCTTTTGATCTAAGTGCGGACATGATACCATTTCCTAGACATTACAAATTCCCAAAGTACAACAAATACAATGGTAAAATTAATTCAATAGATCATGTGAGGTAATTTAGAACCATGATTTTAGAATTTGCACCAAAAGAAAAGTATTTGATGAGGTTGTTTCCAAGAAGATTAGGAGGTAAATGTATGGAATGGTTCTCTAAAATACAACTAGGAATTCGATCTTTTGAGGAACTAGTCAACAAGTCTATCTCACAATATTCCTATAATATTCAACATGAGATAATAATAAAGGATCTTTACAATACAAAAAAAAGTAAAAAGTGAAACATTCCTCTCATTTCTACAATGATGGTGAAGGTTGTTTGTTAGATATCCTTGTTTCATACCTGAAGAGGAAAATGTGGAACTATTCATTGACAACCTAACTGATGAGATGAGCTACAGGCATGAACTACAATTCCCACCTACATTTGAGAAAGTGATTGAAAATGGGCTCAAGATCTAAGAAGCCTTGGTCAAGAGAGGAGTAATAAAAATATACAATGAAGGATCAAATAATACAAACTCCTCGAATCACTATAATAACAATGATAAGCCAAAGTTTTGGAAAAAGAATAGAAATATTGGTAACAATGATGCTACAAATGAAACACAAAATGAGAAACTGGTATTTAATTTGACTGAAACTACTACAAAGACCAATCAAAACAATGACCAAAACATCAATCAAAGTGTCAATCAAAACAAAAATCTGAACGATGGTGAATCTAAACCATAATCATATCAAAAACCATCAAATTGAAGAAGATTCACACTATTGGGATGGACACTAGAATCAACAATGAGAGAACTTCTTACATGTAGACTTATCACATTACTTGAAGCAATAAATTGGGAACCAAGAGTAAAGTCATCTTGGTGGAATGATACAGACTACTATGACTTTCATAAAAATAAAGGACACAAAACAAAAAATTGTATGTAGTTGAAGCATTTAGTACAATATTTTATTGATAACAAGACAATATTCGTAGGACATCAAACCAACAATGATCATAGTGCATTTAAAAATCCTTTACCAAATTATAAAAATGGAGAATATTCTTCTACAAACAGTAAAGGTAAAAATGTAAACTACATTTATGATGGAACTATTCATTGTATTTTTGTGGATGAGAATAATGTTGATAATAAAACTGATAATGTTGGAATCAATGACATCATACCAATAAATCTCATCCCAAACATGGTCACATCCAACAATCATATTAATGTCATAAAAATCAGGGATTGATCATGTTACCTATTCAAGTAGGACCAATTGTGAAGAATATAGTTTTCCAAGTGTTAGACAAAGAGCTAACATATAATATACTCTTGGGAAATCCTTGGATTCATGAAATGTAAGCAGCGCCTTCAACTTATCATCAGTTCTTAAAGTTTCCTGTCAATGGACAAGAAGACACTATTTCAACTTACTACAACAATCCCCAATATTGTAGCATTCTTAAAATAGCTCAAGACACTTTTTTCCCCCATAATAGGGAAGAAAACACTTCTAGTTCATTCGACAGTGAAAGGAAACTAAACATTTTATCTAAATGGGTTTAGAAAAAGGACGAGTCAAAAGATACAAGTGTTGTTGAATCCACTCCATCAAACAATGAAGGTCAACTAGATTCTCTATCACAACAATTCAAAGAAAAGATCTAGTTAAAAGACAAAGGCATGGGAGAGTATTCCATTGAGCAATATTTATGTCTTTCACAGTTGCTGCCATCTCCAAGATCATATGGGCAACTATGAAAATTAACACAACAATCATCACAACCTACCACTATTTTGGATGATATATTTGTAAATTCAGGTAATTTATAAGACAAATCCGAAGATAAGGCCATCCTCAATTGGCTCTACAAAGATGAGGAAACATCTACATCAATAATTATCAGCATAAAGACAGATCAATATGGAAAGGGAAAAACAATATTAGAAAAAATGGGGTATGAAGGACAAGGACCTATTGGAAAAATAAAAGAGGGCATTGTAGAACCCATTCAACCTCTCACACTTCATTCAAAGGACAAAATAGGACTGGGTTATAAAGAGGAAACAAAAGAAGAAATCACTCATAAAGTTGTTGAAAGAATCCTTTAAATGCGGGATAGTTCTGAAATAGATTCCAATGAGTATAAGTGGGATTCTTTAACTGAAGCATCATACAAGGACATACAAATTGATTTCATAAAAGAAAATTCACCCACATGTGAGGAGGGACGAAGCTTAGGGACTAGACCCCCTGTATTTGGATCACAAAATATTGATGACTCAAGTGAGGATGGACAAATATTGAATGAGATAAATGACTTGAAGGAGAGTAATATCATAGACCTAGACATCACCATTGACAACCTTGACAACATGGCTATCAGAACCCTCACTATCATTGACCTTAGCCAATCTGATGACCTTTTACCCTTAATACATCCTAAACTTATTGACTGGGAACCAACTGAACCTATCAATGTACCTATCTTTACAAATGATGATGCTATCATTCATTTTCTTTGTTGTGACAAACCTGACACAAGTTCTAATCATAAATCTCATAAAGAACTTTGAGTTAGGAGGGTATCAAATCTTCCAATTGAAAAATTGAAAATAGGAATAATAGATCTAATGGTGAAAACCATTTAACGACAACATTAGATCTTGAAAAAGTAAAAATAAAGAAAGCATCTGACAATAAAAACCTCTCTGAGGCACTGAAAAATGGGAGATTTGACACCCTTCTAGAACAGTATCATGAAAGATCATCAGTATTGGTCAAGCCTACATAGTCTATCAATCTTGGCACAATAGAAAAAGAAAAAACTCTACATCTGGCAGCATCTATGGCTGAACAAGAAAAGCTTGAATTCATCAAGTTCTTTGAGGACAGACACATTAACTTTGCTTGGTCTTACTCTGATATGCCAGGTTTAGAAACAGATCTTCTAATGCGTCATTTATCTCTACCATATGGAATAAAACCTGTGAAGTAAAAACTAAGTAAAATGCATCTGCATATCGCCTTGTTGGTAAAAGCATAACTAAAGAAGTTGTTAGATGCAGGATTCATTAGATCTATTGAGTATGCTAAGTGTATTTCTAATATTGTACATGTTTCTAAACTAGACAGTAGTATCAAAATATGTACTAACTTTAGAGATCTCAACAAGGCATGCCCAAAGGAAAAATTTCCTTTACTAAACATTGACATTATTGTAGACTTAACAACATGACACACCATGTTATTACTAATGGATGGCTTCTCAAGTTACAACCAAATAAAAATAGCACCAAGAGATTAGGAGAAAATAACATTCACATGTCCATGGGGAAAATTCTGTTGGAATGTCATGCCCTTTGGGTTGAAAAATGCAGGAGCTACATATCAGTGAGCAATGACCACCATTTTCCATGACATGATGCATACCTTTATGGATGATTATGTGGATGATATATTAGCAAAGTCATATACCAGAGAAGGACATATAGAGATCCTAGACAAAATCTTTACCAAATTAGAGAAGTTCAATGTCAGATTAAATCCTAAGAAATGTGTGTTCAATGTTACATTGAAGCGAAGCTTCTAGGATACATTGTTTCAGAAAAGGGTGTCGAAGTGGATCCCGCCAAGGTCAAGGCCATAATGGAAATTCCTCCATTGAAGAATATGAGTCAACTACAGTCTCTATAGGGTAGGCTACAATCAATCAAGAGGTTTATCTCCCAATTAGTAGACAAAAGTTGTCCCTTCAATCATTTTCTACATAAGAATTCCTTTTTCAAATGGGATCATGAATGTGAAACAACTTTCAATAAAATAAAGCAATATTTGATGTCACAACCCATACTAATTCCACCTACAGAAGAGATACCACTATTACTATACATTGCAACAATTGAGATTTCTTTGGACCCTCTATTAGCATAGGAAGATCCTACAGGAAAGGAACAGGCTATATATTATATTAGCAGGACTTTGAATGGTTATGAGATAAATTAGACCTTCATCGAGAAAGCTTGTTTGGAGGTGGTATTTTCTACTCAGTAGTTGCAAAATTACATGTTAACCCACACAGTCAAACTCATAGCAAAGATTGATCCATTAAATTATTTACTCAGCAAGGCTGCCCTAATAGGAAGACTAGCCAAGTGGGTCATGATATTGATTGAATCTGATACCCAATATGTAGATGAAGAGCCATCAAGGGTCAGGTGATAGCTGATCAGTTAGCCGAAGCTACACTACTAGATGATCATCTAATGAGCATTGAGTTTCCTGATGCAAACATTCTTACTATGACAACACAACAATGAATGCTTTATTTTCATGGGTCCTTCACACAATGTGGGTTAGGTGCAAGAATTTTTTTTGTTACACCTCAAGGACATACCATCCCAAATTCTTACAAACTGATGTTTCCATGTACAAATAACATAGTTGAATACACGACATTAATCATTTACATCAAAGTGGAAATTGAATGGAACATCACAGAGCTACAAGTATATGGAGATTCACAACTAGTCATTAATCAGGTAAATGATTAGTATCAAACAAAAGATGAGAAGTTGATGTCGTATAAGAAAATGGTGGATGATTTCAAAAAGTACTTTGTGGATATCAAATTTGAACAGATTCCAAGGGTAGAAAACAAGGTTGCTGATGCTATGGTGACAATTGCTTCTCTCTTATAGATACTAGAAAAGTGAGGTTGTTATGAGTTTATGGTGGATCAAGTGTCTATTCCTGCTTATGATAATCCTGAATCTCAAACCATATTCTGTTTAGTTGATGTTGAATCCTCAATTTATGGAAAGAACTATGCTTACCTAAAAGACAATATCCTTCCTCTCGATCTTTCCTGAAACCAGAAATGCAACTTCATCTACCAAACTGCATGACATACCTTAATTGTCGACATACTTTACCGTCGAGGTCTAGATGATACTCTTCTTTGGTTCCTAGAACATATCGAGTTTGAGATAGCTTTATATGAGGTTCATGAAGGTATTTGTGGAACTCATTCAAGCCGACTAATCCTAGTGAAGAAACTCCTTTGTTTGGGGTATTACTAGCCGAATATGGAGAATAAGTCTTTTTAGTTTGTTAAGAAGTGCCAAAAATGTCAAATCCATGGTAACCTAATCCATGCACTAGCAGCGACTGTTCACTTCAACATGGCCTTTTTGTTAATGGGGACTAGACCTGGTAGGAAAGATTAATCCATCTTCATCCAATGGACTCAAATTTATAATCACAGCCACAATGTACTTTACAAAGTGGATAGAAGTTATTCCCTTAACAACAATCACTAGAAAATAGATTTCTTCTTTCATACTGAATTACCTCATCTATCAGTATGGCATTCCTCAGTCCATTTTCAAAGATAATGGTAGACCTTTTTAAGAATCAGGATGTTCAAGAACTGTGTGAGAGGTTTCATATCCAACATCATTTTTCAACCACCTACTATCCTCAAGGAAATGGCCAAGAAAATGCCTCAAACAAAACTATTCTAAAAATCCTAAAGAAAACAATCAACGATGTTGGATGAGATTAGCACACTCAACTAAACCCTGCTCTATGGGCATACTAAACCAACATCAGAACACCTACAAGAGTGTCACCATATTCCTTGGTATATCGATCAGAGGCCATCCTTCCTATTGAGGTTGAGATACCATCACTCTGTGTCTCACTAAAAGGAAGTATTTCAGATGAAGATTATAGAGTGTCTAGACTTCAAGAGCTGGAACTCTTGGATGAACATTGTCAACAAGCTATGGACTATTTTAAGACATATCAAAAGATAATGTCCAAAAGCTACAATCATAGAGTAAAACCTAGAGCATTTCAAGTTGGTGACTTGGTCTTAAAGGAAAATCCTTTAAATCAACAAGATAGAGAAAAGAAAGGGAAGTTTGAACCTAACTGGCTAGGTCCCTTTGTTGTTAAATCAGTCTATGGATCTAGAGCCTATCAGCTATCTACACTTGAAGGGGATTTGTTCGATGAACCTATCAATAGCCTCCATCTCAAGAAATTCTACACCTGGATCATCTAGTGCATGGTTAAAGTCCTAGGAAAATGGTTTCCTTGATGAAAACCTAGCAAATAGGCATCTTGGTGAGAGAAAAATACAAAAACATAAATAAAATAAAATAATTTTTTTTTATAAAATCTGAAAAAGTGCAATAAAAAAATGTAGTGAAAACCTGGAGATAGGTGCTACTTGTGATTTAAACTAGCTTTTCCATCTATTGGATACATTTCTTGGTCATTCACTTTCACCATCATTCTGCATATCATTGAAAAGACAACCTCACACCATATCCTGGAATTTGTGGTTGTGTCTCACCCTAGCTTGGGGGAAAAATATTGAAGTCACTAGGGGTAATTAACTTTGAGCTTAATCAAATAGAAAAAAAACAAAATTACAATGAAGCAAACACACTGATCATAGGGAAAATCAACATTGAACATACAACAAACATCAAAACATTTTAGAAAATCAACCATCCATATCAAACAACTAAAATCAAATCGATCAAAAAAACTTAAGATGGATGATATTCTATTGAGTCATGATTTTATCACTTTAACTTGAATGTTAAAATGTTGTACTTTGATTTTTGTTATCATATCTTTGGAGCAACTCAATGATGTATTAAACTAGAGAAGCTAGGAAGGATAATGGTATTTTCTTTGTCTGTTGTCTGTGAGTTGATCATTATTATTGTGTGAATTGTCACGAGACGTGCTCTACAAAGTATCACTGCTGACATTCTAAATTCACATGGGAAAAATGATTGATTCTTGTCTGTTTATGCAAGAAATGCTCAGGTCATCTCGGCTTAATTATACCTAGATTCTTTTGTTAACTTGCAATATCAAAAATCATGAAAGTAGTACCCAGGTCATCATTGGTCTAAATTATACCATTGATGCTTGTACTCACTTTCAACATTTTAAAGGCTCAATGATGATAAAAAGCATGATAAATGGACTATTAAGGTGACAACTTTGGAATATGTAGATTTGCATGGTTATATTAGATTGCATTTATGTTAGTTTTGCATCTGCAGAGTAGTTTATTCCAAAGGTTGGTGGGGATCTAAAAAATGATGTTATCTTTTATCATTAATGGATTGAATATACTTGAAATTAACAAAAAAATTATCATTCTCATGTAGTTACATGATCATTTTCATTGCATACATTGGAAGGCAGTATTATATCATTTAATCATTCATACGTTCGATCATATATTTACATTTATCATATCATATTTTGTATTTGTGCATTACATCATATAATTGTATAAGAAAAATATCAAAAACAAATCATCTACATAGTTGCATTTCATTTACATTATCATATCATACATCATACATTAGAAAAATCATCATATTGATCATTCATTCATCCACTCATTATATCATATATTTGCATTTGATATACCAAAAATAAAGTGCATCATATCCCATTTGCATCATCATGTCATATATCATAGAAACATCATATCCAAAATCATACATATATTTGCATTATCATATCATTTGTGTATATACATTATCATACATCTATCGGTCCATCTAAATACTACAGGCACCATGCATCCATACATCATCATTATAAGTATAATCACATTTAACATAATAAAATCATAACACATTATCATGATCATAAATTGCATCCATAACATCATCATATAAAACATCACATGGCATATAGAACAATAAATTAAATGCATCCATCATAGGCATCCATCATAGAACTATATAGGACACATATAGATTGATAAATCCGCTGCATATCATATAAATCTCAAAAATCATAATGTCAAGTATACAATGATGTTTTAAATGTAAAGAGATACAACATCAAAATGGACATGAATCAAAAATAAGAGTATACATCATGTCTCAAAATACACCAGGGAAACCAATCATGAAGCTATGTGCTTCTAGCCCTAGACGGTGTTGACATCTCTAGACCAATGCCTCCCCCACTAGATGTACCTAGATCTCTCGTATCTCTTGGAAGATGTTGTGTCACACCCCTATTGGTAGTCATAGAATGAGTCCTCCCAGATCGAGACTAAGCATAACTAACTCTCTACTATGTAGGAACTACATCATGGTATTAGCCTCTATAGTACTCGGCCTCTCAACCCACACAAGCAACCTATCTCATGTAATCAGCTATAGAGGTACCCTCAGCTAATCTTTGTAGTCTATCAGCCAATCCCCATGCCTACTTTGCAGTCTTTGTAGCTGCATCTCTCTCTGCTATTAGAGAGGCTATATGTGCTTGTGTAGCTATCATTTGTGCCTGTACATGTGAGAGAGCCTGTGCATGAGCATGTTCCTGTGTCTGTATCTATGCTTGTGTCTAGACTAGTAACCCTTGGGCCTGTACTAGCTGACCCTATAGTGTCTACACTAAACCTGTAGGCTGGCAATCTGGGTCTGTTGCTGTTGGGAGGGTACTCCAATCTACACATGCTACTCTACTACAGCTACCAGTGATCACCTCTTACAAGGCACCATGAATTCTCTAACCTCGAACACCAGTCCTCCTCCACACTCATCTCCTCCATCATCCCCGTCTCCATCACCATCTCTATCTCAATCTCCATCTCCCTCCTCATCATCATTGTTCTCCACATCCTCCAACTCCTCCTCCTCCTCCTCATCTCCCTCATATCTCCTATGTTGGTGCCCATGTGCAACTTCCATCTCCTCCTCACCTGGTATCGATACTAGCTCATCTGGGATGAAGATCCATGTGAATGGATGTAAAATGAGGTAATGTGCATACTCATCAGTAATCAGAGCCTTGATGATCTTAGGATAAATATCCCAAATAATGGCCTATAGACCCTGGTACTTCTGCATTGCAGCAACATAGGATAAGCAGGGTCCCCACTCAGTGGCATCTATCTGACGCCATGCATAATGTGCAGCACCCTGGGGAATGCCCTATACGTTTCCATACTATCTAAACACCCCCATCAACAAAAATATATCAATAATGAAATGTGTCCTACCAATCAGGTACATGGACTAGCATAAGTATGGCATCTCTATATCATCCTCCGGTCAGTGCTCGCAATGAAGATAGGGCCACCACGTAACTATCTCCACATCATCAATGACTCTCCTCCAATGTTCCAATTTTTCTAGTCTAGGCTAAGTAACTCAACCTGCATATACATGAACGTATGGCCTCATGGCAGGTCGTTGTATATCTACAACTAAACGAGTGACCGCTATGTGTTCCCACACCCACACTTGAAGTAATGTAGCTCCTAAAGACAAACTGGCCCCTCAAAGGTAGACTAGTTGATGCAAATCATGGTATAGATGGGAAAGCATGCACATACGCCATGCATATCTAGTACCATGGACAATCATGCTCTCCAAAATCTAACCCCACCAAGGAATCCTCAAGTAAAACCAACAAGTAACGATGGCAAGGTAGCATGGGAATCAACCATCTCTCACCATGGAATCTCATATCCACAAATCATATTTGTTGATGGTCAAAATAGCACATCAACATTAAACAAAATATGTCTATTATGTTTCTCTTGAAAAAGAGGGATAACATAAAGTAATCTACCTTCCACGGTCCTGGTAGTTGGTTCTCAACTATGCTAATGTTACTCAATAGCCAATGTTACTAAAATATTCAAGGGGCCTTGCTATTATAAAGGAATACAAATTGAATCAAATCAATTAACGTATGCTTGGGGGGTATAAAGAAATAGAAAATGATAGATTAGGGCTGTAGAATAGTAAAATATGAATAAAACTTCTTCACATCGAGAGATGCACCTTAACAAAGAGTTTTTCTTCAACTAATCAAAAACCATAACATGATGCAATCCATAGTATAGCCTACACCATTGCATGCATTCATAGTGCTTAATTCAACAATCACAACCATTCACTAAAACTTCACTTCAATATTGAAACATATCACTCACACATTGCTAAAATTAGATCAATAGACATAAAAGTAATTCCATTCACAGATAATTTAATGAAATAATCTTAAATCCAATTTCCCCTATTGATTTTCATCAAATAGAAAAAAATTAGGCACAACAATTGACTGGCATATGGATGATTATAATCCATTAACATTATCATTGAGGTTCAAACTTAACAACAACATGAAATTGTATAAAACTATAAAAAGTATCTAAGTTCAATAGAACTTTCAAAGTATCTTCTAAAACTTATGAAACCCTAAGACTGTAATTCCCATATGCTATCATATCAGGTGGCTAATCCTTCTTCAATCAGACAACCTTTAAAAAATGGAGCCCAAAAGTACATATAAGTGAGTCATGCATAAGTTTCTCTTAATAAAAAACTCAAATCTACAAATCAAGGAACCGAAATTGGATGAAGAAAGTAGACTGGTTGATCTTTAGTTCAAAGGTTGATTGCTTTTTTGTATAAAATCTGGGGCCCAAGGAAGAAGGTATAACTAGTGGATGAGAACTTTGAGTTCAACTCATGTTAAAACCCTTCAAAATAGGAGAGGAGTGGAATTTTTCTATCAAGAAGAGAATGTTATGATACCAGTTCATTCCTGCGTTGCTTGGTCAAGGAGATACTCATCATAACTAGAGAATACTTGTTGAATCATGTCTAGATTAGGTCCATTAACCCAACTATCCTAAATTTAATTCTCTTCAATTATGCTAAAGAAAATTCTTGCATGTCCTCTAATTTGATTAATTCCCTCCTAGTAGTCAACCAGTGTGGAAATCAACCAACGTAAAAGAGTAATCAACCAGTGTGGAAATCCAAGGTAGGTAAGACGCGGAAGTGGACCCAGATCCGGAACAGAACAAGAAACCTTTACCAAGTCTCTTATCCAACTCAAGTTCCGGTTCTAGTCCCGCGAAAAGAACACACAACAAAGGGAAATGGGGGAAAATTTGGAACCAAAACTGGACCTGGAACTTTTACAAAGTTCTAGGTTTGGTTATGATTCTGGTTTTTCTCCTGACAATGGAACAAACACCGAGACAAGGATAAAGAAATAGCAGGGAGTGGGACTAGAACAAAAACCGGGCGTGACCGAGACACAGATGAAAACAAAACACAAAGCCAATGAGTGGGAGAGAGATCATAATAGAGACCAAATTCAAAAAATTTATGAAGTTCTAAGTTCAATTCCCATTCCGCTTCCGCTTCTGCCAAAGAAAAAGAAAAAAGCACAAGGAAATGAGAAACAACTCAAGGGAGAAATGAACCCAATAGAACAAGACCAACCAACAGACAATGAAAAGAACATGAAACAAGGGCAAGACCGAATTTGGATTTGGAACCTTACAAAAGTTACAAGTTTAGTTTCCATTCTGACTCTAGTTCTGCCAAACCAACAAAAACAAGGACTTAGGAGAAAAATGAACAACTCCTAAGACCCAAACAAAACAACAAGGACAAAACAAAAACAAGGGGGACCCATTTTGATCCAAAACAAAATGGGATGATTATGCAAGGCATAAAAAATGGCGACTCGGCTGGGAAAATGGTTTACCCATTTTCAAGACATTGAAGAATTCAGGCACCTAGAACCTTTGGTTTATAAACATTCTAACTCAAGTAAGATAAAATCTATTGAGCAAGGTTGATCTGGAATCTCAAATGTAAATCAACATGCATTATTTCAAATCTGATTGTGTGTATATATGGTGCATCTTTCTTCATAAAAACTTTCTTCATCTTAGAACCATTATATCTAGATTCAAGCTACATAGGTTGAGTCCTTTAACTGTTGTGCAATAAAATGTTGGGTATTGCTCCGTTGCCAGTTAAGAATTCATAGCCCTGACAGAGATACCTCTAATTCTCTCAAAGCATTGCTCTACTACCAGACATGTGTCCATAGCCCCGATAGAGATACTTGAATCACCCATTTGATATTGAGTTTTCCTTCTTTCAATGGTTCTCTTTTTATTTCTTTTCATAGGCTTTACTTGTAAGAATTCTTTATCAAGTTTTCTCAATACTCAGATATGATTAATCTCACATGTGGGTTGAGAACTACAATGGAATTTATGACAGTATTGTGAATCATATTTTTCACTTGAACTAGAGATACAACCACCCTGAGGTAAATAGGCATTTTACATAGGCAGGTGTTTCTTCTATTTTGTGACATATTTCAATCATGGTTCATGAGATTTTTTACAATATACCTATTCACAATAACTTTTCAAACCATTTTTTAAAAATGATCATAAGACATAAGTTTAAAATGAAATATTTCAACAGACATGTCTGAAAATACCTAAACCAATTTCTCTCCTAGTATCCATACTATTCTTTGAATAACAACCCCTTCATTCAGAAATGGAGAAAATGAAGGTCCCCAAAAACCAAGACAAAGAAAAATAGAACAATAGAAAAAAAACACAAGGAAAGCAAACAAACAAAAAAACACACCAAAATAAGGAAAAATAATCACATATATACAATTAAAAGAAAACTAGACCTTCATGGGACAAAGTAGTGCTTGAGAAACTAACCATTGTTAGGAAAAGGAACAGGTTCTCCTGTTAGGGTGCTCAAATGAAAAACATTCTCACCCAGAATCTCAGCTATCTGATATGAGCCTAGCCAAAATCTGTCAAACTTTTGGTGGTCCCCTTTTTTCTCCTTAGCTTTATCCCATAGCAACACAAGATCTGGTATCCTAAAGGACTTTATTGTGGCCCTCTTGTCAAACCAATTTTTTATGACAACTTGATGTTTAGAGAACTATTGTAAAGTAGCATCTCTTTGTTCTTCCATGTTTAGTAGACTAGTTAGTCTAACCTCTATCTAATCATCCTTTGAATAAAATTCCTGCATAAACCTGAGGATAGGTATCTATAGATGTATTGGGAACACTAGCTCTTGGTTGTAGACTAACTTAAAAGGTTAATTTCTTTGGGCAACTTTAATACGAGTTCGATCTGCCCATAAGGAAAATACCAGCTGGGTATGCCAGTCCCTAGGGTTGTTTTCTAGCAATTTTCTAATCACTTCCAATAGGTTCTTGTTGGTAGACTCAGCTACTCCATTTCCCTGAGGTTAGTAATTAGATGAATAATTCAAAATAATTTTGTGTTCATAGGCCCATTGAATGAACTCAACATAAGAGAAAGCAGGGCCATTGTCACATACCAAGGCGAATGGTACTCCAAACCTAGTTATGATGCTTTCATTAAGAAACCTGATGACCACTTTCATGGTGTTGTTTTTGTAGGGATGAGCCTCAGTCCAACATGTGTAGTAGTCATTGGCTATCAAGATGAATTTATGACCTGCATACGAGTTTCGATTAATGACCCCTACAAAATCCAGTGCCCATTGGGCGAATGGTCTTACCTCGTACACCAAATACAAATGCATCGCTGTATTACATACCTTGGATGCAGAGGTATGACATGTGTGACATTTCCTGACATGTTGGTGTGCATCTCAAAATATGTGGGGCCAATATTATCATGATATGATAATTTGATGAGCTAAGGAATCAACAAATCCATGCCCTATGTTATGGCTACCATGAAACTCAACAATAACATGTTTGGCTTCTTGCTGATCCAAACAGTGCAGGTAAACTCCTTCAAAATTTCTTCTATATAAGGACCCTCCTTTAAGAATATAATGAGAACTCTTCATCCTCAATGATCTCCTTTGAGTAGCATTCATCCCCTCTGGGCATCTATTATTAAGGAGGAAGAAGATCAGATATGTGTGCCAAGGATCCTTTGTGAATGACTGTACTATGTACTATTGGCAAGTGATACTCTTGTCAACATCTGCCACATCCTTAGATAAACCCTGTCCTTGGACGAGCTTCATTAGATGGATTTCTAATTCAAATTCCTATAAAATGGTCATCATTTTCCTCTTCTCTCCCCCATTTCACTCTGCATAAGGAGAGACTTCACAAGAGAGACTTCTGGTGGTCCCCCTTTTTCTCCTTAGCTTTATCCCATAGCAACACAAGATCTGATATCCTAAAGGCCTCTATTTTGGCTCTATTGTCAAACCAATGTTTGACAACAACTTGATGTTTAGAGAACTGTTGTAAAGCAGCGTCTCTCTGTTCTTCCATGTTTAGTAGACTAGTTAGTCTAACCTCTATCTGATCATCCTTTGAATAAAATTACTACATAAACCTAATGACACGTATCTACATATGTATTGGAAAAACTAGCTCTTGGCTGTAGACTAACTTAAAAGGTGAATTTCCTAGGGTGGCTTTAATATGAGTTATATTTTCCCATAAGGCAAATCTTAGTTGGGTATGATAGTCCCAAGGGTTTTTTTCTAGAAATTTTCTAATCACTTCCAATAGGTTCTTATTGGTAGACTCAGCTAATCCATTTCCCTAAGGGTAGTAATTCGATGAATACTTCAAAATGGTTATGTGCAGGATCATCATGGAAAAAACAGGCACTTAAGAGGTAAAAAATTAAAAAAATCAGAGTTAGGCAACTTGATGTAAAAATTTGAATAAGTTATCTATATTATTTAAAAAATATGTAAGAATAGAATCTGTAGCAAACTGAATGTAGTTTCTAAACTATTAGGTTTGTTTAAAAAAAAATCTAATTGGTGAAAATTTGAAATTTCAATGTAGTGGTACTTAAATTTGAGGGAAAAAATAAGAATTAGGTGTCTGTCTAACCACCCTAACCACAATAAAATGATAATATTTTTATATAATATTTTAGATATAAGTAGAGGACTCATGCACCAATGTGATGCATTTTTTTTGTAATTTATTTCCAAGTAAATAATTAATTATGAATTTTTAATTACAACATTTTAAAAAATATAAAAACTTGCATTTCTGACCATCTTAACTTGGTCAAAACTTCATGAAATTTATTTTTTATTTTTCTAATCCTATAGTATGTGAAGCATAGAATGTGATGCATGTTTTGGACTCAAAAAATGTGATACCATTTGAAAGCTATAGATTTTTTTTCAATCAGCCTATCAATGAGGACTTTAGTCATAATTTGAATAGAAAATAAATAATAATTACTTATTAAATTAAAAGTAAATCATAATTTATATTGGTGGAAAACTGAGAATCTCCTTTAAAAACACTTTTCATTTCATCAATTTTGGGTAAATAAATAGTCATCACCCACATACCCATCATATTGCCACTTTTTGGCCCATCATGATCCTACACATACCCAAATAATTTTGTGTTCATAGGCCCATTGAATGAAATCAACAAAAGAGAAAGAAGGGCCATTGTCACATACCAAGGTGAATGGTACTCCAAACCTGGTTATGATGCTTTCATTGAGAAACCTGATGACCACATTTGTGGTGTTGTTTTTGCAGGGTTGAGCCTCAGTCCAGCATATGTAGTAGTCATTAGCTATCAAGATGAATTTATGAACTAAAAATGAGTTTGGATTAATGACTCCTAAAAAATATAGCTAGTGCCCATTAGGTGAATGGTCTTACCTCGTACACCAGCTGCAAAGGCATTGTTGGATTATGTTCCCTAGATGCAGAGGTATGGCATGTGTGACATGTCCTGACATGTTGCGCATCTCAGAATATGTGGGGCCAATAGTATCATGATATGAGAATTTGATGAGATAAGGAATCAACAGATCCATGCCCTATGTTATGCCTACCATGAAACTAAGTAATAGCATGTTTGGCTTCTTGTTGATCCAAACAGTGCAGGTAAACTCCTTCAAAATTGTTTTTGTATAAGGATCATCCTATAAGCATATAATGAGCACTCTTCATCCTCAATGCTCTCCTTTGAGTAGTATTCATCCCCTCTAGGAATCTATTATTAAGGAGGAAGAAGATCAGATCTATGTACCAAGGATCCTTTGTGAATGATTGTACTATGTGCTGCTGGCAAGTGATACTCTTGTCAACATCTGCCATAGCCTTAGATAAGCCCTATCCTTGGACAAGCTTCATTGGATGAATTTCTAAATCAAATTCCTATAAAATGGCCATCATTTTCCTCTTCTCTCCCTCAATTCACTTTGCATAAGGAGATACTTCACAGCTGGATTAGGAACTATGGTGATGACCTGACTCTGAAGGATATAGTGCCTGAATTTTTTTACTACTCACACGAGTGCGAAGGCTTGCTTTTCCAGGATGGGATACCTGACTTCTAAATTTTTGAATGGGGATCTCATGAAAGCAATAGGACTTTCATCTCGCTCACCTATTCATTGTGTTAAAACAACTGCACATGAATGGTCAGATGCAAAAGAATAGATATAGAAGGGATTTAGATAATATAGGCTAGTTAAGACTGGTGCCTTAGTTATTAACTGTTTAATTTGTGCAAAAGAAGATTTAGCCTCGTTACTCCATTCTATTTTTTCATCTTTTCTCATCATTTCATTAAGAGGTTTGACAATTTCTGCAAACCCCATTATAAATTTTCTCAAAAAATTGATCCTTCCAAAGAAGGATCTCATTTCATTTTTACTTCCTGGCATTGTCAGTTTTAAGATGGCTTCAAAATTTTCAAGGTCTATGGATATCCCCTTTTCTGATATTAGATGGCCTAAAATTTTCTCTTTAGAAACTCCAAACACACATTTTTTTGGATTTAGAGACACACCATAGCTTATACATCTTTTAAGGACTTTTTCTAAATCAACACCATGGTCCTTTCTATTCTTAGAGAAGATAGTTAAGTCATCAACATAAATAATGATACACTTACCTATTAAATCTTTCAATGCCACGTCCATTGCACACTGAAAGGTAGCTCTAACGTTGATAAGGATGAATGACATCCTCCAATAGGAAAATTTCCCCCACTTGGTAGTGAAGACAGTTTTCATTCTATCCTCATGACTGACAATCACTTGATTATACCCATAATAGCCATCCAAGAATGACATCATCTGGGATCCATTAACAATTTGTAATACCTCATCAAGAGAAGGAAGTAGATAATTATCCTTCTTTGAGGCTTTATTTAGGTTCCTAAAATCAATACACAATCTAATCACCCCACTTTTATTACGCACTAGAACCAAGTTTGCAACCCAGGTGGAATGTTGTACTGGGAAGATTATTCTTCCAAACAATAGATTTTGCACTTCCTTCTAAATTAATGGCTTGATCAAACATTAACTGGGTGTTGCTTTTGATGAAAGGGTTTTGCTTTTGGCTTCAAAGGTATGGTATGCATGATTACTGAAGTGTCAAAGGTCTTTAAATCTTCGTAAGCCCGAGCAATTGTTGCAATGTATTCTTTCAACACCTTAATTATTTTATCTTTGATTTCCTGAGGGCAAGTTTTTCCTATATAGACATTCCTTTCTGGACCTGAACCAACCAAATTGATAGATTTATACTTCCCTCCATCACTTTTTGTGGGCACCCTTTCACAAGCCCAAGGATCATAGTAAAATATTCTTTCCAAAGCTACCATCCCCTTTGGAATGTTGTTACTTTTCAAGTTTAGTATCCCCTCTGTATCACAATTCTCAAGATCCCAATCTCCATTGTGTCTTTCTGATTCATCACTTATTTGTCCCTCAAAAACATCAAAACTTTCCAGGAAAGCAAGTATATGTTGCTCATCATCGAATACATGAAAATTTTGGACATTATCTGGGACGGATAGGATGGAGACTAGTTCAACTGAAAATATTTTCAACTTGGAGTCCTACATAGGCTCAAAGTTTCTAGCAATAACAACAAGGGCATCTGCAATCTGATTGTCTTCCCTAGGAATCAAAGTGATTCCAAAAGTGTCAAAATCCTCAATCAGATTCCAAACTTTGTATTTGTATGCAACCAATCTTTTGTTGTGACAAGTATATTGGTTGTGGACTTGCTTAACAATAACTTCAGAATCTCCCATAACCATGAGAGTTGTGACCTTCTGATGACCAAAAATTAGTCCTTGTGTTGGATGTTGTGGATGTGTTGCTAATATGTGGTTGTCATTGATGTCAACACTATTAGCATT
Source organism: Sequoia sempervirens (assembly GCA_007258455.2). Lineage (NCBI taxonomy): Eukaryota > Viridiplantae > Streptophyta > Pinopsida > Cupressales > Cupressaceae > Sequoia > Sequoia sempervirens. The sequence continues at coordinate 145,780,316 of VDFB02000013.1, forward strand.
TGGTATATTAGTTGTTGTATATGTCGAGGATATTGAGAAAATTGTAAGAGAAAGTGTTCTGGGTTCCCAGTGGAACTATGCAAGTCATGAAGGTGTCATGTTCTATACATTGAAGATTAGTTGGTGTGGATTAAAGGTTTAATTGTTGAGTATATCTAGATCATCTACCAGAAGTTTTAGAGGTATGTGTAAAGTTTTTATTGTGTTATGGTCTGATAGTGTTTTTGTGGTCTTTGTTAGTGTTCTTGAATGAAGTTTGTGTAATTCTGTTAATCTCAGTTGTTGTAGATGCTTCTCTATTGTTTCTTGGTGTTCTCAGATGTCTCTAGATCATTTTGTATCTTTGTAGTATGTCCACATTATTCAAAGAGCTCGTGGTTGAAGATCTTTTCTTGCGCATGTTCAAATTTTTATGTCCCTCGTCGACATGTTGGTGGTAGCGTGTTGTGGATCTTCATGGTGAATTTAATTAAAATCCTTTTGTGTTGGAGATATTCATTTGGGTCTACACTATGTTGTGGCTGACCTTGGTGGATTCGCATTAAAAATTTATTTGTAAATTTGGGCCGACATTGCAAATATGTTTTATTTTCCTGGCCAACTAAGTTGTGATGAAATCTCATGTAGTGGATATATAAGTTTGATTGTTTCATCAGCGAAGAGTGTGTTTCATGTGCTCCTGTGTGTGTATGTGCGAATATCATTCGATTGCAAAGCAGAGCGTGGAGAAGATTGTGCGAAGTGTGTAGAAGTGTTCAGCTTAATTGGAACTGTAATCAGGCTTGTGTAAAAGCTATTTTCTCAGTTCCTACCCTCTAGATTTTTAATCCTCTTCTATTGGGAAATGAGCCCCTTTTGTACTTGAGCAGTGAGCTTTAGGAAGTGTGCCTGAATGCATGTGCATTCCCCTTATTATTTCTCATTATACTTTTAATAGAGTATAATCTTGTGGACTAACATCCACCATGGTTTTTCCCCTAACAGGGTTTCCATGTTAAAAAAATCTTGGTGTTCTTTGTCTCTCTAATGTGTTAATTGCTTGTGGTTAATTGCTTATTCATCAAATCTAAGATTAAAGTTAAGATAAGTTGGAAAAGTTTAAATTTTTGCATCAACTGATTCACCTGCCCCCTCTCAGTTGTTTGTCCTTGTTTTTCCAACACCTCAAGCAAGTGCTTCATATTCTACCATGTTGTTTTTCAAACCAAACTGCAACCTGTAAGATGAAAAGTATGTCTTCCATTTTGGGTTGGTTAGTTCAATTCCCACTCCACTCCCTGATTTGGACTTAGAGCCATCAAATTTAAGACTCCATAGTTGTTCTAGAGCTAGGATTTTTTTTTTTTTGGGATTATAGGTGATGGCTTGCTAGAAGTGTGTGGTAGCTCAAACTAGTGTTGGCCATCAAAATTTTAAGGTAGTTGTGGGCAAGGTTGGTCAAAATATTCTCCTATATTCAAAACCTATTCAGGAACTACTTCTTGGACCTTTTCTTGGATCAAATCATAATTTAGTACATTTTTCATCAATGCCTTAGGCATTGGAAGGGTATCCATGGTAGGTGTAACAGCTAAAGACTTAGATTCCTTAGTCTCTCTTTGGAATTCAGAGCTTATAGAACCTAAGTCTGCTCAAGTTGGGAAGAATCTTCCTCTTGAGCGAGACTGGTTCTCATAAGGATGGTAGCATCCTTAGCGTCAAATGAAAATTTATTGGTGAGTGCTTGGGGTTGGCATTCACAAGTTTTCTTAGCCTGGAAGACATGGTTTAAGATATCTACCCAAGGTTGACAGGTCAATTCATAATGATTCTGATAATGAATCCTACACCAATTAGGGAGCAACAAACTCCACAAATCAACCTCTTCTCCCAATACCAACCTATCTTGTTGCAATTTTTTTATTAGAACTTGTTGGTTGACCGTGGTCAATGGGTCACTCTATTCTAGAGGTAGTGTATCATCAAGATTGTGCATTGAGAAGGTCATGAAATCCCCCCCTTTGTAAAATCCTATCTCAATTTGGAAGTAAGCTACTTCGTTGGGAGAATCATATTCAATAATCATATGTTTGAGCCTAGGCTCACTCTAAAATTTGATGTGTTGCTATCCCTTTCCATGGCAGCCAAATGTGTGAGAAGTCCAAGGACAAATATCCCCCAATGCTCTTCATTAAATCTAGGCTCAGAAGTATTCCATATGTTTTTGCGATATCAGTCACTTGGATATCCATATAAATTTGGATCCTTGGGTCAGATCCAACCTGTACATGAATATTCTTTAGTTCTCCTACCACATTGACTTCTATTTTATCCAACTGAATCACCTTTTTGTCAGTCTGGATCAAATACAAACCTAACTTCCTACAAATTGAGAATGGCATGATGTTCTCTGATGCCCCAGAATCGAGAAAACAATTGTGCAGATTCTTTCCAAAAATTCTTAAACTTAAAAGGAAAGGTGGGGTTCCCATCTTACCTTTATAGAGGGCTACATTCATCTCATTTGTTGGAGTCATCTTATCTTTTCCTTTTGATCAATCTTCCTCCTCCAGACCCTTCAACACAATTTCTCATTGGGTAGGGCACCACTTCATAATGTCAAAGAAATACAATGAAATCTTTTGCCACTGCATCTCTGCAATGAAATCAAACTCTGAATCATTCCTTAATTGATACTTAGGAAAAGTAGGTGGGTTACCTTTATTTTGAGATTTAGATGGCTCCTTTGGTGGTGGTGGGTTGTTATCTATGTTCTGATTTCATGGGACCATGTTGTTAGGAGGGGAAGATGTAGTAAATGGGCCCTTATTTTGATTTCTTAAGAAATGACCTCCCTTGGTTTGGAAGGCATGGGCATTGTATACGTCTTCCACTATTTCACTTTCTTCTTGGTTAAGGAATGGAAGTTCTTCATCAAAGATTTCATAAGCCATGGTGGTATCTATGGATCCACTAGACTTGTTGGGAGAACCTTGTAATGGAGCATCAACATGTGCTATCTCGACCATCTTCTCCATTTTTGGGTAGTTTACCTCATAATGAGCTTTACTGTCATGCAGCCTACACCAATTCATCATAAAGTTGAGATCTACCACATTTGCAGTGTGTGGCTTTTTCGTCACCTGCCTGATAATTATGGGAAACTCCCCTATTATTAGGTCCAATATTCCATTGTCTATTGTTGTTGGACCTCTGATTGTATCCCCTATTCTTATTTTGATAATTTTGGTTAGAGGAAATTTGGTTCTGGAAGTTCCTATTGGTGTTTTGATTCTGATTGAAGTTCTAGTTGGAATAGCCACCCTAATTAGAATACCCTCCCTGATTTTGGTAACTTTAATTTTGGTTCTATGGGGGGTTCTATCTAAGTTGGTCCATATCATTGGACATCTGAGATTGAGTCTTCTTGAGAGTTTCCATTTCATTATTCAATTGAATTGTTTGTTCACTCTCTGCAATCTTCACAACAGATGGTTGATTAACAATATTTGACCCTCCAACTTGATTATGGTAGTTTTGTGATTGTTGGGAGGAGTCTTGAGCACCATTAGTGAAGAATGGTAGGGGAGGTGAGGCTTGTAACTCCGAAGTGGGTCCATATTGGGAATAAGACATACCTGGGACCGTATTGAACAAAGGAGTTGGATTAGGCATTTGATACCCTATGGGAGGAAGAACTTCTAAACTTCTCGATTGTATGCTTATCTGTTGTTGCAATTTCATGGCTAGGTGATAAACATTAGACAATGAATCAATTTTAGCAGCACCATATGTCATGTGTAAGAACAGACCAATCAAAGGATCCACAACCATTAAATATGCCAAAATGGCAATATTCTCAACAACCAAGTAAGGATCATGTAACCTTCGGTACATTCTTTGGAATCTTGTGTTGAATAATGGAAATGGTTCATGGGGTTCCTTTCTTATGGTAGCAAATTGGTGATACAAAATGGAAAGGTCTACATAGACCTGAAACTGATTAATAAAGGCATTTTCTAAGTCTATCCAACTCAGAATAGACCCTTGTGGTAAATTCAAATACCAATTGTATGCCATGTCACCCAAAGAGTAGGGGAATAGCCTACACACAACATCATGGTGAGATACTTTGTCACAATCCTCTTCATAGAACATTTGAAAATGAAACTCTTTATTATTAACTTAAGTTGGTTTGACAATAATTATTTTATTTTATTATGGAATTAAAACACAAGAAAAATAAATAAATTAAAAATCAATAAATTAAAATATTAAAATCAAATAGATACTTTGATCGCCTGTGGAAAGGTCCCACCGAGCCTAAGATTAAATGCTTCAATTGGCTCCTTCTTCTTGACAGACTCCCTGTCAGAAAAGGTAATGCCGAGACTGATTACTGTAACTTCTGTAGACTCCCCGAAATGGCTAGACACATCCTACTTGACTGTATCTTTGCGAAGGAAATTTGGCTTATGTTTGGCATTACCTATCCTATGTTATTTACTGTTCTTGATATTGTTACTGGTCATATTGATGGCTTAAAACATGACTCTAATCTTTTTTGGAAGATCCTCTCCTCTAATGTTTTATGGAAAATCTGGAAGTGCAGAAATGAAGAAAGATATCAGAATAACCCCCGTGATCTTACTGAGTCTTTTAGAAAACTCACTTTCTTTAAAATCTTTTTGCAGGTGCGAACCACCATGTTAATTGAAAGGAAGAAACTCAAATGATTCATAAAGGATGGATATGCCACGTTCTTCATATATGAGATGAAGGGAGGTTACGCTTGGAGGGACACGCTAAATAATCTGCAGCTCTTTCGAAAACACTTGCAAGATTCTATCCCAAGAGGTGAAGAACAACAGAAGCTCCAGCAAGGACACGACTCTCATGCTTGCACAGATTCAGGAGATGAAATGTATAGTCTAGATGGAAGGTGATAAAGGGTGGACTTCCTAGGTAGATAAACTGGATGACATCCTTCACTAGCCTTTTGGTCACTGGTGCTCTGTTATGCACTTTTTGTAACGGTTATGTAACATTGTAACGGATGAGTATCTTTTTTGTATCTGTTTTGGCTCTGCTTTCTGCTCCTGCTATGAGGCTCGGCCTCTCTTGAGCTGAACAGTTTTCTCTCTGGAGTTTTTTGTACTTCCTGTGACCTCCTTATATTTAATATAAAAAATAGATACTTTAAAAAAATATATATGATGCTAAAATTTAATTATAGAAATAAGAATATTTTTCAAATTATGTATGGAAGAATAAATAAATTTCATTTTTATTTAAAATTTGCCATATTTTTCTTTCTTTTCTCAAGTCAACGCCTTGTCTTTCATTAGTTAACTTCATCTCATTTTAGAATTTAAATATTTCCCTTATCAGTTAACTACTTTTATTTTAGTAACTTCATGTGTAAACTACGTGTAAAAAGGGAATCCTAGTGTGCACCTTTATCCATCTTTTAAATTTAAAAATTTGATATTATCCTCTCATGAGTCAAAATGAAAACTTTCATCTTCTCTTCTCTAATCTTGATCGTTGGATTTTTTCATCAAATCTCAATCGTTGATTTTCACCATCAAATCTTCATTCATTTTTCTATAAATAGGACCCCTCAACCTCTTTCAAGGGCACAATAAGATTTAGAATCCTTCATACTCATTATTTATCATCTTGATTTTTCTTTACATTCTAAGAGTTGTAATTTCATAGGAAAAGATAGGAAGTAGGGAAAGAGGTTTTTCTTATTTGTTACAAAGGAGGGACTCAGAAGGATCTAAAAGCTTGGATTCAACAGAGAAAGGAGTTGGACAAATTTGCGTTATAGGTAAGTATTATTAAATCTTCTTTTTCTCATTAATAGATTTATGTGTATTATCCTTTATTTTATGTAAACTTGTTTCAAAAGAATTAGACTATAATTTGATAAAAAATTAAGAGGGAACTATTTCCATGTTAGATCATAATTTTTTTATTTTTATTTTAACAAAGGAGAAGTTATGTTATTTCATCATAAACTTCAAATGTTAGATCATAATTAAAACAAAGGAGAAGTTATGTTATTTCATCATAAACTTCAAACTTTATTTAAAACTTATAATTTTTTTTATTTAAAATTATATCAACGATATTATTTATTTATTTTAAATTTACAGAAAAATTTATCAAAATTTTATTTTAAATGTGACTTAAAAAATTATTTAAAAATTGATAGCAATATCACAATCTTATTTTCCAATTTTCATGAATATAATCAGAAAGAAATGTACTAAATTGTAATTTTGGAAAAAAAATACTAAAATTAAATTAATATAAAAAAAATTTAATAATAATATATTAAAAATATATATTAAGTTTTATTTAAAATTTATTTACATTCTATATTAAAATTTATTTACATTCTTTATTAAAATTTATTTCATATTAAATATTATTTAAAAATCTATTTTAAAACTTAATTATAAAAAAAAAAATTATTTAAATTTTATTTTAGAAAAAAAAAATGATAATAATAAAATCGCGCAAACAGCCACTAGGCCTTTCTTTATATAAAACATTATGAAGTTACTATTCTTTTAAAACATTTTTTTTGTTCAAAAAAAAGTTTTATTTTATATTAGTTAACATAAAATTTGTTTTATATTTTAATATAAAATTTGATTTATATTTTATAAAAAATTATTTATAATTTTATTAATCTGAAATTTGTTTATATTTTAATAAAATTTGATTTATAATTTAATGAAATTTGATTTATAATTTTAATTATTATAAAATTTGATATATATATTTTATTTAACATAATGAATTAAATATGTTTAGTTTAAAATTAAATTGGTATTATTTAATGTCTTTTTTTACATAATATTGAATATATATTTTAATATATAGTTATTTAGTATTAATTATAATTATTAATAATTCCTTTAAGTTTTTACAATATTAATTATAAACATGAGTTAAATTTTGAAAATAATTCGGTAAAAAGAAGAAAATAAGTGTGAATTTAAAATAAACAAATTTGAATTTCAATAACATATAAGAATAATAGTGAATGTCATTTAAAAATGTAAACAAGTGTCATGTTGTGGTGAGTACTTTCCTTTGTAGTATTCTAATTAGAGATTTGTAGAGTTGGAATAAAATAAATGTAAGTTTAATTAATGTGAATAAAATTAAGTGTAATTTTTTTTTAATTGTTGTATTTTAGTTTTGACTTTTGTATTTTGTGTTTTGTTTGATTAATAGTGTTGGTTTTTTTATATGTTTTGGTTATGTAATGTAAATATCTTGTTTGATGTTAAATATTTGAAAATAAAATAAATTGGAATAAATGTTTATTGTTTGGTTTTATTTTTTTTCAAAAAAATTAAAGTTGAATACATTTAAATATTTATATAATGAACCCATTCATTGAGAGAAGGAAGTAGTTTATGAATTATTTGTACTAGACATAACTATGACTAATAAAAGTTGAAGTTGAGTTTTTTCTCTAGAATAAATATTTGCTAACATTAAATAATCAAATGATTTATTATTAAAAATAATTCTTAATTGATTATAGTTGATTTTGAAGTTAACTATACTATTAATATAATAAATATATTATATTTTAATTTAATATTAATAATTTATAAATTACATTATATAAACTAAGTAAATAGGTAATATTATAATATTAATATATTTTAAAATATTGTTATAATTATTAATATAATGATTTACTATTATATTTATTATATTAATAGTAATAATATAATAGTATTAATATTATAATTAACATAGTAGTTAATTAAGATAGTTTATTAATATATATAAATACATACGAAAAGAGAAACTACAACATAAAATAACCTATATTATATATTATATAAATTAATATTATATATAATATAAATTAATATATTACTTACATAATATAGGTTAATTTATTTACCTACAAATTATATTATATAAGATATAAATAGAAATAGTATATATAAATTCTATAAGAAGGAGAACATATATAATCAAATTATACCTTAAAATATTAAAAACATAAAAACATAGATAAAGTTATTAGTTTAATGGAAAAAATAATACAATTTATTTTATTTTATTTTATTTCAATAGTTTGAATCCAAATCTCTATAATAGTTAATTGATTTTTGTAAGATATTTTTTAACAAAAAAATAAGAATTACATATATTAAAAACTCATTCTTATAAAAAAGTCAAAATAAGTAACATTTATTTACTTTAGAAAGATTTAATGAAATGATTTTATAAAGCAAAAAAATGAAAAATCATTCTTTAAAAAAATATTTAATTTGCTTTATCTCCCAAATTTGTAAAGTTAAATATTTTACACGTTCACTTTATGAAATTGAATTTTATTTTAATTTTTGTTTAAATATTGTTATTGATTGGTTGAAAACTAAATTATTAATAACTAATTAACTAAAAAAAGCCAAAGTCATTACAATAGTACTATGCCAAGGCAAGTACTAATAATTGTGTTAGTGGAATCTCAATTGTTCTTACTATTAAAAAAAATTAATATACCTTTTTGAAAATAAATATGATTGAAAAGAGAGGAGAAAACTTTTTAAATTAGAAACATGGGAAAAATCATTCATGGATTTATTTTTAACCAAATAAAATAAATAAATAAATAAAGATTCTTTATTTTTACGGAAACTTATCTTGGACTTGAAATTAGAAGTTAGTTTTCTTTTGTTAGAGCTTTAAATCACTTATTAAATTAAAATATTGAAAAGAATATTTTAATAATCAAACACTTTGTTTTTGTTTCTTATAAGCTTGTAAATAACTTTTAATAGAAGTTTCATCTTAAGAGTAATAAATCATCAATGGATATATTTATAATATTGTTTTGATTTTTCCTTACAAATGTGTAGATAATTTTAATAGAAGCTTTAACTTAAAAACAATAAATCAGATTTTCCTTTTCAAGCAATAGATTTACAACCTTGTTTCTTTAATATCTTATTATCTATAAATTAGGAATTTAAAAATATAAATTCGTAAAGTTTTTCAATTATATAGTAATTGATAAATTAGCATTTTAAAGAAATTATTACTGTCTACTTTGGAAATTAGTATTGTTTAAATTTGAAGCAATGGGTGTTAGTTTTATTACTCCAAAAAGAAAAATAGTGTTGCCTTAATTTATTAGCAAGAGTATGTTGGTAACTAGGGTTAGTTTAAAATTCCAATTAATGTTAGTTTAAATATGTTTCAAAGAAAAATTATTTTACAAAAAATGATTTGTAATGTATTTTAGGATAATTTAATAAAATTTGTGAATAAGTAAAAAGAATGTTAAAGTAAATTATTTCCAAAAGTAAAATATAAGATAAATGTTATTAAAGTTATACTATGATAGTAGTTATTTTATAATCAAATTTAAAGTTAATTAACATTAAATTTATTTCAAAAAAATAAATGAAAGGAATAATTAGTCACTTAGAATTGATTTAATTAGATTTTGATAAGTTGCTACCAAATAATTAGGGTTAGTATTAAAATTACTTCCAAAGGAAAACAAACTTAGATAGATTAATTAATTAATTCGATTTGACTCATTATAAAGCTAGTTAGTAGTTTTGATTAGAGGTAAAAGACGGGTTTTGAAGGGGCCCGAAACCCTTTACAAAAAGGAACAGCTAAAACAAAAAGGGAACAACATTAAACAACCATCAGCCCAAAGTCAGCAAACCACCAACCAAAAAATAGCTAGAAACTGGCAAACACCACTACATATTGTTCAAAATTTCAACAACTTCCATCTCACTAGCAGCAAGCTTTCGTCCCTTAACCCCAGTATTAGAAACCTCAATACCTGAGGTGCCAACTTTATTTTTCAATCTATTTATAGTCCTAACCCTAGGCTCACTAGTTTTTACCTCACAACTCAAAATAGAACCTTTAGCAACACCCTTAACAACAGCATAATCCTCCACCATCAGCTTACCCTTAGTAGCCAAAACATCAGCAGACAAAATTTCCTTTCTGTTTTTAGGGGAGAAAGTCATCGCATAGTCTGACATAGTCAATAATTTAGGGGCTTCTCCATTCTTCATAACCACATTCCAAATTTTATCAATTTTCTCCTCAAGGGATAACATTCTTCCCTCCATACTCTGTTTCAGATTGACAGTTTCCTCCACCATAGTATTAGCAATAGTATTGAGACCAACCATTAAATTATCAATTTGGCTTTGGATCAAAGGGTCATCAACCTTGCAAGCAATAAATCTAATATGAACATTGGTCCTATTGATCTCATGAAAGAACCATTTAAATAGTTTTAAAAGCACATTGACATTGTCATGGGCTGATCCCAACACATCAAAAAGATCCTCCCTATCAAAATTTTCAATGTGATTGCCATGCAACAACATCCTCTTCAAAATAACTCTCATGAACCTTATCATCAAAATCATCCTTACCTTTACTAGTAGGGATAGGAGACTTCATCCTACGAATGGAATTGGCAATTTGCTCCATGGCAACCTTCCTCTTCTGAATCCTATTTGCATCTACTTTATTAGTTCCCGCAACCTACTCACCACCCACAACTCTAACCTTCTCCTACTTCGGAAACCCTATGACAGCGCTCGGAACATCCTCACCATGGAAGCCACCGGCCAGAGAGAGAGGGAAATCCTTCTCCATGTGTTGACCAGGTTTCAAAACTCTTCTCTTTCAGCATCCCTCCTCAAGTTCCTGCACATGTCTAGACATAGGGGGAGGAGAAGAAGCTTCCCCATAAAGATCATTTTTATCTCTTCCCCCCTTAGAAGGAACAATCACCTCCACATCATCACTGTAAGTCATGTAACTAGCGTCCACATCCATTTTCCTTTTCCCAGATTTTCCCTAAACTGGGGATATGGTGCCCTCCTCCAAAGAGGCATATGAATCTGAGACATAGTCAACATCATCATCCCTATCCGACTTAGATTCTTTATTTAAAATAAGACTCCTCTTTCTTGGTTTCTTAGAAGCCCTTTCCTCACCCAACTCAGTTTCATAACCCTCCCTAGCTTTAACAAAAATATTCTTCGGAGAAACAAGAGTTTTATGGACATCATGAGCTTTCACATGTTCATAAATCAAAAGAATCGACCCTAAATGTAGGACAGGGTTTTTGGGATTCTTCCTATGCTCTTTAATCCCACAGTCCATCGACACCAGCAAATAATAGGGAAATGACACCCATTTCTTGTGCCTAAAATGGTTAAGAAACAGAAAATGGTAATTGTTAATGGCCATGTAACTTCTTTCCAGGGCTACATACCTCATGATTTCTTCGACAACATCCCACCAAAGAGCTTTCAAGGAACTCCTCAGATACCCACCACTCTTCACAGGCTTCAAGTCATCAATCTCATTCTTCTTAAAGAAAAGGGACATCATGACCTGTGATTCTTTCTTGTCCCTACACACTTTCATACCCTAAATTGCTAGGCCAGTAATCTAGGCTATGAATTCCTCATCCACCACAATTTCCCCACCACCCAAGTCTAGGGTTCTCCCTTTCCACCCTTTCTCAACCAATTCAGTAACCTGAGGATTATTGCCATGCAGTTTCTCCATGCAAGGAGTATGACCACCCTTTTCTAAGATCTCCCACACCTCCTTTCTCAGCTTAGCAGTATCATAGGATTTAGGCTTGGTATGATTTTTGTCCCCACCCATGACGATAGAAAACAGAGACCAAGCACTCAACAAGAAACTCAGAAGGAAGCAACATACACCACCCAGAACCAAATTATCCAATAGAAGACTCTAGAAACTTATGCAACCAACACCCACAATCCATGCGAAGGAAGCCACATGACATACATACCATAATTAATTTGAACTTCGTGCCATATGACAACCTTTCCTTAAAATCATAACCATAACATCCTTACTAATGACATTCAACCACGTGAGCAAGGACGTGCACACCTTAATGAATAAATTAACTTTCATTTATAACAATAGTCATGGCCTCATAAGGGATGGGGTCATTTAAATCCCAAAACTTACTATCTCTAACACCAAAGTTAGTGAAGAAATCAACTAACTTATTTCCCTCTCTCAAAATATGCGAAATATAGTCATTATTAAAGGATTTAATAGTTTCAATGGAATCCTTGATCAAGGCCTCAATTTTCCAAGATAGGGGAGATATATTCTTCAAATTATTAATAATGTTTAGAGAATCACCCTCCAACCAAATCTTCCTGTACCCTCTTCTCTGAGCCAAAACAAGACTATGATAGGGAGGCACTGCCTCCACATAGTGGTTTGTCTGTGTTCCCAAAGGGAGTGCCACTACAGAGACGAGCCTACCATTATAATTTCTAATCACTCCCCCACATCCAATAGGTCTCAGATTACCTTTAGCAGTACCATCAAAGTTGATCTTAACCCAACCATCTGGTGGCGCCTTCCAAGCAACACCATCACTTGAAGATTTCCCTTTAGAGACCAGGAGAGATATATCACAAGGAAACTTCCACTTTTGAGCAATTGAAATATCATAGGAGTAAAGATTAATCTTTTGACCATCATGGAAGGAGATCCCAGAAAGAAAATTTTCCTTTATACCAATACAAATCTTATGGGCCACAGATAAGGCAGGAAGAGCAGAGTTCCTGAAAATTTTGTTGTTATGCTCCAACCGCACCCCCCAAATCAAATGAGGCACAGAGAGAAACTGCAAAATCTGCAAGGCCAGATTGGATGAAGGGCACACCCATTGGAACCATAAGTATTTAATAGAGCCAGGGAACACCCAACTAAGATTCCAAAGCGAAAGCACATGATTCCATATCACACCAACATATCTACACCCAAACAACAAATGAAAAGTATTTTTCACTTCCTCTTCACAAAGAAAGCATCTATTGGGCATAACAAAACCTCTTTTTATCAGATTATCAATAGTAAGAATTTTATTCTGACAGAAGAGCCAAAAGAAAATATTGATCTTAGGAATCAGTCTAGAGGACCAAACAGAAACCCAAAAAGGAGGCAGACCCATAAAGGAATCATTGAGAGAAAAAGTCGAAGCAACAAAAAAGTTACCCTCAGAATATAGCTTCCAAAAAAACCTATCAGGAGAAGGACTAGTTGGAATGTGAACTCTTGATATAGCCTTATAAATAATTTCAAGACCAGGGTCCAACTCATACAATTTCCTCCAACAACCTCCATCAATATAATCAACAACAAATCTGCCAACCAGACATAAACCAAGGTCCATAAAGGGGTGAACCCAAGGCTGATCCTTTAGAGGTTCATTACCAATCCAATTATCATCCCAGAATAAAATACTCTTCCCATTCCCCAACTGCCAAGAGAGACCCTTAGCAACAAGCCTACGAGCCTTCAACATAGAATTCCACAACACAAAACCATTCAGAGGATTAAACTCATGAGAAACCACATCTATGATCCCATCAGCACCATGTAAGTATTTACTCCAAGTGATTTTTGGCCACTCACTTTTGGCTAACAAGAGATTCCACAGCTGTTTCCCCAAGAGGGCAATGTTAAACAATCAGATTTTGTGAATACCCAGCCCCCCAGCCTTTTTCGGCTGACAAACATCATCCTAAGCAACCAAATGAGTTATTTTCTTATCTTCAACCCCCATCCATAAGAAGTTTTTATGAATTCCTTCCAAGATATCCATAAATTTCCTTGGCATATGAAACATACTAAGAGCATATACCAGAATTTTTTGAAAGGTAGATTTAATCATATGAACTTTACCGCTTGGCTCAATAAGGCCCCCTTCCACCCAACCAACTTGGAATTAAATTTTTTGATCAGCCCCCTCCACAAAGAACCAGGGGCCTTAGAACATAAGGGGAGTCCCAGGTAAGAAGTAGGTAGTTCACCAATTTGACACTACAAGATTCTAGAAATCCTAATCTGTCTTTGAATCGAAGAGTTGAAGAAGAAAATAACACTCTTTTGTAAGCTAACCTTCTACGCAGATGTAGCCTCATATATATATAAAATCCATTTAATAGTCTTATCTTCCTTAATAGACGCCTTCCCAAGAAAAAGAGAATCATCCACAAAGTGTTGATGAGAGCATGCAAGATTAGTAGAAGAGGGGGCTAACCCAAATATAAGACCAAAATTAACAAATCTTTGGATAAGATGACCCAAAGACTCCACCATTATGATAAATAGGAAAGGAGAAATAGGGTCCCCTTTCCACAGACCCTTAGAGCAATCAAAGAGAGGAGAAGGAGACCCATTGATGAGCACAGCGAACCGAGGGGTCGAAATAAGTTGAAACACCAAAGCCACCAACTTCTCCCCAAAACCAAAGGAGAGAAGGATCTTAGACAAAATACCCCAATCCACCCTATCATAAGCTTTGAGTAATTCAAGTTTAAGGATAAAACCAACCTACTTATTAATAGAGAGAGAATGAATATTCTCATGCACAGAGAGAATATCCTTGAACATTGCTTCTAAAATTCCTCCTCCTTCACAATAATATTATGCAATTTGGAAAGAAAAACATTTTCCTTCAAAATTAAATCCTAATTATACCTAGACGATTGAATAACTTACTGAACCGTGTGAAGCTCCTTAGACACCCCATCTTTCTCCTAAAAAATATGACCAAAGGAAGTAAGATTCCATTTTCGAACATTAAGCTTAACATTAGCCAGATTTATCACAACTCTATACATAGCCGACCCATCCACATCGATACTCCATCATTCCTTAATCAAACTACCCAAATCAGGATGGCAAGTCCACATTTTCTCAAACCGAAAAGGAAAATTCTTCTTACCACCCAGCAAATCCACAGATAGATCCAAAGGGGAGTGATCCGAACCCAATCTCGTCAATGCTGAAAGAGAGCAAGAATAGTGGACTAACCACTCAGGGTTTAAAAGGGCATGATCCAGCTTGACCTAGATAAGGGCATCACCCACATGCCTATTCGACCAGGTAAAGGAAGCCCCTTTCATATCAAGATCAAGAAGAGCCAAATCATTTATGAACTACATAAGGTCAGATATATACTATCATCCACATTTTGCGATCCACCCATCTTATCATCATCATGTAGAGGAGTATTAAAGTCACCAATAACTAGCTAGTTATCAATATTATGACAAACTTTAAAAGAGGAAAGATTCACTCAAAGCCATTTTCTAGTAATTTTACAATTAGGAGCATAAATATTAGACAGAGTCCAGGAAAACTTATCATGAAGGTGGAAGGAAGAAGTAGCCACATGATTACTATCATTGAAATCCTCCACACCTCTAATCACTCAAAGATTCCAAAAAGTAACAATCCCACTAGAGGCATCCACCACCTCAGAGCAATGCATACAACAATCTTTGAAAAGCTTCAATTTCAATCTAGAAAGTTTATGCACACCCATTTTCATTTCTTGAATTAAAAAATTATCAAGACGACGATCTCTTACTAGATTAACCAGGAGATCATGTTTATGAGGGTGATTCAGACCCCTCATATTCCAAGAAATAATCTTCATGTAATTTTATGGGAAGTTCTCTTAGAGCACATATCCAGCAGAGTTCTCTGTGTACCATCAACAATATCCATCCAACTCTCTTTATCCCTAGTGACATTAGCTGGGGGCCTACCTCTACCACTCAGGTCAAAACCATAATCTGATCTCTGCCTGTTCCTTGTCACGACACCTAGAAAAGGAGAATGATTCTTCCTATTGTGGCCACATACCTTAACATAAGGCAGGTTATCCACATCATCCGACTCCTTAGACTCCTTAACATCAAGTTTCATCTATAACCCCTCATCTTTCAACACCATACTTTGAGGAATCCTTCCCCCAAGAGGAGAACCAAATTCAACCATCACAAAAGAAAGACTATGAGGAATCCCCCCCCATGGGGGGAACCAGATTCAAGAACCACAGAAGAATTATTTTCCTCCAATAGCACAAAACTATCCATATTGGGCGAAGGGGACAAGCAAACCTTTTCAACCTGAAATTCCTAATTCACATCCCCCTGAGTTGGTTGAAAATCAACCACCTTCTCTAACTCATTCAAATATTTATCTTGACTAACCTCCAAGGGAGGCACACCTCTTGACTCCATCTCCGAAGCATGAGGTATTATAGAGTCCACCTCTTGAGCTAGAGGTTTCTCTTTTTCTCTCCACTATTTAGTCATTTTCTTAGGAACTTTGAGAGGACATTTCTTGGCCCAATGGCCAACTTTTTTACAATGGAAGCAGGCAAAGGGGTTCGATTCAAATTCAACCATCTGCCCCCACACTCCAAGTTTAGAGTTAATCTTCACCATGGAAGGAAAATCAACAAATTGCTCCACATTCACACAAAATCTAGCATAAACAAGCCGCTTCCTTGACATCGTCATTTGGTCGATCAACAACATGTATTTCCGATTAATTATATATATATATATATATATATATATATATATATATATAATTTATTAAGTTGATGTTCCAACAGTAATCAATTAGAAGGAGAATTATTTGAAAACCAATTAATATGATCCAATCTTCAAAGGAAATTAGTATTAAAAGAGTCTTTATTACAAAAAGTAGGTTTCAAATTGAACTTAGTCAAATATAATAATTGTAAAAAAAAAAAAAAATTATTTAAAGGAAATATTTATTTTATTTTAAAATTAATAAGATTTAAGAAATGATTTTCTTAGTCATCATAAATGAAATTAGATGTTCATGTTTGCTTTAGGGTTCCAAAATAAATTATCCATCAATAAATACTTAATTAGGAAGTTCATACTTATTTAAGATTTTTTCTAAAAGCAATAAAGCTAGTGTTAAGAACCAAATCAAATTAGTAGATTCATGAAAATGATGATCTCAATCAAATAATTGTTTAGTTTCAAATGATTTTAAACTTAGTATCTATCTAAATTAATAATGTTAGTTTAACATTCTATAAGAAAATATTGTATTTAATTTAGTGAGATAATTGTATTTCCAAATTAGTTATTATCGTCTTAACTTATTTAATTTTGTATAATTGTTTTCAATAAGTTCAAATCATTTTAGAAAGTAGATTAGTAATGACAAGTAAAATAACTTAGCTTCTAAATTATTCTCGAACAATTATTATTTCCTCAACTTAGTTACTTTTGCATAATAGAATTGCATTCAATTTAATGTTAATATTTGGATATTCATTTATCAAAGATTTACTTTAATTCATTTCTTTACAAAGTAAATTAGTAATGTGAGTAATTTAGTGATTAATATTGTTCTATTTATTTGTTAAATAATGTTAGGAAAATTTCTTAGATATGATATTATCAATTGTTATTATTTGTTAAGTTCCTTAATTTTCAAATTAGTAACGATATTTAACTATATTTACCTTAAGAATAGATTAACGTCTTTAGATAGTTTCACTCCTTAATAGATGGATTAATTAATTAATACTTATTATCCCCATACATTGTATGCTTTCACCTCACCTTTACTAGGATCTTGGTAATTAGAAAGTGGAAAGGAAGTTGTTGTTAGGAAGTAGCTTAGTATCTCTATTTCCATTATTTTAAGTCAATGTTATCTTAATATATTTTACAATATCTTAATATATTTTACAATAGAAATTAGACAAAATTAAGTGTTAGATTAAAGAAGCATTTATTCTTTTCCATAAAAGTATTTTATTCCATGAAGTAGTTAGATGTTATTTTTTTTATTAGGTAGGTAAACTTTAATCATGAGTTGAAACCAAAAACCAACAGCGTTCGGTATCAACAGTGCCTCAGGCTCACGTTTACGGGTAAATCCGTCATGCTTGAGCTACTGCATCCATAGCCTAACATAGCTGCAACAACAACATTTGTGGAATCATCCCTTTAAATCATCAAGGAGAAATAAGGAACACCATACATTAATAAAATCCAAGAGACGGGTAATCTCTCTTGGATCGATAATCTAATAAGATAATTTTAAATGAACGAAGATCCACTAGTTCAAACCTAGTAAACCCCATTATAGGATTCAATGGAATTTTTTTTTATATTGTTGTGTTAATTAAGAAGGTAATTAAATTGCAAAATGGGTTCAGGGAGACGTTATTTAGGAACTAGGATTTAGATGCTTAGGAGTCTTGGAGACTATTTACTTATATTTTTATTGCTTCCTTTCATGGGTAGCAATCGCAGAGAACTGTCTAGGGAAAAGGGGCCCTAGAAAGGGTTGCGTACCCACAAACAACTCACATCAAACATAGATTAGAAAAAAAAACTACATATTTTACGCCTTGATCCCATTTGGAAGCAAGGTATGTAGGCACTCTGGGAAACGAAGAATGCTCCCAGTACCTTAGACATTTTGTGATGGGGCTTAGGGAAAGTTTAAGATAATGATAAATTAAAATATAAATTAATAATTCAAGAGAATTGCTTGGTTGAAAGGGGCTATAAATATCAAACATAAAGATAAGATAAAATATATTCCTTGTATACTCATAAGGTATCCCGAATGGATTCGCTTGACTCCCTGAGGCCTTAGGCCAAATTTCGAGGTTAGACTCAAGCTACATATTTAATTTTTACATACTCCTAAAGACATCAACCTTGGTGCACTTCCAAGGGGAGTGTAGTCTTTAGTGAGTGACTTAGGACCTGGATGGTCCCAATGAGTCTAATTCTCTAGCCAGAGCACATTCCTATCCTTTATGGATAGATTCCTACCCCATTTGGGTAATTCCTATCCCAGATGGACAGATGAATTCTTGTCCCGTATGGACAAATGCCTAACTTGCATGGTTGGATGCCTGTCCCGGATGGATGGATGCCTATCCTATATGGATAGAAGTACTTGAGTATTGAAGTGAATGAACACATAATAAGATAGTAATATAAAAAAAAATAGTGGTAATTTTGTGTTATTAGTTTGGGCTATTACATACTTGAGCTCAAGTACAGGCATCCTTAGATTCTTGTATGTGCTCTTCAACACTTCTTGATTCTCCATGTATATATTTGGGACAAAATCTCTTTGGATTATTTGGGAGATCATGTATACCCCCAGGGATAGTCCCTAGTGGAGACGGGTTATTCATGAAGAAATCCATGCGTGGTGGTGGGACTAGTTGAGCTAGTTGTGGAATGGGTGAGTTTGGCCAGTGAGATGGTGTGGGTGGATTTGGTGGAAACCCAGGTAGAGTAAGTGGTGGTGATAATGGTGGAATCATGAATCTACAAGCATGGGGCCTATACCTGAAAGGGGTTTGGAGTTCAACCAATGGTTCAAGATTTTGAGAAGATATAAGAACTCTTTCATACCTATCTAGTGAGAATGACCCAATTTGAGCCAGTTTGTTCCTCAGGCCCTCCTTCTAGCACCAATCCTATTGATGGTCAAAATAGCACATCAACATTAAACAAAAGATCTCTAATTTTGTTTCTTCTGAAAAAGAGAGATAAAATAAAGTAATCTGCCTTCCAAGGTCCTGGTAGTTGGTTCTCAACTATGTTGATGTTACTCAATGGCCAATGTAACTGAAATATTCAAGGGGTATTGCTAGTATAAAGGAATACAAATTGTATTAAATCAATTAAACTATGTTTTGGGGGGTATAAAGAAATATAAAAATATATATGAGGGATTTTGAATAGTAAAATATGAATAAAACTTCTTCACATCTAGACATGCACCTTAACAAAGAGTGTTTCTTCAAATAATCAAAAACCATAACATGATGCAATCCATAGCATAACCTACACCATTGCATGAATTCACAGTGCTTAATTCAACAATCACAACCATTCACTAAAACATTACTTCAAGATTGAAACAGATCACTCACTCATTTCTAAAATCAGATCAATAGACATAAAAGTAATTCAATTCATAGATAATTTAATGAAATAATCTTAAATCCAGTTTTCCCTATTGATTTACATCAAATAGAAAAAATTTAGGCACAAAAATTCACTACAATACAGATGATTATAATCCATTAACAATATAATTGAGGTTCAAACTTAACAACATGAAATTGTATAAAACTGTAAAATGTATCTGAGTTCAACAAAACTTTTAAAGTATCTTCTAAAAATTATGAAAACCTAAGACTGTAATTCCTATCTGCAATCATATCAGGTGCCTAATCCTTCTTCAATCAGTCGACCTTTACAAAATGGAGCCCAAAAGTACATATAGGTGAGCAATGCATAAGTTTCTCTCAATCAAAAACTCAGATCCACAAATCAAGGAACCAGAACTGCATGAAAAAAGTAGACTGGTTGGTCTTCAGTTCACAGGTTGATTGCTTTGTTGTACAAAATATGGCACCCAAGGAAGAAGGTAGAACTAGTGGATGAGAAATTTGAATTCAACTTATGTTAAAACCCTACAAAATAGGATAGGAGAGGAAGTTGTCTATCAAGAAGAGAACATTATGTTGCCAGCTCATTCCTGTGTTGCTTGGTCAAGGAGATACTCATCGTAACTAGAGAATAATTATTGAAGCATGTCTAGATCAGGTCCATCAACCCAACTATCCTCAAATTTAATTCTCTTCAATTTTGTTGAAGTGAATTCTTGCATATCCTTTAATTTGATTAATTCCCTCATAATAGCTTTTACCTCATCTTTGATGTCCATTAGTCTATCCAATAACAAATCTTCTGCATCACTTCCTCAAATCTAATGCTCCACTTCTCCTTCATCTTATCTAAAGGAAGACCTTCTTTGACTAGGATTTCCAATTAAGAAAAATAGCAACCATTGGCTTCAATTCATCAATTCGTTCATTCAAGTCTTTACTAGCTTCTTGAACTTCACTCTTATGCTCATTGATGAATTTAGATCTGAACCGGATTATGCTCAATATTTTCTAAATAAAATCTGCATTAACTTCATCAAGAATTGATTGCTCTAGGAGAGTTGGCTTTGGCACCTTGCTGATGTCCTTTAGTTTCTTAACATATTCTCTATACTCCTCATCTTGTTTCTCCAAGACTTCAACATGCTAATTCATCTCCTCTACCAACTCAAGTGCTCCTTCATGAATTTTAAAACCGCTAGTCCACATTTCACCAACCCCTTGATTAAGCCTATCAATCCACCTATCAAGCATCCCTGCCTTACTCCTCATCTACACTAAATCATCATCCTCTTTCTTACTGAGTAGGATTGGGATCTCTGGAGTAGTAGCTTGTTGAGACACCAGAGTGGAGACATTCTTCAGGAATTTATGCAACTGATCCAATTGGGCTTTAAGTTCATCCTTCTTTTTTTTTATCTTTGATCATTCTCGATTTGGTGGAGGACGCTACAATATCAATAAGATTCATATGTTGGTTCCTTGTAGGTTTCCCCAAATTGACAGTGCCCAATTGGTAATCATTTATTTGTATGTCTTCTCTGTCCTTATCCACCACTAGAATTGCACATTCAACAACAATTTCTTCTACATCCATGAGCTTGGTGGAATGAAGAACTTTGGCCTTCTTCTTGGGTATTTCCTTCTCTATTTCCTTCATCATTTCATCCCAATTGAGAGGCTAAGGTTGGACTATCTGCTTTCTCAAAACATCAAGTTTTAACCATGTAGGAGCAACAAGAGTAGTGATCACTTGTTTTGAATAGGAGGTAGCAGTGGTAAAAGACAATGGATGCAATATAGTGGTCCTAGGTTGAGATTCAACCTCTCACACATTCTGTTGTTCTCTTTGCACAACTTCTTGTGCAAGTCCTTCAGCTTATTCTTTTCCCTTTTTCTCTTGCAACCTCTTAGCTTCTAACTCCCTTTGCAAACACTCTTCTTCCAGCCTCTTCTCCACATATATTTGGTCTCTTTGCTTCTCAAGCTCTTTAACTTTATCCTAGGCTTCTTTAGATTTTTCCTCATATTGAGCAAGTTCTTCATCCTCCTTTTCTCTTTCCAGGCATTCTACTTCTTCCTTAATTTTTTGTGTTGCTCCTACAGCCTTGAATTTACCCTCAAGAGCTTCTCTTTCTCTCCTTTGTCTAGCTTTATCCTCCTCGAGATCATGGATCTTTTGCAACATTGCCAATTTATCCCTCTCCTCCTTAGTTTCGAGTTCCTACTCTCTTTGTTGTTGTTGCTTAGCTAGTTCATTAGCCTGTGCCTTGGCATCTGCTTCTCTCTTAGCATCCTCAAAAAATTACCATTGATCTTCCTTTGTCAAAACATGCTTAGTTCCCACATCCTTAGTTACATCAAGGGATGCAACCACATGAGTCTCCCTATCAGATGGGGTAGCATCAAAATCTGTCTCAATGTCATGAATCTCAACCTCAGGCTCCTTCTCCTTCAAGGATTTTTCTTCCTTGTGAAGGGTTCCCACATGCATCTCCCCACTTGGCTACTCCATGAGAGGTTGAGTTGATGTTTCACCTTGAGCAGTGGTTGAGGCTCCAAGTTCTATTGTTGCCTCCTCTCCATGTTCTTTAGGAAGATCTTGAGTAGGGACTATAGGTTCAATCTCCTCTCCAAAATTGGGAGGGAAAAAATCTAAGGGCTCCTTCGGAGCCATTCTTCTTCTTTTTCTTTTGTATCTTTGGGTGGTTCCTATAGTCTTTCTCTTTTTAGAGGTTTGAGCCTCTAGCTCCTGAATTCTCATGACTACCCACTAGATGCTTCTATCCAATACTGCCCTTGCAATCTATTTTATGTCAATTGATTCTTCTATAATCCAATCAACTAGATCTAAGTCCTTGGTGCCTATATTTTCTACATCATATTGGGGATCAAAAGCTACCCCATCATCTAACGATGTTTTACGAGTGTCCTCCTTTACCCCATGCTCATTCATGACTGAGATGTGAAATATTTCATAGTTTCTTCTTCTCAAGTCAGTCATCTTGTAGATCCATCCAAAAATATTCTAGCAGATTGAAGTGTTTATCAAAAAAAGTAGGAAGCAAACCCTACATCTTGTGCTTGGGATCAAAGTACTTCCTAGAGGTGCACAAACCCAACTTCAAATAGATCAACTCCTCACAAATTGCTTTGGCTGCCACATTATGTGGACAACAATATTCACCCAATTTCATGGTGAATTTATGACAACCAGTCTTGTGTTTGGTGCCAAATTTAAGATTGAACCTCAAAGCTTGGGGTATTGGATATACCAATGTCCCCACTCTGCAATGAATGCCATGGCCTCTTTGCTCAATCTATAACCAAAATCTCATGTTATCTAGTTAATGATAACATACATAAATGCATCATTAACTCTTTTGTAGTGTGACTCAGTAGTCTGCAAGGTGAGCTGATCATAGTGATCCAACACACTTTTCTATCCTTGGGATTCTCCCAGTATTCCAACTACATTTAATCTAGTAAAGATGCCTCTTATGGCTATTGCATAAATCACATAAGATGTCATGAATAAACTCTTGGTTTCTCTCACTCTAAGCATCTGGTTGTGTATTCATTTTGACACAATCATAGGCCAATCAATTTTTTTCCTACCATCTAGGATAGTTTGAATGAATGGAAACATCCATTCCTTGAACTCAGAGGCATCTCTCTTCCCAAACACTCTAGAGAGCATTATTATTATATCCCTAATCTCCTTGTAGAAATCTACCCTTTTAGGCTGGCCAAGAAGTTTAGCTAGGGACTTTTTCCCAACTCTCATCCAGTTCTTGTTCATATGAGTTCTACTAGTCTCCTTCTTGTCACTATGTAGTTTCAGGGCTTCTACCTCATTTAGTTGCCTGGGGCTCCATGGGGTAGGTGCATTGAAGATGAACCTAATCATTTGTGGTGTAAGGTCAATAATGAAATTCCCTTGCAAGTCCACACATTGCGTAGTAGCAGGATTGTATGCTTCAGCTATAGTAAGTATCAATTCAGGACACTGGACTGATAGAGGGAAGAGCGCAACATGTGCTAGTCCAGATTGGACAATTCTCTTAGTCCTCCCTGTTACCTCCTCACTGAATGTTTCTAGAAGTAACTCCTCATAATTGAATGGGCCCAAGTTTGTGTCTGTGATGTCTACCCAATAAGAGTCTACCTTGCTAGCTGTGAGAGTAGCTTAGAACTGTGTGTTTGTATCTCACGGTGTAAGGGAGTTGCTCCATCTTTATCCTTTTAGGTTTAGTTCCTTTCCTTGAAATTTTTGTAGGTGGGCTCCTTTGAGAAGCCTCCTCCAATGCTCCTGACATTTCTTATTTCTATAATAAAACCCTATATTAGATGAAAAAAAGCATAAGAAACCATACATCATCCAATACCATCCTCTACTTCCTCAGGACAAAATTTTCATACTTAGCCAAATTTCATATTAATCAAAGGTGGAGCCAAAGAAGAATCAGGAACGTGAAACAATTTTAGCACAAGGCAGGATCAGAATAGAAACCAAACTCGAAACCAATTGCTAGTTCCAAGTTCGACCTCCACTCCAGTTCTACTTCCAACAAAAGGCGAGTGTGAAGAACAAAGTCAATAGTAATCGGAAGTGGGACCATTTTGGGAGTGAACCCCAAAATGCAAATACCTACAGGATGAGTTCATTCCCAAGTCTGCTTCTACTAGTTTAACATTCAAAACAAAGCAATTTCCTAAAAATGTGGTCACATGAGATTAAGGACTAGAGTCACATGGGATAATATGGGAATCTCAAAATAAACAGGCTTAACCTCACCCTTTAACTGAATAAAAACCAAATTTAACTCTAGGGTTGGATATTTGTAAGGGTCATTGAACAAACCCTAGTTTACACGATGCATCGACAAAGATAATTAGGGCATCAAAAACCCAACATAGAAATCACTAAACCAACATGAAAATAAGATGAGAAGGGTTTCTAAATAGATTTTTAAACACTCAAAGCACAAAGGACCCCATCAAACAAAACCCTAGTTAGAAACTAGGGCACAACAGAACAAACCTTCCACGAAAGTGATAGCAGAATGAAAAAAAAGCAAATGGAAAGATAGAAAAACAAAAACAAAAAATAGAAAAAGACAAAATGAAACCAAAGAGACACAAAGGAACGAGAGAAGATTCACAAGAAAAGGACCTGTGAATGCACAATAACATAATGAGCAAGAACACGAAAACAAAATGACAACCACAAACAAGAAAAGAGAGGGAAAATACCCTACCTCCAAATGCCAACAAAAGAGGTTTAAATTGGATAAGACTTTCCCCACTTCGTGCCGTGCTTCTCTCATAGGTACCTTGGCTCTGGTTTGCTAAAATGACTTAGAAAATAATGATAATGAGCCAGTTAACCTTGATTAAGGTTTAAAAATCATTTCACACATGTGAGGAGGCTGCAATTAATGCCATAAATGCAGTCTATCAAGGGTAGAGCAAACAACATAAAAGAGTAATCAACTAGTGTTGAAATATAAGGTAGGTCAAACACGGACCCAAATTTGGAACATAAAAATAAACC
This sequence comes from Sequoia sempervirens, assembly GCA_007258455.2. Classification (NCBI taxonomy): domain Eukaryota; kingdom Viridiplantae; phylum Streptophyta; class Pinopsida; order Cupressales; family Cupressaceae; genus Sequoia; species Sequoia sempervirens. Next base: position 145,805,728 of record VDFB02000013.1, read on the forward strand.
TTTACCAAGTCTCTTATCCAACTTCGATTTTGGTTCTGGTCCCACAAAAAGAATAGACAAGAAAGAGAAATGTGGTTGGAGTTAGAACCAAAACCGGGCTTGGAACTCTTACAAAGTTCCAGGTTCAGTTATGATTCTGGTTTTGCTCCCAACAAAGGAACAAACACCGAGACAAGGACAAAAGAAATGGCAGGTCGCGGGACCAAAACAAAAATTAGGCTCAACCGAGACACATATGACAACAAAACACAAAGCCAACGAGCGGGAGTGGGATCATAACAGAGACCAAATTTAGAACTTTTACAAAGTTCTAAGTTCAATTCCCATTCTAGTTCCACTTCTGCTAGAGCAAAAAACAAAACACAAGGAAACAAGAAACAACTCAAGGGAGAAACGAATCCAAAAACACAAATCCCAACCAATAGACAATGAAAAGAACCTGAAACAAGGGCAGAACCAGAACCCGGACCGATCTATATTTGGAACCTTACAAAAGTTACAAGTCTAGTTTCCATTCCGACTCCAGTTGCACCAGACCAATAGAAACAAGGACTTAGGAGAAAAATGAACAACTCCTAAGACCCAAACAAAACAACAAGGACAAAAAAAAAACAAGTGGGACCCATGTTGATCAAAAACAAAATGGGGTGGTTATACAAGACATAACAAATGGTGACTCGACTGGGAAAATGGTTTACCCATTTTAAAGACATTAAAGAATTCAGTCACCCATAACCTCTGGTCTATAAACATTCTAACTCAAGTAAGATCAGATATATTGAGCAAGGTTGAGCTGGAATCTCAAATGTAAATCAACATGAATTATTTCAAATCTGAGTGTGTGCATATATGGTGCATCTTTCTTCAAAAAAAATTCTTCATCTCAGAACCATTATATCTAGGATTCAAGCTACATAGGTTGAGTCCTTTAATTGTCGTGCAATAAATCCTAGGCATTGCTTTGTTTCTAGTCACATGTTCATAGCCCCGATGAAGATACCTCTAATTCTCTCAAAGAATTTCTCTACTACCAGACATGCATCGATAGCCCCGATAGAGATACTTGAATCACCCATTTGATATTGATTTTTCCTTCTTTCAATGGTTATCTTTTTCTTTCTTTCAATAGGCTTTACTTGTAAGAATTCTTTATCAACTTTTCTCAATACTCAGATATGATTAATCTGACATGTGGGTTAAGAACTACAATGGACTTTATGATAGTATTGGGAATCAAATTTTTCACTTGAACCAAAGATACAACCACCCTAAGATAAATAGGAATTTTACATAGGTAGATGTTTTAGCTATTTTGTGACAGATTTAAATCATGGTTCATGAGATTGTTTACAATATACCTTATTCACAATAAATTTTCAAACCATTGTCTAAAAATGATCATAAGACACAAGTTTAAAATGAAATCTTTCAGCAGACATTTATAAAAATACCTAAACCAATTTCTCTCCTATTATCCACAATATTCTTTGAATAACAACCCCTTCATTCTGAAATGGAGAAAATGAAGGTCCCCAAAAACCAAGACAAAGAAAAACAGAGCAATAGAATGAAAACATAGGGAAAGCAAACAAACAAACAAGTACACCAAAATAAGGACAAATAATCACATATATACAATCAACAGAAAACCTGACCTTCATGGGCCAAAGTAGTGCTTGAGAAACTGACCATTGGTAGGCAATGAAAGAGGTTCTCCTATTAGGGTGCTCAAACAAAAAACATTCACTTAGAATCTCAACTATCTGATATAGACCCAACCATAGTCTGTCAAACTTTTGGTGGTCCCCCTTTTTCTCCTTAGCTTTATCCCATAGCAACACAAGATCTAATATCCTAAAGGCCTTTATCTTGTCCCTCTTGTCAAACCAACGTTTGATGATAGCTTGATGTTTAGAGAACTATTGTAAAGCAGTGTCTCTCTATTCTTTGATGTTTAGTAGACTAGTTAGTCTAACCTCTATCCAATCATCCTTTGAATAAAATTCTTGCATAAACCTGAGGATAGGTATCTGTAGATGTATTGGGAAAACTGGCTCTTGGTCGTAGACTAACTTAAAATGGGAATTTCCTAGGGTGGCTTTACTATGAGTTCAATCTGCCTGTAAGGAAAATCTCAGCTGGGTATGCTAGTCACTAGGGTTGTTTTCTAGCAATTTTCTAATCACTTCCAACAAGTTCTTGTTGGTAGACTCAACTACTCCATTTCCCTAAGGGTAGTAATTAGAAGAATACTTCAAAATAATTTTTTGTTCATAGGCCCATTGAATGAACTTAGTAGAAGAGAAATCAAGGCCATTGTCACATACTAGGGCGAATGGTACTCCAAACTTGGTTATGATTATTTCATTGAGAAACCTGATGACAACATCTATGGTGTTGTTTTGTAGGGTTGAGCCTCGGTCTAGCGTGTGCAGTAGTCAGTGGTTGTCAAGATGAATTTATGAACTACAAACGAGTTTGGATTAATGAACCCTACAAAATCCAGTATCCATTGGGCGAATGGTCTTACCTTATACACCGACTGCAAAGGCATCATTGGATTATGTTCCTTGGATGTAGAGGTTTGGCATGTGTGACATGTCCTGACATGTTGGTGTGCATCTCATAATACGTCGGGTCAATAGTATCCTGATCTGAGAATTTGATGAGCCAAGGAATCAGTAGATCCATGCCTTGTATTATGCCTACCATGAAACTCAACAATAACATGTTTGGCTTCTTGCTGATCCAAATAGCTCAAGTAAACTCCTTCAAAATTTCTTTTGTATAAGGATCCTCCTTTAAGGATATAATGATCACTCTTCATCCTCAATGCTCTCCTTTGATTAGCATTCATCCCCTCTAGCCATCTATTATTAAGGAGGAAAAAGATCATATTTGTGTACCAAGGATCCTTTGTGAGTGACTATACTGTGTACTGATGGCAAGTGATACTCTTGTCAACATCCGCCATAGCCTTAGATAAGCCCTGTCCTCAGATGAGCTTCATTGAATGGGTTTCTAAATCAAATTCCTGTAAAATGGCCATCATTTTCCTCTTCTCTCCCCCAATTCACTCTGCATAAGGAGAGACTTCGTAGTTGGATCAGGAACTATGGCGACAACCTGACTCTAAAGGATGTAGTTCCTAATTTTTTTTACTACTCACACCAGTTCGAAGGCCTAATTTTCTAGGGGTGGATACCTGAATTCTACATTTTTGAACAGGGAGCTCATGAAATCAATAGTCCTTTCATCTCCCTCGCCTCTTCATTGTGTTAAAACAACCACACATGAATGATCACATGCAAAATAATAGATATAGAAGGGCTTTAGATAATCTGGGCTAGTTAAGACGGGTGCCCCAGATATTGACTGTTTAATCTACACAAAAGAAAACATGGCCTCATTACTCCATTCTATTTTTACATCTTTTCTCATCATTTCATTAATAGGTTTGACAATTTCTACAAACCCCATTATAAATTTTCTCTCAAAATTGATCCTTCCAAAGAAGGATCTCATTTTATTTTTGCTTCTTGGCATTGCCAGTTTTAAGATGGCTTCAACTCTGTCAGGGTCTATGGATATCCCCTTTTTTTATATTACATCGCCTAAAAGATTCCCTTTAGAAACTCTAAAGACACGTTTTTTTCAATTTAGAGACACACCATAGCTTATACATCTTTTAAGGACTTTTCCTAAATCAGCAGCATGGTCCTTTCTATTCTTAGAGAAGATAGTTAAGTCATCAACATAAATAATGATATACATACCTATTAAATATTTGAATGCCATGTCCATTGCATGCTAAAAGGTAGGTCCAACATTGATAAGGCCAAACGACATCCTTCGATAGGAAAATGTCCCCCACTTGGTAGTGAAGGAAGTTTTCATTCTGTCCTCATGACTGACAAGCACTTGATTATACCCAGAATAGCCATCTAAGAATGACATCATTTGGGATGCATTAACAATTTGTAATACCTCATCAAGAGAAGGAAGTGGATAATTATCCTTCTCTAAGGCTTTATTTAGGTTCCTAAAATCAACACACAATCTGATTTCCCCACTTTTCTTGCGCACTAGAACCAAGTTTGTAACCTAGGTGGAATGTTGTACTAGGAAGATTATTCTTGTAGATAATAGCTTTTGCACTTCCTTCTAAATTAATGGCTCGATCAAAGCATTCACTAGGCACTGATTTTGATGAAAGGGCTTTGCTTTTGGCTTCACAAGTATGGTATGCGTGATTACCAAAGTGTCAAAGTTCTTTAAATCTTCATAACCCCAAGCAGTTGCTGCAATGTCTTCTTTCAACACTTTAATTTTTTTATCTCTTATTTCCTCAGGGAAAGTTTTTCCTATATATACATTCCTTTCTGGACCTGAATTAGCCAAATTGATAGATTTATACTTGCCTCCATCACTTTTTGTGGGAACCCTTTCACGAGCCCAGGGATCAGAGTCAAATATTCTTTCTAAAGCTACCATACCCTTTGGAATGTTGTTACTTTTCAAGTTGAGTATCCCCTCTGTATCACAATTCTCAGGATCCCAATCTCCATGGTCTCTTTCTAATTCATCAATTATTTATCCCTCAAAAACACCAAAACTTGCAAGGAAAGCAAGTATATGTTGGTCATCATTGAATACCTAAAATTTTTGGACATTATTTGGGATGAATGGGATGGAGACTAGTTCCACTAAAAATATTTTCAACTTGGAGTCCTACATACGCTCCAAAGTGCTAGCAGTAATGACAAGGGCATTTGCAATCTGATTGTCTTCCCTAGGAATCAAAGTGATTGCAAAAGCGTCAAAATCCTCAATCAGATTTCAAACCTTGTTTCTGTATGCAACCAATCTTTTGTTGTGACAAGTATATTGGCTGTGGACTTGCTTAACAATAACTTCAGAATCTCCCATAACCATGAGAGCTGTGACCTTCTTTTGATGAGAAAACATCAATTCTCAAGCAAGTGCTTCATATTCTACCACATTGTTTGTGCAGCCAAACTGTAACCTATAATATGTAAAGTATGTCTTCCCTTTCGTGCTAGTTAGTTCAATTCCCGCTCCACTCCCTAATTTGGACTTAGAGCCATCAACTCTAGGACTCCATAGTTGGTCTAGAGCGAGGATAGCTTTATTCTTTGGGATTACATAATGGCTTGCTAGAACTGTGTGGTGGCTCAGACTAGTGTTGGCCATCAAGATTTAAAGGTAATTGCGGGCAAGGTTGGTCAGAAGATTCTCCTTTATTCAAAACCTATTTAGGAACTACTTCCTGAACCTTTTCTTGGATAAGATCACAACTTAGTACATTTTTCATCAATTCCTTAGGCATTGGAAGGGTATACGAGGTAGGTGTAATAGACAAAGTCTGAGATTCCTGAGTCTCTTTTTGGAATTTAGAGCATAGAACCTGAGTCTGCTCAAGTTGGGAAGAATATTCCTCTTGAGCGAGACTAGTTCTTGTAAGGATGGTAGCATCCTTAGCGTCAAATGAAAATTTATTGGTGAGTGCTTGGGGTTGTCATTCAAAATTTTGCTCAGCCTGGCATACATGGTTTAAGATACCTACACAAGGTTGACATGTTAACTCAGAATGATTCTGATAATGAATCCTACACCAATTAGGAAGCAACAAACTCCAAAAATTAGCCTCTTCTCCCAATACCAACCTATCTTGTTGCAACTTTTTTATTAGAACTTGTTGGTTGACCATGGTCATTGGGTCACTCTATTCTAGAGGCAATGTATCATTAGGATTGAGAATTGAGAAGGTCATGATCTCCTCCCATTTGTAAACTCCTATCTTGGTTTCAAAGTAAGCTACTTTGTTGTGAGAATCATATTTAGTAATCATATATTTGAGCCTAGGATCACTCTTAATTCTAATCTATGTTGCTATCCCTTTCCAGGGTAGCCACATGTGTGAGAAGTCCAAGGACAAATATCCCCTAATGCTCTTCATTAAATCTCGGCTCAGAAGCATGCAATATGTTTCTGGGATATTGACCACTTGGATATCCATGTAAGTTACGATCCTTGGGTCAGATCCAACCTCTACATGAATATTCTTTAGTTCTCCTACCACATTGACTTTCATTTTATCCAATTGAATCACCTTTTTGATAGTCTGGATCAGATTCAAACCTAACTTCCTACAAATTAAGAATAGCATGATGTTTCCTGATGCCCCAAAATCAAGTAAATAGTTTTGCAGATTCTTTCCAAAAATTCTTAGACTTAAAAGGAAAGGTGGGGTGCCCATCTTACCTTTATAGAGGGTTGCATTCATCTCATTTGTTGGAGTTTCCTTATCTTTTCCTTTTGATCAATCTACCTCCTCTAGGGCCTTCAACACAATTTCTCATTAGGTAGGGCACCACTTCATAATGTCAAAGAAAGTAAATGAATTCTTTTGCCTCTGCATATTTACAATGAAATCAAATGCTGAATATTTCCTTAATTGATACTTAGGAAAAGTAGGTGGGTTACCTTTATTCTTAGATTCAGATGGTCACTTTGGTGGTGGTGGGTTGTTATCCACGTTTTGATTTGGTGGGACCATGTTGTTAAGAGGGGAAGATGTAGTAAATGGGCCCTTATTTTTATTTCTTAAGAAATGACCTCGCTTGGTTTGGAAGGCCTGTGCATCATATATGTATTACACTATTTCATTTTCTTCTTGGCTATAGAATGGAAGTTCTTCATCAAACATGTCATAAGAAATGGCGGTATCTGTGGATCCACTAGACTTGTTGGGAGTACCTTGTAATGGAGCATCATCCTATGGTATCTTGACCATTTTCTCCATTTCTAGGCAGTTTACCTCATAATGAGTTGTAGTGTCATGCAACCTACACCAATTCATCATAAAGTTGAGATCTTCCATATTTGCAGTGTGTGGATTTTCATCAGCTGCCTGATAATTATGGGAAAATACCCTATTATTAGGTCCAGTATTCCATTATCTATTGTTGTTGGACCTCTGATTGTATCCCCTATTCTGATTTTGATAATTTTGGTTAGAGGAATTTTGGTTATCCATTTTCTCCATTTCTAGGTAGTTTACCTCATAATGAGTTGTAGTGTCGTGCAACCTACACCAATTCATCATAAAGTTGAGATCTTCCATATTTGCAGTGTGTGGATTTTCATCAGCTGCCTGATAATTATGGGAAAATACCCTATTATTAGGTCCAGTATTCCATTGTCTATTGTTGTTGGACCTCTGATTGTATCCCCTATTCTGATTTTGATAATTTTGGTTAGAGGAATTTTGGTTATGGAAGTTCCTATTGGTGTTCTAATTTTGATTGAAGTTCTGGTTGGAGTAACCACCCTGATTAGAATACCCTCCCTGATTTTGGTAACTTTGGTTTTGGTTCTGAGGGGGGGTCTCTAAGTTGAGCCATATCATTGGACATCTAAGATAGAGTCTTCTTGAGAGTTTCCATTTCATTAGTCAATTGAACTATTCATTCACTCTTTGCAGTCTTCACAACATATGGTTGATTAACAAGATTTGATCCTCCAACTTGATTATGGTAGTTTTGTGACTACTGGGAGGAGTCCTGAGCACCATTAGTGAAGAATGGTAAGGGAGGTGAGGTTTTTAACTCTAAAGTGGGTCCATATTGGGAATAACACATTCTTGGGACCATATTGAAAAAAGGAGTTGGATTAGGAATTTGATACCCTATGGGAGGAAGAAATCCTTCTAAACTCCTTGATTGTAAGCTTATCTGTTGTTGTAATTTGATGGCTAGGTGATAAAATTTAGACATAACCAATTTCAGTGGCACCATATGTCCTCTGTAAGAACAAGCCAATCCAAGGATCCACAACCCTTAAATATGTCAAAATGGAAATATTCTTAGCAACCAAGTAAGGTTCATGTAGCCTTCAGTACATTCTTTGGAATCTTGTGTTGAATAATAGCAATGGTTCATGGGGTTCCTTTCTTATGGTAGAAAATTGGTGATACAAAATGGCAGGGTCTACATAGACCCAAAACTGATTAATAATTGCATTTTCTAAGTCTATCCAACTCAGAATAGACCCTTGTGGTAAATTTAAATACTAGTTGTATGCCATGTCACCCAAAGAGTAAGAGAATAACCTACACACAACATCATGGTGAGCTACTTGAGCTCAAGTATGGGAATCCTTAAATGTCTATATGTACTCTTCAACACTTCTTGATTCTCCATGCATATATTTGGGACATAATCTCTCTGGATTCTTGGGGAGATGATGTATACCCCTAGGGATATTCCCTAGTGGAGAGGGGTTATTCATGAAGAAAGCCAAGGGTGGTGGTGGCACTAGTTGAGCCAACTGTGGAATGGGTGAGTTTGGATAGTGTGGTGGTGTGGGTGGATTTGGTGGAAACCCAGGTGGAGTAAGCGGTGGTGATAATAGTGGAATTAGGAGTCTACAAGCCTAGGGATTACACCTGATAGGGGTTTGGAGTTCAAAAAATGGTTCAGGATTCTGAGAAGATCTAAGAACTCTTTAGTACCTATCTGGTGAGAATGACCCAATTTGAGCCAGTTTATTCCTCAAGCCCTCCTTCTAGCGCCAATCCTATTGATGGTCAAAATAGAGAAACATTAAACAAAATATCTCTATTTTTTTCTCCTGAAAAAGAGAGATAACATAAAGTAATTTTCCTTCCAAGGTCCTAGTAGTTGGTTCTCAAATATGATGATGTTACTCAATGGCCAATGTAACTAAAATATTCAAGGGGCCTTGCTGGTATAAAGAAATACAAACTGCATAAAATCAATTAACCTACGCTTGGGGGGGTATAAAGAAATAGAAAAAGATAGATGAGGGCTTTAGAACAGTAAAATATGAATAAAACTTCTTCACATCTAGACATGCACCTTAAAAAAGAGTGTTTCTTCAACTAATCAAAAACCATAACATGATGCAATCCATAACATAACCTACACCATTACATGAATTCACATTGCTTAATTCAAAAATCATAACCGTTCACTCAAACTTCACTTCAAGATTGAATCAGATCACTCACTCATTGCTAAAATTAGATCAATAGACATAAAAGTAATTCCATTCATAGATAATTTAATGAAATAATCTTAAATCTGGTTTCCCGTATTGATTTGCATCAAATAGAAAAAATTTAGGCACAAAAATTCATTGGCATATGGATGATTATAATCCATTAACATTATCATCAAGGCTCAAACTTAACAACAACATGAAATTGAATAAAACTGTAAAAAGTATCTAAGTTCAACAAAACTTTCAAAGTATCTTCGAAAAATTATGAAACCCTAAGACTATAATTCTTATATGCTATCATATCAGGTGGATAATCCTTCTTCATTCAATTGACCTTTACAAAGTGGAGCTGAAAAGTACATATAGGTGAGACATGCATAAGTTTCTCTCAATCAAAAAATTAGATCCACAAATCAAGGAACCAGAACTGCATAAAGAAAGTAGACTGGTTGATCTTCAGTTCAAAGGTTGATTTCTTTGTTGTGCAAAATCTTGCACCCAAGGAAGAAGGTAGAACTGATGGATGACAACTTTGAGTTCAACTCATGTTAAAACACTCCAAAATAGGATAGGAGAGGAAGTTTTCTATCAAGAAGAGAATGTTATGCTACCAACTCATTCCTGTGTTGCTTGGTCAAGGAGATAATCATCATAACTGGACAATACTTATTGAAGCATGTCTAGATCAGGTCCATCAACCCAACTATCCTCAAATTTAATTCTCTTCAATTCTGCTGAAGTGAATTCTTGCATATCCTTTAATTTGATTAATTCTCTCCTAACAACTTTTACCTCATCTCTAATGTCCATTAGTCTATCCAATAACAAATAGTCTCCATCATCTTCCTTTTGTAACATTTCCTCAAATCTAATTCTCCACTTCTCCTTCATCTTATCTAAAGGAAGACCTTCTTTGAATGGAATGTCCACATTAAAAAAAATAGCAACCATTACATCCAATTCATCAATTCATTCATTCAAGTCTTTACAAGCTTCTTGAACTTCACTCTTATGCTCATAGATGAATTTGGATTTGAACTAGGTTATGCTCAAGGTTTTCTCAATAAAATCTGCATTACCTTCAGCAAGGATTGATTGCTATAGGAGAGTTGGCTTTGGCACCTTGCTGATGTCCTTTAGTTTCTTAACATATTCTCTATACTCCTCACCTTGTTTTTCCAGGACTTTAGCATGATGATTCATCTCCCCTACCAACTCAAGTGATCCTTCATGAATTTTAAAACAATCGGCCAACACTTCACCAACCTCTTGATTAAGCCTATCAATCCACCTATCAAGCATCCCGACCTTACTCCTCATATGCACTAAATCATCAGCCTCTTTCTTGCTAAGTAGGATTGGGGTCTCTAGAGCAGCAACTTGTTGAGACACTAGAGTGGAGACATCCTTCAAGAATTTATGCAACTGATCCAATTGGGCTTTAAGTTCATCCTTCTTTTGTTTATATTTGATCATTCTCGATTTGGTGGAGGAAGCTACAATATCAATTTGATTCATCTATTGGTTCCTTGTAGGTCTCCCCAAATTGACAATGCCCAATTGGTAATTAGTTATTTGCATGTCTTCTTTGTCCTTATCCACCACTAGAATTGCACATTCAACAACAATTTCTCCTGCATCCATGAGCTTGCTGGAATGAAGAACTCTGGCCTTCTTCTTGGGTCTTTCCTTCTCTATTTCCTTCATCATTTCATCCCAATTATGAGGCTGAGGTTGGCCTATCTAATTTTTCTCAATATCAAGTTTTAACCATGTAGGAGAAATAGGAGTAGTGATCACTTGTGTTGAATAAGAGTTAGTAGTGGCAGAAGATAATGATTGCAATATGGTGGTCCTAGGTTGAGATTCAACCTCTTGCACATTCTGTTGTTCTGTTTGTACAACTTCTTGTGAAAGTCTTTCAACTTCTTCTTTTTGCTTCTGCTCTTGCAACCTCTTAGCTTTTAACTCCCTTTTCAAATGCTCTTCTTCCAGCCTCTTATCCTCATACATTTGGTCTCTTTGCTTCTCAAGCTCTTTAAATTTATCCCAGGCTTCTTTATATTTTTGCTCATATTGAGCAAGTTCTTTAGTCTCCTTTTCTCTTTCCAGGAATTCTTCTTCTTTCCTTTTTTTTGTTGCTTCTACAACCTTGAATTTAGCCTAAAGAGCTTCTATTTCTCTCCTATGTCTAGCTTTATTCTCCTCAAGATCATGGATCTTCTATAGGATTTCCAATTTATCCCTCTCCTCCTTAGTTTTGAGTTCCTCCTCTCTTTGCTATTGTTGCTTAGCCAATTCATCAGCCTTGGCTTTAACCTCCAGTTCTTTTTGTTTAATTAATGCATCAGCTTGTGCTTTAGCATCAATCTCCTTCTATTTTATAAGTGCATGAGCCTGTGCCTTGGCATCTACTTCTCTCTTAGTATCCTCAAACAATTTCCATTGATCTTCCTCTGTCAAGACATGCTCAGTTCTTGCATCCTCAGTTATGTCAAGGGATGCAACCACATGAGTCTTCTTATCAGAATGTGTAGCATCAAAATTTGTCTCAATGTCATGAATCTTGACCTTAGGCTCCTTCTCGTTCAAGGATTCAATTTCCTTGTGAAGGGCTCCCACAGTCATCTCCCCACTTGGCTACTTCATGAGAGGTTGAGTTGATGTTTCACCTTGAGAAGTGGTTGAGGCACCAGGTTCTGTTATGGCCTCCTCTCCATGTGCTTCAGGAAGATCCTGAGCAAGGACTATAGGTTCAATCTCTTCTCCAGAATTGGGAGGGAAAAACTCTAAGGGCTCCTTAGGATCCATTCTTCTTTTTGTTCTTTTGTATCCTTGGGTGGTTCTTCCAGCCTTTCTCTTTTAGAGGTATGATCCTCTAACTCCTAAATTCTCATGATTACCCATTGGATGCTTCTATCCAAGATTGGCCTTGAAATCTATTTTATGTCAATTGATTCCTTTGCATTCCAATCCACTAGATCTAAGTGCTTGGTGCCTATATTTTTAGCATCATATTTGGGATCCAAAGTTACCCCATCATCTAACAATGTGTCAAGAATGTCCTCCTTTACCCCATACTCAATCATGAGTGGGATGGGAAATCTTTCATAGTTTCTTCTTCTCAAATCATAGTCATATTGTAGATCCATCCAAAAATATCTTAGCAGATTGAAGTTTTTATCAAAAATAGTAGGAAGCAAACCTTGCATCTTGTGCTTGGGATTAAAGTACTTCCTAGAGTTGTACAAACACAAATTCAAATAGATCAACTCCTCACAGATTTTCTTTGGCTGCCACATTATGTGCACATGAATATTCACCCAATTTTATGGTGAATTTATGACAAACGGTCTTGTGTTTGGTGCCAAATTTGAGGTTGACCCTCAAAGCTTGATAGATGGATTCCATCAAGACAATTCTATTGCCGTAGCACCTGGGTAGTAAATGAGGGTGGCCATCAAAACCAGCCAGCTTGAAATAGGTAAACTTGGGGTATTGGATATACCAATTTCCCCACTTTCCAATGAATGTCATGGCCTCTCTGCTCAATCTGTAACCAAAATCTCATGTTAGCCGGTTAATGATAACATACATAAAAGCATCATTAACTCTTTTGTAGTGTGACTTAGAAGTCTAAAAGGTGAGCTGATCATAGTGACCCTACACATTTTTCTATCCTTGGGATTCTCCCAATATTCCAACTGCATTCAATCAAGGAAAGATGCTCCTTTTGGCTGCTACATAAATCATATAAGAGGTCATGAAGAAACTCTTGGTTTCTCTCACTCTAAGCATCTAGTTGTGTATGCATTCTGACACAATCATAGGCCAATCAAATTGTTTCCTACCATCTAGGATAGTCTGAATGAATGGAAACATTCATTCCTTGAATTGGGAGACATCTCTCTTCCCAAACAATCTAGAGAGAATCATTATTATATCCCCAATCTCCTTGTAGAAATCTATCATTTTAGGATGGTCAGGAAGCTTAGCTAGGGAATTTTTCTCAACTCTCATCTAGTTCTTGTTCATATGAGTTCTACTATTCTCCTTCTTGTCACTATATAGTTTCAGGGCTTCTATCTCATTTAGTTGCTTGGGGCTTTGTGGGGTAGGTGTATTGAACATGAACGTGATCATTTGTGGTGTAAGGTCAATAATGACATTCCCCTACAAGTCCACACATTTCCTAGTAGCAAGATTGTATGCTCTAACTATAGTAAGTATCAATATAGGAAACTAGACTGATAGAGGGAAGAGGGAAACATGTTCCAATCCAGATTGGACAATTCTCTTAGTACTCCTTGTTACCTCCTCACTGAATGTTGCTAGAAGTAACTCCTCATAACTAAATGGGCCCAAGTTTGTGTCTGTGATGTCCACCCAATCAAATTCCACCTTGCTAGTTGTGAGAGTAGCTTCCCTTTTCTTGTATCTCATGGTGTAAGGGAGCTACTCCACCTTTATCCTTTTAAGTTTGGCTCCTTGCCTTGAACTTTCTATAGGTTGGCTCCTCTAAGAAGCCTCCGCCAATGATCCTGAAATTTCTTATTTCTGCAATAAAACCTTGTATTAGATGAACAAAAAGCATAAGAATCCATACATCATTGAATACCATCCTCTACTTCTTCAGGACAAACTTTCCATACTTAGCCAAATTTCATATTAACTAGAGGGAGAGCCAAAGAAGAATCGGGAAAGGGAAACAATTTTAGCATAAGGCAGGATCGAGACCATAATGAGATTGGAAGCGAGATTAGAACAGAAACCAAACTCAAAACTAATCGCTAGTTCCAACTTTGACCTCCACTCCGATTCTGCTTCTGCCAAAAGGAGAGTGTGAAGACCAAATTCAACAATAATCAAAAGCGGGACCATTTTGGGATTGAACCCCAAAATGCAAATACCTATGGGACGAGTTCATTCCCGAGTCTTCTTCCATCGGTTTAACATTCAAAATGAAGTAATTTCTTGAAAATGTGGTCACATGAGCTTAAGGACCAGAGTCACATGGGATAGTATGGGAATCTAAAAATAAACAGGCTTAACCTCACCCTTTAATCAAATAAAAACCAAATTTAACTCTAGGGCCAGATATTTTTAAGGGTCGTCGAACAAACCCTAGTTTGCATGACGGGTCGACAAAGATAATTAGGGCATAAAAAACCCAACATGGAAATCACTGAACCAACATGGAAATAAGATCAGAGGGGTTTCTAAACATATTTTCAAAAATTCAAAGCATAGAGGACCCCATCAAATGAGACCCTAGTTAGAAACTAGAGCACAATAGAATGGACCTACCATGAAAGCGACAATAGAACAAAAAATAAAGAAACAAAAAGACAGAAAAGAAAAAACAAAAAATGAAAAATGAAAAAATGAAACCAAAGAGACACAAAGGAACAATCAAATATTCACAAGAAAAGGTCCCATGAATGTACAAGAACATGACGAGAAAGAACACGAAAACAAAATGACAAGCACAAATGAGAAAAGAGAGGGAAAATACCCTACCTTGAAACACCAACAAAAGATGTTGAAATTGGATAAGAATTCACCCACCACGTGCCTTCACAACCAAATTGTGCTCCTCTCATAGGTACCCTAGCTTTGGTTCGCTAAAATGACTTAAACAATAATGATAATGAGTTAACTTTGATTAAGGTTTAAAAATCATTTCAAGCACGTGAGGGGGCTGCAATTAATGCCATAAATGCAGTCAGTTAGGTGTAGAGCAAACAACATAAAAGAGTAATCAACCAATGTGGAAATCCAAGGTAGGTCAAATGCAAACCCGGATCCAGAATAGAACAAGAAACCTTTACCATGTCTCTTATCCAACTCCAGTTCTGGTTCCAGTCCCACGAAAAGAACAAGCAGCAAAGGGAAACAGGGGCAGAGTTGGAACCAAAACTGGGCTTGGAACTTTTACAAAGTTCCAGGTTCGGTTATGATTCTGGTTCTTCTAACGAAAAAGGAACAAACACCGAGACAAGGACAAAAGAAACAATGGGGAGGAGGAGCAGAATAAAAACCAGGCCCAACCAAGACACAGATGACAACAAAACACAAAACCAACGAACAAGAGTAGGATCGGAATAGAGACCAAATTCAAAACTTTTTCAAAGTTCTAAGTTGAATTCCCATTCCAAATCTGCTTCCACCAGAGAAAAAAAAAACACAAGGAAATGAGAAACAACTCAAGGGAGAAATGGGCCTAAGAGCACAAGACCAACCAACAGACAATGAAAAGAACATGAAACAAGGGCAGGACCAGAACTGGGACTGAATCTAGATTTGGAACCTTACAAAAGTTCCAAGTCTAGTTTCCATTCTGACTCTGGTTCTGCTAGACCAATAGAAACAAGGATTTAGGAGAAAAATGAACAACTCCTAAGACCCAAACAAAACAACAAGGACAAAACAAAAACAAGGGGGACCCATTTTGATCCAAAACAAAATGCGGTGGTTATGCAAGGCATAACAATATCATCCTGAAAAACTCAGCGCAGTGCATCAGTCCCACCCTACATAGTAGAATCATAAACTACTAGCTCCCCAACAACGGGTATTCGTAAGATCCACCATACATCCTCTGGAGTCACTGTCATCCCACTAGTAGGAAGGTGGAAGGTATTGTGCTCACTATGCCATGTCTCTGCTAAGACTGTCAATAGTCCTCGATTAATCCTAATCTGGGGCATATCTAGAAGAGAAGACAAACCACATCATGTGATAATTGTTGTCTTAGGCTACACTAGCTACAATATCAAATCAAATGTCCTAGGAAACTAGTCTCGGATCTTTAAGTTCATCAAAGGCTCCTATCATCATAGAATATCGAAAGCCAGTAATCTTTATCAATTAAAAAAAATCAATCAACCTATAAAATCTTATTAGCTCTTATGAGACTTTGATCAAATATCGTGAGCAACTATCATTCATCCTCACCTATCATGAGGGAAATCATCAATTTATCATTGCACCTTTCCTATCATGAGATCAAACAATCAATTTATAAGTGATCCTCACCTATCATGAAGTCAATCATCAATTTATCATTGCACCTCACCTACCATGAGGTCAATCAATCAGTTTATCATTGAACCTCACTTATCATGAGGTCAATCAACAATCTATCAGTCAACCTCACCAATCATGAGGTTTATCAATCAATCTATCAATGAACCTCGCCTATCATGAGGTTAATTAATCAGTTTATCATTGATCCTCACCTATCATGAGGTCAATTACCATCAATAAATTATTACATCTTACCTATCATGAGATCAATAATCATCTAACCTATTAGGAACATCAATCAAAATCAAATCAAAGGCTTACATGATCAAAAATCAACAAAATCAAGGAGTTAATTGACAAATTATATCATTCTGACTTGGATGCACCAAAATAAAATTTCTATGCGCTAGAAAAATTAATCAATGTTTCATTATAGTCTGTCAATGTGTAGAATCGGTGAATGCGTTACAACAGGAATTCTATGCACTAAACCCCTCTGTCGACACGCTAAAACATTCAAACATGCTACAACATACATTCTATGTGCTAAACCTCTTTGTCGATGCGCTAAATCCCTAATCTATGTGCTAATTTGGTCTATGTGCTATAACATATATCCTATGCGATACATCGGTGTGTGCATGAGCTAAAATAGAAAAACGGAATTAAGACATTAAAAAAGTGCAAAAATTGAAATTACAAATCATGAGGAGGTTTATCGGGGTACGTACTAGCGGTCCATACACTTCCTAGTGGTTGTGACGATGAACGCGCTCAAATCGGTGTGTGTGGTAGGGGATCACCATCTTGCCAAAATTGCTCAAAATCACTCTCACTCTCAAATTTCAAAATCACAAATGCACAAATGAAGTTTTAATCCACCTTTTTAGCTTTTTATAGAGTGATTAAGAGGGATTTTGGTGGGATTTATTTATTTTATTTTCCAGGGGGCTAAATTCATCAATTTCACATCTAGCAAAGTAAACATCATTTTTCAGGAGATAAATCAATTTTGTATCATTGAAATTGAAAATATTTATCAAATCATCAAAAAATCATAAAAATTTGAAAATTTCCAAAAAAAAAAGTCCAAAAAAATCCAAAAATTCATCGATTTGTCTCTCAAAGGGGCATATATCCATCATCACCTGAAACTTAAAAATCAACACCCTGGGGCATACTAAATTTTTTTCATCAATATCCATCATCACCTGAAACCTGAAAATCAACACCCTAGGGCATACCAGAAATTTTTCGTTAGCACTAGCAGCAGCAACAAAATTTTCTTTGAAGCAATGCATAAACACATCACTTCAAAGAGGGGAAAAATGTATACACCTAAAAATGGTATGGATAATCTAATTAATTAAATGTGATTTATTTGATTAATTAAACCTTCTATTTTCATCTACTTATAAATAAATAGAAATATTTATTTATATAGTTCACATTTAATTCTTCTATATTTATCATATTTTTATCTTAATCACATCATCCCATCTTAATTAAATAAACAAATTTAAATACTTGGTTTTATTTAATTATCTATTTTCTTTCATCTAAATTAAATAAACAAATCACATACTTTGTTTTATTCAATTACCACATTTCTTCCATGTTTATTTAATAAACAAATTTCTATAGCTTATTTTATTAAATTAAATATCCTCTTTTAATAAATAGAATAAATCCAATAATTCAATTAAAGCATATTTCTACAGCCATTTCCTCTTTTCACTCATCATATGCACCAAAAAAATTAGATATTTTATATCTAATTAATTCAACTCAACCTTCACAGACAAATTGGAAATCAATTTGGCTGTCTTCTTCCATTAATTCTTCCTATCCTCTGGCATAATGTTTTTTGTGGAGAGGAACAATCTCCATAATCTTCTTAGGCTTCTTCATCCTTCACCGTTGAATCTTTTAAATCAAATCCAAACCCTTACTTGCTGCCACATCACAAATACGCTGCCATGAATCTATAAATATAGCTTCTTTCCACAGGAAAAGGATCCCAAGTTTATGCAATCTCACTCTGTAGAGATAATATTAGATCATTCAATAAATTAAGCAATAGAAATTAACAAATCTTTTTAGAATAGCAATAACAATCATGGTTTTCCATTTAGTTGCATCTTAGTTATGGTAGTTTCTTTTATTAGTTTCATGTCAATCTCATCTCCAATAGCATCCATCTTATCATCTAAGAATTTCATACAGGATTAGTTTCTTCTATATTCACAACATCTCATTCTCTAGATTGGCATTTTAACAATCATAGTGCTTAACAATTTGAGAGCCACATGATTTGATAAATCTTTGGAGATATGGAACAATAAGATTCTTTCAATAGATTTCTGGCTTTTAGTAGTTTAATTGTTGTTTAAATCTATTGATATAATGTCTTATTATTTGTGTTTGTCATTCATTATGCATATTTTACTCACACATATTTAATTTAGGGAGTCACTTTAGATGAGAAGGTAGAATAATTAATTAAATAAATATTATTCATTTAATTAAATGTGGGAGAATACGATGACATAATTAAATAAATTTATGAAACTTATTTAATTAATCAAAAGAGGATATTAGAACTAATTAGTGGCATAATTAAGATATATTAATGTAATGTACTTAATTAATCAATTTTAGAAGAATAATGAAAATGAATTAATTAAATGATTAAAACCATTTAATTAATTATAAGAAATGCGATGTTAAGTTATAATTAAATGATCCAATCATTTAATCATTTTTGCAGATATCTTGAATTAATAATGAAAAAATGCACTCAGAGGCCTAAACCATTTTTCAGTGTCTACATTTCTAACTAAAAATCAACTTTGTTCAAACATATGATCTAGTTACATTCATTCTAGCTAAGTTAGATATTTCAACAATTTTTCTAACTAAAATTGTTAGATAAATGAATATGTAGCACCACTTTAAAGCCAATTTATCGAAAAAATAAAATTATTTGGAAAACTTGATGTTTCAAGAACTCCTAGTCATGTAAATAACATTTTAAAAAAATTTATAAAAATACCCTTTTATGGATCTATAAGTGTAGTTATCAAATATATATATATATATATATATATATATATATATATATTAATAGTTTAACTATTATTATTTAATATTTTATTTTTACTAAAAGCAGGTTATTAACAAAAAAATATTAGGTTGATTATCATGTCAAGAAAAATACTATATCTTATTAATTTTTTTTTTAAAATATGATCCACTAGATAAAGGAATCTATACCAAGATGGTATAACTTTTTTTTTTAATTTTAGATAAATAGTTAATATGAAAGTTGATGTCGAATGGAAATAGCTATGTTTAAGTATATGCACATTTAAATATTAAAAAAAAAAGATATTTATCAAAACTGAAAAAAAAAAATCCTTGCACTAAAGCTTCAAGTTTTCAATACACACAAAAAATTTGAATGAAAAAAAAATTACTATATAAAGATTGATGTCTCGTGTAACTTCATTTTTCAGCATTTTATCAACAACAAAATCATAGTGTAAATTTATAAAAAACTATATTCAAATAATTTTTATTTTTTTCCAAAAAATACAAACATAAAATATACTAAAAAATACATAATTTATTAGTTTACATTTTGTAAAATTCAAAAAATATATGCCACTTTTTAGTGATTCAATTTTAAAAGTTGGATCAGCATTGGCTTTCTTTTGTAAAGTGTGACACAACTTTGTACTTTTACCCTAATGTCTATGACTTTAATGCAGTGAGTAGAAGAGACTAAATTTGCAGAGTATGTGAAGTTTCTAAAAGGAATGAGCTGTAGGTTGTTGATGGTGCAAATTTTTATTAGTGGATATTCTATGTTGCTCTAAGATGGATTTATCATGTTATAAAAATATTTTATCTTCTTCTTTCTAATCTAGTAATGAACCTTTGGTAGTGAGACCTTCTTTATTTTGGGTAGTGAGCCCTCAAGTAGTGAGCCTATTGTATTTGGTGTTGCAATTACTTTATATTGTGAGCTAATCGTCTATGTGGTTTTTCCCTTCTTTGGTTTTCCACATATATCTGGTGTTTTTATGTGTATGGATGTGTTTGCATTATTGTTTATCATGTTTATATTCTACTAATACATAATAAGGGTTTAAAGGTTGTTATGGGTTTAATGATTAATTCAGATCTAAAAGTTATAGAGGGTTTTGATGTTCTAATGTACAACGGATTCACCCCCCTCTCAATTATCTTATCCATTCAACACAATCATCATCATATTTTTCTTTGCCTAAAGATATATTGGCTACATTACATGTTTTGTAGTGAGTCTTTTGTTTTCATTTATCTTTTTATCTTTAGGCTTATCTTTTAAACCATGACTACACCTACTTACCACCACTTGGATTGATCTATAACTTGGTGTGTTACAATTGATGTATAATGGAGAATATTGTTTATCTTGTATTATGTGCTTTTCATTGTTTGAGTGTCAAGTCCATGCAAAGATTACCTTGCCACCTTGTTTCCTCATACCTTAGTACATAATCACCTTTGTTATATCAAATATAAATATTAGCATAACCTATCAATCATAATCAAATTTAACCTCCCTTTTAATCCATTTTATCCTCTTTCATCAAATTCTCCTTCCTTTTCATTCTCTTCAAATTCTCCTCCTTTTCATCCCATTCATCACCTTTTCATCTTCACATTTTCTTCTTGATTATTTTACCTCATCATTCCCATCCATTTTGAGAGCACACCTATGTTATCCTAACCTTCTTGTCCTCTTGAGGGGGCATCCTATCACCTAATCATCAATATTCATCCTAATCTTTCCTTCTTCATCCATTCCCATCCTCCCATCAACTGGGGCATCATATATTTGATCCTTATTCTCTCTCATCCATCATCTTTGATCCTTATCCTCTCTCATATTTGATCCTTATCCTCTCTTATCTTTGATCATTATCTTCTCTCATCCACTATATTTTAAACTTCTTGTATACAATGCCACTTCATGTTATCATATCAAAGTGAGGTAAAATGTAGGCAACTAAAATCTTGCCTTACCCATACATACCTAATTTTAGCCTATCCTAAGCCTTTAATTAAATAAATATTCATTATTTATTTAATTATTCTCATCATTTCTCATATTTATCCTAATCATTTAATTAAATACATATTTACTATTTAGTTAATTATTTTCCCTTCACATGAACCCCTTAATTAATTAAATATTTTATTTACTTAATTAATTCCCCTTTATTCTCTACCTTGTCCATCTAATCTTACCCATTTATCTTTTTCACAAGGATCATAATCTAAATTTCTTCTCATGTGACAAGTGTCCCCTTCACATGTCTAACTTACTCATTGTCTAGATTCATTTAACCTAGATGCCTAGCCAAAGTCAAACTATCATTTCATCTTATCCACTCATCTCATTTAACCTCTTAATCCTAACGATTCCTATAAGCTTTTTTGTCCTTATCCCAATCCTAAACCTAGATCCTATCCTTCATGTGTCACTTGTCACATGACTAAATCTTTGATCCAGATCCTTATCCTCCTCCATTCTTAAGCATCTATCATCAATCATTCCTAGTCATTGATTTTTCCTATTCAAGAATCTATGTCTATATGCTCTCATCCTTTATTATCATCACTTATCAAACTATCATACCTACATTCATTTTCTATTTTGATCTATTACTATGATATCATATCAAAGTTATGCCAGAGAATTGAACAATCCACATATCGACATCATAAAGAAAATTAAATCGAATAAGTGTACACTCCATTTTTGGTCATCAAGGAGAGAAGAAAAGTTATAGGTGAAGGTATCATTCTTTTTATTTCTTTATCTTCCATTTTTTTACCTTCAATATTTTCCACCCTCTTCAATATTAATTAAATAGTTTAGCTAGTTCTTTGTGGCTTATTAACAAAGTTTGACATAACAAAAGTACATACAAAATTAACTTTGAATTTTATTTAAAATTTGAATTCAATAGTTGAGATTTGGAAAATATTATATTAAGTGAGTCACACTATACATATAAAAAGAAGCCCAAAAATAACTATAAAACAAAATAACAATAGGAAATAAGGAAAAATATAGTGTAAAATAGAGTGAAATAATTGATGAAAATTATATTGATCTAACTTTTTTGTTACATTAAATCCAACAATTCACAACACTATTGTTTTGCAATGGCCAATCTCATATTATACTTGGGGGTTTCTAAAATCTAGGAACTTCTATTTTCTGGAGGATTCTACATTCTTAAATTTTTATTCCAATAATATAGAATGTTGCAGCTTGATGAAAGACTCTAGCTTCTTTAGAAGACTAGTTTTTTATAAGACTCTAGAAAAATATTTAAGTCTTTTCTAGAAAATTTTACTTTTCTTTAACATCCTCCCTTAAGATTCACCTCTAACATACCAAGCACTCGTTTTAAATTCAAAAAATTGGATTTAGTCATACTCTCAGTAAACACATCAATTATTTGTTCTTCACTTGGAAAAAATGGTATACTAACAATATTTTCTTGAAAATTATCTCATATGTAGTGAATATCAATATTTATATGATTTTTATAGCATGAAAATCTAGATTAATATATGGTACTTTGATTTTCACAATACAAAATAGTAGCAGAACATTGCAGAAAACCCAACTCAAATAAAATAATTCAATTTCAAACTACTTCATTTACTTCTTTTAAGTTACTATATATTTTGCTTCACATGAATACAATGATATAATTGTTTTCTTTTTTCTACTCCATGTAGGATTGACCCAAGCTAAAAAACATAACTACCTCTAGATTTTCTATCATATATATCACCTCCCCAATATGAATTTGTAAATCCAATCAAAAGGATTGAGGACTCATGACCATAGTGAATTCCATAGTGTATTTCTCCATGAACATATCAAAAAATTATTTTTGTAGCCAACTAATAACTTTGTTTAGGTGAATGCATAAATATGAATACTAGATTGATTGTAAAAATGTCTAGTCTAGAATGAGCTAGATAAGCCAATCTTCTGACAAGTAGCATATACTCTCTTAGTTCTGTACATTCTTTAGTAAGATTGATTCCAAAAAAAGGAGTAGAATTTGACTCGCATTCTAGAATTTTAAAGTTTTCTAAAATATTTAAAGCATATTTTGATTGGAAGATGAAAAATTCATCATGTAGTCTACAAACATGTTACAAACTAGGAAAATAGTTTAATTCTCCCAAATCACTCACATGAAATACCATTTTAAGATAAAATTTTAAATAATTCATATCCCAATATTTAGTCCAACAAGGCTTTGTCGACCTCGATCATTATGGAGTCTCGGCTTGGTAAGTGGTCCCAAGCCATTGAATATGAAAAATCTGATTTGTTTTGTCAAATTTTTTCTACTGTTGGACATCTTGGTGATGGATTTCCTAAAATAATTCTTAAGGTTTTCACCCCTATGGAAAAAGGAAAGATGGTGGCTGCTTAGTCCCCCCAACTTGCACGTAGGTGTTCTTTTCCTTTTCCTCCCAAACTGACAGTTGTGTCAGCCTCACCTACTAGCCTTGTGTCAACCCCTCTAGTTCTTGATTTGAGTGGCAAGGTCATCCTCTCTGAGACTCCATTTATTCCTACTCTCTCCTCCTCCATGGGGCCTGTTCCCTTGGCACCTACACTTCCCATTCAAAACCCCCTTTCTTTGCTTTTCTCCCAGCCCTTAACTATTGATCAGTGTATCACTATTGATTCCCCTCTACTGGTCTATAATCCCTTGTTGGTTGATTCCCAAGGGGTGACCTCCCCTCTAAATCCTCTATTGGAGCATGCCCAGGTGGAGGCTTTGGCCCCTGCAATGTCTTCCCTGGTTTTGGTTATTCCTTGTGTGGCTCCTCTTATTCCCAACCTAGTGTTGTTGATGGCTTCACCTAAGGGGGTGTCCACCTGGGTGGTGGATGGTTTTCCAAGCTTGCCGAAATACATTGGTTTGAGGAAGTTGGTAGATGTTGGGATCAACTCTAAGGCTGGTAGGAAATCTGCTAAAATTACCAGACATAAGAATACAACTATGTATATTGCTAATGGGAACCAATCGACATTAGAGTAGGTCAACTCCAAAAGAAATAAGAAATGTTGATTCTCTCATGGAACATTTGAGGGATCAATAACCTTCATAAGGATATTTTCATGGATCTTATCAAAGAATTTAGGCCTGATATTTTGCTATTAGAAGAAACTAAAATGACTACACTGTTGATTTTGAGAAATCTTGTAAATTTATTTGGCCCAATGCCCTCTACTTGGTAGTTGATGCAGAGGGGGCTTCTGGTGGACTGGTCACAATCTGCAAACCATTTGTTAATGGTTCTCTTTTTCTATGGAAAAAAAATTCTTAATGTTTATTTCTCTAAAAGTTATGCTCTTCATGAATGGATCATTTCCATTGTTTATGTGCTGAATAATGTTGTTCTTAGAAGAACTAATTGGTCCACTTTGTTGAATAATAGAAGCTCCTTTCTTCTTAGCCATTGGATGGTGATGAATGAATTTAATACCCCCTCTTTCCCTCTGAGAATATTGGTGGTATTATGGATCTAACTGATAGTATGTTGGGTCTTAATAACTTCCTTTTTGAGGGTTGTTTATCTTATCTTGATCTTGAAGGAAACTCTTTCACCTAGTCTGACAAATGGGTTGCTAATAACCTTATTTAGGATAGAATTGATAGATTTCTAGTGTCCTCCAATTGGGATATGTCTTCCACTCTCTCTTTGTCCTCCCTCCTTAGGATTAGTTCTAATCACACCTCCTTGCTCCTTTAGTGGAACACCCCTCCTCCTAAGTCCAAGCATACATTATAATTTGAGTTGATGTGATTATATCACCCACATCTTAGGGACCTTCTCTTGGAGTGGTAGAGTATTAAGGTCTATGGCTCTATTATGTTTAGGTTGGACTTCAAACTAAAAGCTCTCAAGAATAAGCTAAAAGTTTGGAGGAGTAGTTTTGGAAATATTTTTTATCAGAAGAAATCTATTAAAAGAGCAATAGTTTACACAAGTTCAAAAAGATATGGAACTATGAGCCCCTATGAGATTGGTTGACAAGGAAATTTTTTTGTTAAGTGAAATTCACAACATTATTGAGAAGGAAGAAATTTATTGGAAATAGAGGGATAGGAGTCAATGACTTCATGAGGGGGACAAGAATACTAGGTTCTTTCACATGATCACCTCCAAGCATAGGAAGAGGAATACCATCTTTGAATTGATCTCTGAGGATGGTTCTTTGTTTTCCTTTAAGGAGGACATTGATTGGGCTGGTGTTAAATTTTTTTATAACTTCCTCAATTTGTCCAAGACTAATTACCAGGTTGATAATCTTCTGGATGTTATCCTCTCTCTATGTCCTAGTAGTATTTTTTGTTCATTGAAAGAGGCGCTTTGGCTAAGGAGGTTAGGGATGTTGTCTTATCCCTCAACCCCTTCAAGGATCTAGGGCTCGATGGTTTTCCTCCTTTCTTCTTTCATAAATATTGGGACATCATCGGTCTGGATGTTGTCTTTGCTATTAAGGAATTCCTCTCCTCTGGAAATATTCTAAAATAATTTAATAACACTTTCATTGTCCTTATTCCTAAAAATATTGGGGCCAATAGGCTATCTGATTTTCATCCTATTAGCCTTTGCAATACCTTCTATAAAATATGCTCCAAAATGTTGGTCAACCACATTAAGCCCTCTCTAGAGAAGTTGATTCACCTAGGTTAGAAAGGCTTTGTTCAAGGTTGTCAAATTATGGATGTCATCATGTTGGTCCATGAAACTCTTCAGTCCATGAGAAAAAGAAAAAAAAAATTATGGCCTTTAAGATTGATATCTCCAAGGCCTATGACAAAGTGTCCTAGATTTTTATGTTTGATGTCTTGTGTAGATTCAGGTTCTTTGGTAAAACTCTTCTAAGTCTTATTTAATGTTGTCTTACTTCTCCCAATTTCTCTATGGTTATCAATGGTACTCTGTAGGGGGTTTTCTCTATTTCTGGTGGTGTTTGATAGGGGGAACCCTTGTCCCCTATATCTTTATCTTGATGGCTAAGGTTCTTGGCTACAACATCAAGAAAAATGTTATGAATGGTACTTTGTCTAGGTTATTTCCCTCTTTTGTGTTTGAGACAATTTCTCACCAATAATTTATCAATGACATGATCCTCTTAGGTAAATCCAATTTAGTAGAGGCCAAGGCGTGGATCATGTTCTGAAAAATTTGTTAGAATTATGAAACAAGCACAAAAACATGAGCCACAAGATCAAACAACAAATAAGTACACCTTCCACACAAGAGATTTGCAAACAAGAATTGCTATAGTCATCAACAAGAAAAAATTACAGAAGAACCTTTCAAGAAGATATGAAAGCTTCATATATTTCCTGTGAATAATATCTGAGTGTTATCCAAGAGATATTTACAATAACGGTTGAATGCTTATAAGAGAAAATCACTAAATGAGAAAGGATCAGATCATGGCAAGTGTCAACATCACATGAGATGAGACATAATGATCTAATATTAACTCAACTAATAAAGCATTCCTAAGTTTAGCTAAAGTGTGTGAGAATAAATTAGACTAAAAATCAATTAAAGATTAATTAATTATTAGCTAATGTATGATAAGTCTAACACCCCCCATTTAGATGAACTTAGGGAGTAGCTAAAAACCCTAAAAATAATGCAAGATGGGTCTTGAAAAACAAAGAAAAGTAAGGTACCCATGTACAAACAAAAGATCTCTATAATGTGGAGAAGTAGAGAAAACCTCATGGGAAAAACTTCACTCTAAGAAGAGATGAAAGCCAAGTGAAGGACTAAAGGAGCCTCCAAACAAGGAAAGGTTGTCCCAAAAGATAGGAACAAAGAGAACACCACTGAAGCATGAAGAAGCTGCAAACACTGTCAAAGAATGACTGTTGAAATGCTGAAAGAAGAACCTCCGCTAAAACATCTGATGATCAGGATCAAGAAGACAAGAGTTTGTATGAGTGCCCCCAATGACACTACTCGAATCCGATGGAAAACTAAGGAAAACATCAAGAACTCAAAGATATAGATGGAACAAGTACCAATAGTTTAAGGAGCTGATCAAGAGAAAAATGGAAGGTCTCCTCTAGAAATAGGAATGCAAGAGTGTCCATATGGTAAGTTCTCCATCTCACTGAAATGCATGGGTAACCATCAGCTGCATCCACCTAGTACATAGGAACAAATATTGTATACATAGTTCACTCCAATATGAAACCCCCCCATAATGCTAAAAAGGGAGAGGTGTGATAGGTACACTGAAACTGAATTCCAAAATGTAGTGCATGAAGAGGAACCAAGAACATCTAAAGGTGCAATCATGAAAGTACAAGTAGATAGAAAGGATGTCAAAACAAAAGTCACATATACATGAGAAAGGTATGAAGGAAAACAAAGGAAAACATCAACCCCCATGGCACTTTATATCATAGTGTAAGTACAATAAGGAACAAAGTGATGTGCAAGATCCCATAATACATGTGCAAAACATAGGCACTTTATCTCAGTGTATTTACAAAATCATAAGTACAAGTACAATGGAAGTTCAAAATGTCATAAAAAGACACAAGACTAGAAATACATGAAGAACAACAAAAAATGAAGTAGCCCATGCAAATGAGAAGTTCCCAGGAGCTAATATGTCCAAGTAATTCAACAGTGTGTGAAAATACAAAAAACTAAATAAAATGTACCTAGAGTGAAATCTGGAAAAATTGTATGGATGGAACTGAAGAGCTTTGAAAGATGGTTCCAACACTGCTGAGATTGCAAAAAGTAGAGAAACTGGTCAAAAGTTATGAGCTCGAGACTGAAAATAGCTCCTTTCACTTCAACAAGATGTAGAATGCACCAGAAACAAAACAAAGTGATGATACCCACACCACTGGAAAGTTAACAAAATAAGCTTTCTGACGATATCTCATTTTCCAAAAAATGATACCGTTTTCCCAAGTTATGGAAAAAAGAAAAAACACCCCTTTTAGGGCATAAAGGGGGTCAAAGGGGCCATGTGCAACAGTCCATACTGTTGATGTCAACATGACATCATGCTGACATTAGTGGAATATTCTAGGAATATTCCCCTATGGCCAAATTTTTTTTTGACTCCCTCCTATGAAAAACCGATTGCTGGAAAATGCCAAAATTGATAGAATATTCTATTTGAAGTGTCGCCACCGGAAAAAATTGAGCATTTCCTAGAAATCGTGTCTGTTGCAGGAAAACCTAGAACCTCGTTGGAAAGTACAGGTGGCAGGGATAGTTTGAGAAATTGATGAGAAAGAACTTGCTTCTAGTCAGCTTGGCAAGGCCAATGATAGGCTTTGCACGTCGCTGGCGAGCTTGCCAAGGTTGGTGGTTTGGAGTGTGGGGCTCATAGGGTACTACGGGTACCTTGTTCTTAAATGCATGCACCTAAATTTGTTGAAAACAAAAAATCGCCTCCCCTAGCTTTTTGATTTTTTTTAAAAATAAAAATCTTTACAATTTTTTTAATTTTCTAACAAAAAAAAATAAAGCCAAAAAATAAAAAAAAATTACCACTGTTGTACAAGAAATTTTTCTTAATCTGTGTGTAGACGGCTATATGGGACTGTACAAGTAATTTTTTTTTCCTCAGAGGTCAAGTGCTTAGATTTTGATGATTTGATAGATGATCTTAAGGTTTTGGCCACTCTAGACGCAACAATGAGGTCCGTTTGGGCTCAAAATGCCCCAAAAAATTAGGCACCTCCTAGATCTAGCAAAAAATCCCTTTCTTCAAACCTTCATAGATTTGACAAACGAAATCCAAATCAGGTGAAACAAAAGCCAAATTTGACTTTCTCAATAGATATGGATCCAACGGCGAGGTCCTTTCCATAGAAAAATGCTTCAAAAAATTCCCACCTCCAAAATTTGCAAAACAAGCAAAGGGGATTCAAATTTGAAGCCCGCAACCCTTGTTGAAGAAGAAAACCTCATAAATAGAGAAGAGGTTTGTTGAATCCATGGTCTAATACCATGTTAGAATTGTGAAACAAGCACAAAACCATGAGCCACAAGATCAAACAACATACAAGTACACCTTCCATGCAAGAGATATGCAAACAAGGATTGCTATATTCATCAACAAGAAAAAGTTACAGAAGAACCTTTTAAGAAGATATGAAAGCTTCTGATATTTCCCATGAATAATATCCAAGTGTTATTCGAGAGATATTTACAATAAGGGTTGAATTCTTATAAGAGCAAAGCCCTAAATGAGAAAGGATCAAATCATGGAAAGTGTCAACATCACATGAGATGAGACATAATGATCTAATATTAACTCAACTAATAAAGCATTCGTAAGTTTAGCTAAAGTGTGTGAGAATAAATTATACTAATAATAAATTAAAGATTAATTAATTATTAGCTAATGTATGATAACTCTAACAAAAGTTTATTGGCTAATGTATGATAACTCTAGCAAATGTATCATTTTTTTCTAAAAATGTCATTTCTTCTTGAATGTTAACCCTCAGCTTCAAGCTAGGATATCCAAAGTTCTTAATTGTAAAACTCTTCCCCTCACTATAGGTAAGGTGGATAACTCTATTTGGTCCAACTTACTTGAAAGGGTCTTGTTGATGATGCCAATTTACCCACAACATGCAGGTAAGATAAAAGTGAAGTATCTCACCTCTCCTAAAAAAGACAATCAGCAATCAAACTGATCACCTCCCAAGGTCTTTGATGTCGGTTCACAACGTTGCTATTTCACGAAGTGGCCAATATGGCTATAATGTTCAAGGGGCCTGCTGGTTTTAAGCTTCTGGATTGTTATAAGATCAAACATATATTTAAACCTACTTTAACCGGTGGTTTTAAAGAAACATAAAAAGATAGATTAAATCTTTTAAACTGAAAAGAATGTTGATTCATCCAACTTAATCAGACTTGTTTCCTTTCAAGAAATTCTTAAACTAAAACTGCAGAATAAAATTAACTTGTAATTAATACACAATTTCATTCATTCACAATGCGAACTTTAACAATAGATTGTAAATCATCATTCAAATAGAACATAAGATAAAATTTCATTCCTTGAAAGCTTTTCAAATCAAATGATTAAACCAAAGTAAATACCATTCTAGAGCACAGTAGATTCAAATTTGACTGCTTCTACTATTGGTGAAACAGATAAACAACATTTACAAATCTGGAAAAATCACCAGTGTACAGAAAATCCATGTCTTCGAATCATCTCCATCTATACTAAGAAAATATGGAAAATATATCATCTCCTCCTACTGAACTTAATTCCTACTCTATTTCTACTCTTTTGTTTTCTGCCTTCTAACCCTAACTTCTAACTCTTGCTCTAGGAAAAGATCAGATTCTTCTAAGATTTGAAAAAGATCCATGGTAAAAAGAGAGATGTATATGTCCCTTTATAAAGAGGCAAAAGTGCCATATATACCCATGTGTTTAAAAGTGTCAGCCCCATTTAGGGTTTACAAAATAAGTTGGTTTGATGAAGGGTCAGCAATGTGGAGTTTGAAACAAAGTCAATGCTTCATCAAAATATTGCATCCTGCCCACGTCGACGAAAAGACCTCCCTGAGGCATGGTCTCCAGATCTTTTACAACCACCATCATTAACTCGCAGCCTTCACGTCCACCATTAAGACTTCACGTGTTTCATCCTTGACCTCAAAAACTACTCCCGCAAAGCTGATTTGAATGCTTTAGGGGTATTGTCATTCACGTCTACCTACTCTTGCTAGAAAATGCACCATTCATCATTAAGACTCGCGACTTCACCCTTTACACCTTCCTCCTAGCCTAGAACCTTTCCTCAAGCAGATCTTCTAGTGAAGCGGTATCAGATATTTTTGACATGCCATAAACCTGCAAAATAATGCCTTTATTAATCGTTTAAAGCATAGAAAATAAAATCATTCATCTTACCTTTCATACATCTTTCATTCCTATACTTAGCAAAAAGAAACTTAACTTTGGCAAAAGTAGAACCAAATCTGAACCAAAAACATACCTTTAAAACTAGCGGGGACAGAACCAAAATGAAATCAAAACCGGGACCAGAGTTGGAATGGGAAAAAAACATGGAAATAACCAACATTTCCAAGTTCAACCCACATTCCAGCTCTGCGTCTGCAAAAAGAAAAGAAACTAGGGACCGCAACAGGGCGAGGGCAAAATCGGAACCAAAATGGGGAAACAAAACTATACAAAAGACCAAATCCCAAATCCATTCCGAACTCGGCCCCACAAAAGAGAGAAAACAAGCAACAAACGTAAATGGGATCAGAGCAAAAACTGATCCCGCGCTAACCACAACGAGCGTGGAAGTGGAACAAAAACCCAACCCTGAACTTTCTCCAAATTCCAGGTTCGGTTTCCATCCCGATTCCACCTCCGACAACACACAAAGAAATGATGAAAAAGACATGAAAAAGAAAAAAAGGAAGGGAAGAAAACATTCCACGACCAAACAATCGGAACAAAAGGAAAAAAAAATGCGACTAGCAGAACCAAAACCGAAACGAAACCAGAACCTGGAACTTTAGAAAAGTTCCAAAGTTCCGTTTCGGTCCACGCCCCGCGTCTGCTAGAACAACAAGGAAAACTGGCAGACCCTGAACCGGGAATGGAATGGAACTTGGAACTTTAGAAAAGTTCCAGAGTTCGGTTTCGTTCCGCATTGTGCATCCGCTAGGGCAACAAAGAAAACTGGTGGAACCGGAACCGGAACCGGAACAAAATCGTAACCTAGAACTTTAGAAAAGTTCCAAATTTTAGTTTTGTTCTAAATAAACACTGGCTACCACTAAATCTATGTGTGTGCTTGATGGTGCATCACCCTTTTACAAAGTTTTCCTCACCTTTCAGACAATAATGTGCAAGATTTGAACTACATGAGTTGATTCCCTTTAGCTATTGTGCAATGATATCCTAGGCATAGCTCCGCTGCCAGTCAGGCATCCATAGCCCCGATGGAGATACCTCTAGTTTTCTCACAACATTTCTCTACTGCCAGTCAGGCATTCATAACCCTAGTAGAGATACTAGAATCACCCATTGAATATTGAGTTCTCTTTTCCTGGATAGTTCTCTTTTCTTTTCTTTTCTCTTGGAGTTTCAGATATTTCATTCAATTCTTTCTCAATATATCAGATGTCCAACATCTGAATTGGGTTGAAAACTACCATGGACATCATAACAGCATTTGGGGAATCATATTTTTTGCTCAAATCTTGCAACACTATCATCCTAGGAAAAATATAATTTTACAAAAGGAGATGTGTTTATTGATTTGTGATAGATTCAGCCGTAGCTAACGAAGATTGTTTACTTTGCACCTTATTTTCAAGACTTTCCACAACTCTTATTGAAAATGGACATAAAACAATGAATTTAGGATGAAATCATCCAATCAGAAAACCTAAAAACATCTAAACTAACTTCCCTCCTAGCAACCAACGTATACTTCAGATAACAACCCCCCTTTACAACTACATAAAATAAAGGTCCCCATAACTGAAAACAAAGGAGCAACGAACAAGAGAACAAACAAAAAAAGGGGAAAGCAAGGAAAATAACAAAATGACGAACAAGCAAAAAAGCAAACCATTTACACATATGTACAACCCAACAAAATACCAAACTTTACGACTCAAAATAATGTTTAAGAAATTTTCCATTGATAGGCAATGGAACAAGCTCTCCTGTTAAACTACTCAACCAGAAAGCATTTTCTCCTAGGATTTCAACAATTTGATAGGGACCCAACCAAAGCTTGTCAAATTTCTGGTGATTGCCCTTCTTTTCATTAGCTTTATCCCACAATAGCAGAAGGTCTGATATCCTGAAAGCTTTGATTTTGGCTCTTTTGTCAAACCAACGTTTGACAACACCCTGGTGTCTAAAGAATTGTTGCAAGGCAACATCTCTTTGCTCTTCTAATTTCAGCAAGCCAGCTAATCTGACTTCGATCCTATCATCACTAGAGTAAAATTCTTGCATAAACTTAAGGATAGGTATTTGCAAGTGAATAGGGAACACAGGCTCTTGGCCATACACTAGCTTAAATGGTGAAGTCTTCAAAGAAGCCTTGATCCTAGTTCAATCTACCCATAACACAAATCTTAGCTGGGTATGCCAGTCTTTAGGGTTGTTTTCTAACAATTTTTTAATTACTCCTAGGAGATTCTTATTAGTAGATTCTGCAACTCTATTTCCTTGCAGATAATAATTTGAAGAATACTTTAAGATAATTTTATGGTCATAAGCCCACAAAATGAACTCAGCAGAAGAAAAGGCAGAGCCATTGTCACATACCAGTGCAAATGGGACTCCAAACCTAGTTGTGATGCATTCGGTGAGGAACTTGATTACTACCTCTGTTGTGCTATTCTTGCAATGTATAGCTTATGTCCATCTTGTGCAGTAATCTATGGCAGTTAGAATGAATTTGTGTCTTGCAGAAGAATTTGGGTTAATTACTGCAATAAAATCAAGTGCCCATTAGGCAATAGGTCTTACCTCATAAGCAAGCCGCAATGGCATGGCTGAATGGCGTTCCCTTGATGCAAAAATCTAACATATGTGACATGTTCTTACATGTTGGTGGGAATCCTTGAACACAGATGGCCAATAATAACCAGATCTAAGGATCTGATGTGCTGACGAATCTGCAGAACCATGACCTGTGCCATGTTTCCCATGAAATCCAATAAATTGCATGCTTAGAATCTTGCTGATCAAGGCATCGTAGGTAAAATCCCTCAAAGTTCTTTCTGTATAATAGTCATCCTTTGAGCATATAATGGTAGCTTTTCATTCTTAGTGCTCTCCTCTGAGTTGTGTTCATCCCCTCTGGGTACCGATTATTGAGTATGAAACAAATGATGTCGACATACCAAGGGTCATTGGAAAAGGACTGTGTTGTGTATTGCTGACAAATAACATTCTTACCAGCATCCAACATTGATTTAGAAAGGCCTTGACCTCTGAGAAGTTTCATAGGGAAAATCTCCAGATCGAACTCCTACAAAATAGCCATCCATTTCCCCCTTCGTTCTCCCAACTCGCTTTGTAGAAGTAAAAACTTCACAACAACATCACAAACTACAACAATAATCAGACTTCAAAGGATGTAATGCTTGAACTTCTTGAAAGCTCTAACCAACGCAAAATCTTGTTTCTCAAGAGGTGGCTACTTCACTTTAGCATTTTTAAACAAAGAGCTCATGAAGGCAATTGGCCTTTCATCCCCCTTCTCTCTTTGTTGTGTCAGGATAGCTGCACACGAGTGTTCAGAAGCAAAAGAATAGATATAAAAGGGCTTCAAGTAGTCAGGGCTAGTGAGGACTGGCACCTCCGAAATGGATTGCTTGACTTGAGAAAAAGCAACCTTTGCCTCTTTAATCCATTCTATTTTAGCATCTTTCTTCATCATTTCATTCAATGGCTTAACAATTTCTGCAAAACCTATGATAAAATTTCTCACAAAGTTGATTTTTCTGAAGAAAGATCTCATCTCCTTCTTACTTCCTAGCATGGTTAACTTTAAAATAGACTCAACTCAGTCTAGATCTATCGATATCCCCCTTTCTGAGATTATGTGTCCCAAAAGTTTCCCTTCAGAAACCTCGAACACACACTTTTTAGGATTCAAAGAAATGCCATAATGGATACATCGTTCAAGAACTTTAGCCAAGTTTGTAGCATGGTTTATTCTATCTTTAGAGTATACTGTTAGGTCATCCATATAAATGATGATGCACTTACCAATCAATTCTTTGAATGCTACGTCCATTGCATGCTAAAAGGTTGCTCCAACATTTATTAAACCAAATGGCATCCTCCTATAAGAAAATGTTCCCCACTTAGTAGTGAAGGCTATCTTCATTCTGTCTTCATAGTTAACGATCACTTGATTGTATCTAGAATAACCATCCAAGAATGACATCATCTGAGACCCATTGACAGTTTGCAAGACTTCATCTAGAGAAGGGAGCTAGTTGTCCTTTTTCGAAGCTCTATTTAGATTCCTGAAATCTACACATAGCCTGATCTCTCCATTCTTCTTACGAACTAGAACCAAGTTAGCCACCCATGTTAAGTGTCGTATAGGGAAGATTATCCTTGCAAAAAGCAATTTCTGAACTTCTTTAAAGATCAGCGGTTCAATCAGGGTGTTGACAGGACGTTGTTTCTGCCAAAATGGTCTAGCTTCAGGCTTCAAAGGAATAGTATGAGTTATCATAGAAGTATCAAATGTTTTTAGATCTTCATACCCCCAAGCTATTGCAACAATATCCTTCTTCAGTGCCCTCAGTATATCTTTTCTAATTGCTTCAGGGAAAGCTTTCCCTATGTAAGCATTCCTCTCAGGGATAGAATCAGCTAAGTTAATAGTTTCATATTCACCTCCTTTATCTTCGGTTGATACTTTTTCCCGAGCCCTCAGATCTGAATCAAAAATTCTTTCTAAGGCCACCATTCCCTTGGGAATGCTATTACTTTTTAGATTGAGGACACCTTCTTTATCACAATCTTCGGGGTTCCAATCTCCTTGGTCCCTTTTAGAGTCATCAATGATCTATCTTTAAAAAACATCTGAGCTTGCTAGAAAAGCAAGGATATGTTGATCATCATCAAAAACTTGAAAGTTCTTGATGTTATCAGGAACAACTGGGGTGGATATCAACTCTACTGAGAATCTCTTAAGCTTAGAGTCTTGCATGGGCTCCAGGGTACTTCCAGCAACAACCAATGAATCAACTATTTGATTCTCCTCTCTAGGGATCAAACTAATTCCAAAAGCATCAAAGTCTTTAATCAGGTTCCACACCCGATTTCTATAAGCTACCAGCCTTTTATTGTGGCACATGTACTAGCTACGCACTTGCTTGATAATTACTTCTGAATCCCCTTTTACTATCAAGGTAGTAACTTTCTTCTGATGTGTGAACATCAGTCCCTGAGCTAAAGCTTCATATTTGTTGTATTGTTTGTGCATCCAAACTGCAATCTGTAAGAAATCTAGCGGCCTAGAAAGGTGCTCTTCTCAGTAATGGATGTAAACTACTCCTTTTTAAGTCCACTCTTTAGAGTTTGATAGTGTATATGTTTTCTTTGTTTTTTAATTCCATCTTCGTGGTCAAAGAAGTTAGAGCAGATTAAGAGAAGTTCCCTTTCGTCTGGAAGAAAATAAATGAATTACTACCCTTTAATTAAAATTTGGGACACTATTTTCTCTAGGAAACTCTATGGTGGTCTTGTCTTGAGGAAAACTAGATAGATGAACATGGCTCTGATATCTAAAATTGCTTGGAAACTTTTGAATAAACAATTTGAATGAACTTCTATCCTCAAATATAAGCATCTAGTGGGAAGGGATGGTCTCTCCCTCCTTCACAATTTGGAAATTCCCTCAGTATCTATAATATGGAATAACCTCTTGAAAATGAGGTTTTTGGTTTCTTAGGGTACTTTTTGGTAGGTCTAGTGTGGGGCCTCAGTCTTGTTTTGGGAAGACAGATGGATCTAAATTAGGTTATTTGTCTCCACCTAATTTACTCAACTATGAAATTGGACATTTGTGCTATATTGGGGTTTTTGGTCTTGGATTACTTGGACCATAATTCAAATCCATCGAGCTGGAAGATTGACCCCAATTGGTGTGAGCCTCCTCTTTGTCTGGTTGTTGTAGAGCTCCTTAGAACTATTGAGAATTACAAGATCTTTAATTCAAATTTTCTTGACTCGTTGGTCTAGGTGGACTCAAAGGATGGAGACTACTTTGTTAAATCTAGATATAACATCTTGTCTCATCAATGGGTCTCTTAGTTTAGTTGGATGAAGATTTGGAGGAATAACTCTTTTTCCCAAAGTTAAGTTTTTTTGGTGGAATACTTGCCATGAGCATATTCTAACTCTAGATAACTTATAGAAGAGGGTTCATCATCTTGGAAATAGATTTTTACTATGAGAAGATGAAGTTAAATGCATTTTCCACCTTCTTTTCCATTGTTCCTATTCTTGGTAGGTTAGTCAAAAGATCCAATCCTTTTTTAAAGTTAGCTAGGTCTACCACAAGGATATTAAATTAGTTCTTTCAATGGTTGGCTTTTGTTGGTGTCTCACCCCTTGCTTATTGAGCTTTGGTGGCAAGCTCTCTTTTTTACTAGATGGGTGCTCTAGAAAGAATGCAACAACATGAGTTTTAGAGAAAAAACCTTGGCTGGTCCTAGACAATAAGGTCATGAGTCAGATTGTTGAGAATCTTATTTTGACCTCTTGCAAACCTAAAAGAAATCCTACTTGCTTAGAATTCTCTATTGCCTCATCTTGGAATATTTTTGAGGCCCTTAATGCTCTATGCTCTCGTATCCCTCCATACCAAAGCAATACTCCTTGGTCCCCCTTTATCCCAGTTGGCTAAAGCTTAACTTTGATAGCTCAGCAAAAGGAAACCTAGGTTGAGTGGGTGGGGATGGGGTCATTAGAGACCATAGCAAGAAAATGTTGATGGCATATGTGGTTAATCTTGGTGTTCAAACCTCCAATTTTTTAGAGGTAGTGGTTTCCTCCCATGGTGTTTGGCTTTCCACATATGTAGGCATCTCCAACTTGATTATTGAGGGTGACTCACGTAATACTATAATGTTGCTAACTAGGATGGCCAAACCTTGTTGGTCTCTCAAGGACCCCCCCTATCAGCACACAATCTCATGATGACTACTTAAGGATAAAAATATACTCACATGTATAGAAATGGGAATAAAGTGGAAGGTACCCTTTCCAACTTAGGAGCTTTCACTTGTAAAACTAAAATATGGGATACTATCTCTCTTATTCTTAGACATGTGTGTGACTTAATTTTTTTATGATCTCAAAGTACCTGTCCCTTGATCTTGAGATGGATTTCTTGTCAGTTCCTATTAATAGCTAGCACTCTTGGAATTTATGGCATTCTACCTCCTCTGGCTAGTATTTTCATAAGCTTTTTCATAATTCTTTGCATTCCTACCATGGGTATTCTTCTAATAATTTCTACAACATTCCATCATTGGTTTTGTTGATTGCAAATATGGGTGGTGACTTGGTGCAGGACGAACCTGCATCTTGTGAGGTATGGAAAAATGACACTGATGTATGGAATATTCTCCTATACATAGTAAATTGGCCACATTTTTTGAGGGTATGGTGAGGCATGACCCCAATTTGTTGACTAAATTTGTGAACTATTGGAATGAGGGTAATCTTACCATTGGTGAGTGCTCCTTCCATTTAAATATGGAGCTGATTATGGAGGTTAGTGGGCTTTCCTTGGATGGGGCTTGCATATCCAAGAAGCCCAAGGGGCACTACTAGCAAGACATGGATAGGTCACTCAAGGAGGGTGAAAAGGTTAACAAATTGTAAAATGGTTTCAACTGTGCTAACCTTCTTGGAGTGTGGAGCAAGATTGAGAAGGTGTTAATGAGGTATTTCATGCTAGCGGGTCACTTTCATTAGTTTCATACCCATATATTTCCTACATTAAATCATTTTTGATATAATGTCAAAATGAACTTTTCTTTTTTTGGTTTTTTTCCTCTCTGGAACAATCTATCAAGGTCGTGCAGGGTAAGAATAAAACTCTCCCCATCCATCATGGGTTAATTTTTCATCTTTGTTGCCATCATGTTGCCCTCTCTCCCTCCCCAACCTTTATCAAAAGGAACACCCTAGTCATTTGTAACCTGACCACTCCTTTGGAAGCCCCCCTTTCCACTTGTGGCCCTAAGGATACTTCACCCACCACTCATCATGTGAGTAGGGCATGGGGTAAAACCCTTGTTACTGACAATCCCACTCCCGACCTCAAAAAGCATGTTTTGTTCCCTAATCCCACTCCCATTTCTACTTCTAGTTCTAATAATTTTGAGAACTCAGATGATTAGTCCTAGAAGCATACCCATGAAAACTCTCTTGTTGGATCCCCTATCCATGATGATGTCTTTGAAGTCTACAAATCCTCCCTGGACACTAACCTACCCAATGCTCATAGATCGCCTAGCTTATTTGTTAATTTGGATGGAACCTCTGGTGAGCCCAATTTGGATAAGGATGTTTTCAAGGCTTGTGTTTCCCTATAATAGAAGTTGAATGATTTTTCGGTGGTTGTTAATGTTGAGAATGACATTCTGAAGTGGCTTCTAGGCTAGCTTGCCATTGCAATGGATATAATTTAGGTTCTAGAAGCTAATATTTTCAAGGAGAAGCTATCTTGGTTGGGTGAGGTCAAGGATGGTGGGC
Source organism: Sequoia sempervirens (assembly GCA_007258455.2). Lineage (NCBI taxonomy): Eukaryota > Viridiplantae > Streptophyta > Pinopsida > Cupressales > Cupressaceae > Sequoia > Sequoia sempervirens. The sequence continues at coordinate 145,845,208 of VDFB02000013.1, forward strand.
ATTGGGATTTGTTATCCTCACTTGCTAAGTTATTTGAAAAATGGATGAACTAGAGAGTGAGGTGAATGAGCTCAAAGCTCTGGTGGAGACGAAGGAGGATAATGTTAAGTTGCAACAAGAAATTTCCACTATGCATTGTAATCAAGACAAAATTTTGAGGTGTCTCCAAGATATTGTTGATTACAATAAGGAGACTATCAAAAATATCGTGATCACAACACAAAATTTTCAATAATAATTGTGTAACAATTAGGATAAAATGACTGCAAAGGTTGGTCATGATGTTGGACATTCAAAGAAAAAAGTAAGGAGGGAAGCCCTGCTCCTCCCAGTGTTGACAAGATCCTGACTACACAAAAGGATCCCTTGACCTTTAATGAGAAACTCCACTTCCTAGCTAAGGAGTCGCATGCCATTAGTGGCCTTCAACTTCTAGGAGACCAATAGCTGGTCTTCTTCCTTGTTGATCTTTTTCTATACTATGTGTTTGTTATTTTTGTTGGCCTGGTAGTTGATGTTTGTTTTTTCCTTTCTAAGTACCTCACTTCTCACGAGTCCCCTCGTTGGGCCGCTATGGCCATTTTGTAATGGTACAGGCCCTTCTTGTTTTAATCTAATCAAAATAGTGAGAAAATCATCTACATAAATTGCAACAAGAATAATATCATCTTGGACTTTCTTCATATAAGTATTTGGATAATATATACACCTTTTAAATCCATGAAACTGAAATTACCTTTCAATCTTTTCATTTCATGCTCTCAGTTACTTTTTTAGACAATGGAGTGCTTAATTTAACTTGCAAACAAGGTGAGGATGTTTTTCATCTACAAAACTAGGTGGTTGAATCATGTATGTTTCTTCAGTTAAAACTCCATTTAAGAAACATTTGTTACATCCATTTGATGAATATTCCATCCAAAAGTAGCAATCAAAAAAATAATAATTCTAATTATATTCAGTTTGATTGAATCCCTTAACAATCAATCTAGCTTTGTATTTTTTTATAGCTGCATATTATTTGATTTTTTTTAAAACCTATTTGCAACAACATTTTTATCTTTGTAGAGGGGCACAATTTCCAAGTTTTATTCTTTATTAATGGATTGAATTCCTATTTCATGACCATCAAACATAATATAAAAGTAATGTAATACCATTTTAACTATGAATCACTTTGATTTGATTTTTCTAAGCTATAGGTTTTCTACCACTGAAATAAGAAAGACTAGAAAAAGTCTATTTTTTCACCATGGATGGAAATGCAAACAATAAGAAGATGATGGTATGTAAGTATATTAAAGTTTTGAGGTGGAAGTACAACCATTACACTCTAAAATCAAACAATACTGAAGATAATATAATGGGATCAAATTCCTTATCAGAAAGGAAGCTAGAGGAACTTATTTTAAGAACTACATAAAGTTGCAAAATTTCTTGTCAAAAATATTGTACATGCATTTTGAGCTCTATGCCAATTTGACTATTATGGATGGTTTCTTCCACAACTTTACTTGAAACTCTATAGCTTTATTGTATAATTTTTGACGTAATACTTCCAGTTTTAAATCTTCAATTCGTAATTGGTTCTTTTTCTTATAAATGTAGTATACTAGCATCTAAATTGAAGCAAGTGGTATTCTAAAGAAATTCAGAATCTGGGTAAATCATAACAAACAAATCAAATGAAATGAGCTCAGTCACAAAAATATTGTTTGTTTAGACTATAATTTTACATAGATGCTCAACATATAATTACCATGATAAGAACATCTTTTCTCAGAGCACCATACACCAACCACAACATGCTGCTGAGGAGCACAAACACTAAGAAGTAGAAGGACATGCAATCGACATTCTTGGTCTGGTACACCACTTTTTGTATGACAACATATATATCAAGAAAAATGTTGAAATTCTTACCTACAATAGATGAGTGAAATGAATGTGAGGGAGTTTACTTACAATATCTGAGAGCATAGATCCCTAGAGAAAGATAGAGGTGACCATTCTAGCAGTTCCTATGATCACTTTCTTTTGGCCTGCTTCCACTCCCCATATAGATGTTACTGCAGTGCTAGAAATCACCACCAATGCTCCTCGCAAAAACAAACCCATTGTTCTCTACCATGCCATTCATTCCTCATTAACTAGTGGTCCACAAACTCAAGTGAAATGATAGGGACTAATATGGTGAAGTAGATAGAAAGGTACCTTGGATTTGGGTGGAGCAAAGCAGAGATAGATGGTGTAGAAGGTAAACTAGAGAAGAAAACCAAGAGCATTGGTACCCATTACAAGACTATTCTCCCAACCATTGTTGATGAAAGGGGAGCCATAGAAGGTGTATACAAGAGAGGTGAAGAGGCCTATTGCATATGGGAATCCTGGCATCTCTCTTGTTGTCTTCTTCATATACACTCTCCAAAAGATACCCCTGCTTAATGATTAACATAAAAGAAATTAGCAATATTTAATACATGTACACTACCTTCCTTTCAAAAATAATTTTGTCCTAGTTGTACTTACATTCGTGCTCCATACATAAGCAAAGAAAATCTGCTTCTTGTATCCCACAGACACAACCATAGTAGTTCATCCAATATTCAATACAAGTATAGCATCTATGATTAATGTTAGTGAACTTAAACGTCGAAATTAAAATCACACTAGAGCTAAGAACAATATAATGACCTAAAAATCTAACATTGCCATGTATGAGTTGATTCATTATTGCTGCTTGTTACCTATTTTTTCTACTATCCCAAACAGGTGATGCTTTTTATGATTTACAAGTAAAAGAAGGTACATTTTTAACTTTCTGCTAAGTTTCATCAATGTGCATAAAAGAGATTATTAAAAGATTGCATTATTACAACTGTGCAATTGCATACAATGAGAAAGAGAGTCAACATTTATTGGAAATGTAATCTTTATTGATGATCATAAGTATATAGTATCCCTCACAAGCTGAGGGACTAACTATTCTAATACATATAAAGAAAAGACTATACATTTATAGATACAAAAAATAAATGCACATAAAATGAAGGGGGGCCCATCATTGCCTGAATGATAAATCTCGGTTGCCTTGTCTTGCATTATCTTTATTATATCCCACTTTCCCTACTTCCAAATGATGCTCTCCCTTCTACTCCAAGGTTCCTTGCATTTGGAAGAAGAGTGATGTTAGAGAAATGAAAGGTTACCAATTAGAATATGTGCAAAACATCCATAAACATATAATCTGATCTCCATAAGCATTAAAATAGATAAGCATACCATAGGTGTCTAGGAAAACAAAAGAGTAATCAAATACAATTATCATATGCTTTGTTTATCTAACATGTTTGCTCCTTGTGCAAATATAGGATAAATCTTTTTTATTTTTTTGATTCAACTGATTACAACATGTGGAGTAAAATGTGGCTCCCACGAGGGTTGATCCAAGCATGCTTCCCTCTTGTGTTTTAGGGGAGATAAGAAACAGAGAAAATTGATCAAATCAATGATAAACCTATTCTTGATGCAATAAATCAATATGGAATCATACCAGTTGATCAACTTTCATTATCGGATTCAAAAGATGCAACAAAATGGTGTGAATTATCAAGAAAGTTAATCTCCATCTTTCACAATGAATCAAACAATAGGCTGCTTGGAAATCTTACTTTGTTGGATATTCCTTTCAATATTCCTAAGTGGATCCAAAGTCCATTTTAATAATGATATGAGTTGGATTTCATTGTCGTCATTTTCAAGGAGATAGTAAAGAAGGGAAAAAGAACAAGAACAAGGACATAAATCATTCAAAGATGAAACAATTTGTCTCTTCCCAAGAAATAGATGATTTTTGTGATAATATGAAGATAGATGCATCAAGTTCAATTACAGATAATCACATAGTATAGGAGCTATCAAGTCATATCAAGAGATATCATGAGTTACATGGAGCAACATAAGGTGAGAAATTGAATGCAAGGCCAAAGCCATCATATCAGTATGTTGTTCCGAAAGAGCAATGCATGAGAAGTGAAGAAAATGGTCATAATAGCCACTGGACATGCATCAAGGGACCATACCAAGAAGGATCAAATAGTGAGAAATGATCATTCAAAAATTGCAAGTAAAGGTACTCAACATGTATTTTGTTTTGTATCTAGGATGACTATCATTCTTTTCATATGTTGCTTGTCAAATTGTCAAGTAAGCTCTTCCCTTTTCAATAAGTAAGAACACTTGTTTGAAGATAAATAAGCATGTTCTGAGTGAATGGATCAGCCATCTACATTAAAATATAGTCATGTAGAGCCACAAGACAACATCAAAGAAATAGAGTCATTTAAAAGGCAACTGTGATGAGCTATTACTTTGTTTCTGTAGAATCCCTATTTCTAAATTCACAGATAGTGCATACAAACATAGTGTTTCCAGGTGGAATTTCAAATAGCACAAGGTGAGAAAGGTAATGTCATGAAAGCATCATATTACAAAAAGATGAAAGAATATCATAAATAGAAGCATGCATCTTTCAATCAACAGTGATCTCAAAAGAATGGAGATAGACACATGGTGCCATGTTTTTCAAGACTTGTCTTCTAACCAACTGACAAGCTTTAAGGAAACAAGAGAATTTCAAATGAAAAGTATGCTACAATGATCTAGTACAATGCAAAGACAATGAATAATACTTATGCAAAAGAATCAAGAGAGAGTGCGAGAACATTTAATCTGTTTTGTACTTGTGAAGACAACTATGTGCATCAAGAATGAAAGACAACCTATTAATTATGAAGAACAATTCTTATACAGTTAATCAGGTGTCAAATATGTCTTTACAGGCCATGAGCAAGAGCACATTTTGGAATAAGTATAAAGAGATTTATGTGCATCTTTACAAGCCATGAGCAAGAGCACATTTCCTTGCATTTTTTTCAAATAAATGATAACCCATAATGTGGTTCAGACATTAGAAACAAACGCAGAATGAGATAATGTGTTTCCCATCTTTGTCAAAAAAAAGGGACAATATTATGCCATATTTGGAAGCTAAGTATGTATTCCTTGAAAGAAAATAAACAGAATGATAATATGGTGTTATATTTTCAAAGAATGGAGGAAATCCAAATGCAACAAACCCCAGTTTATTTCTTCATGGTCATGGCCTAAAGAATCAATTTTCTTCATAAAGACACAAACCCACTTGGGGCCTTGTATTAAAATTCAAATACAGAGAATGATAAAAGGCATTTCTTCCATTTTTTGTATAAAAAATGCTATATTATGAAGAAATACAAGTTCCATCAAGGGTTTTCATTCTTTTCTTGCAAAACTATCATGGAGAGACTGAGCAAACAGAAAATGCATGGAATGTGTAGAGGAAAAAACTAAATATTTCACCATTTTGTTGTATGGAGAGAGCTCAGGTTCGAGCAATTTTTCTTCACAAAATAAAAGAGAAAATCAAGGAATGCATCAAATGGAGCTTGCCTGAGCTCGATTTGTTTATTTTCATTGAATATGTAAGTCACTTTTTACCATAAGAAGCTTCAAGAAAACTCAATCATGGCGGATAAGAGCAAGCAAAACACCTATATAAGGAATCAACAAGACAATACATTAGAAAAGTATGCCATAGCTGCGGCCTTGAAAGCCTGAATGACTTTCAAATGGAGGAAAAAAGCTAGAATTTGTTAAATAATAACATTTACCTCATTTTTCCAGTGGTTTCCATAAGCAATCACTTAGAATCTATCATGGAATCACCATGGAGGAAGAATACAGAAACCCTTGTTTGCAACCAGAAGGGAAACTCCAAAAATCTCAATGAAAAAATGAATGACTTTTGCTAAATTTTCATTTTTTTGTGTTAGGGTTTGAAACAGTATTGCAAGCTGACCACAAAGGTAATTTTTACCTTTGTTTTAATTTTTTGAAAACACAAGTTAATGTGTCCCATGAGCTAAGACTTGAAAGTCTTATGCCTTATGATTTTTTTCCTTGTGTTTGTTATCTTTGAAGGTCTTATTCCTTATGTACATTTTTCCTTGTGTAGGCTTTTGTTTAGGACTTGAGGAAGTTTGCATTATCTCTCATTGAGGTCAAACCTTGTTTCCTAGTTGCATTACTTTTAAGTGGTATGACATTTTAATTAAGTGATAAGTGAACCGTAGATTTTTGGAACCCTAATCCTTTTTAGCACTTCTAGGGTTTTTCACCTAAAAGGAGAAAGAAGGGCCAAAAGTATAAGTGGTTCAATCAAATTAGGAAATGCATGATGTTATATAGACTAAATGGGATGATCTAAGTGCAATTTAATGAACTATTTAAGAGATAAAGAATGCAAAAACAAAGAACAATGCAATGTTTGAAAACCCAATGAGATATGCAAACATGAACAAATGTATAAAAAAATACAAAATAGAAGGGAAGAAAACCGATTCATAGTGTACCTAGAGGTCTGATGAAGATTCTACAATATTCTGAGTGCTAACTAAGATCATTGAAAATCACTAGTGGGACTCATTCACCATTGATGGAAAATTAGTCCTGCTTCTGATAAAAATTGTTGGAGACTAGTTTCTAAGTGTCGGGATCCAGAATCTAAAAAAATTTGGATTTACGGCCTTAAGGTGGGACTCATTAACCACTGATTGTGAATCATTCCTCTCCCAAAATTTTGAGAAATTGGGGAACAATTCTATAGCACCAAATCTGAGGTTGTCTTCTTATCGAGTTACCAAAGTTAAATCTACAGAAAATGGATAGAATGTCTTCTCCAAGCTTGAAATAGGTTATGATTATCTTGAAACACTTTGTTGACTTCTTTCCCACTTTTCAACACCTAATAACTTGTCAAATCTGCATACACAAGTCAAACCCTTGTTGAAGAAAATCTGAAGATGTATCAATCACTACCTTTGAATGCTTGATTTATGCATAATTAGATGATGCAAAGTGCTCAAATGCTATAATGAATGCTTGGATTGCTTGAATGAGTTAGGAGATGTAAAATGAGTAGAAAAATGCATATTTATACACAAATTTTCCTTAGTAACCCGATGATACCTCATCACAGGCCGACATAAGGTGATTTTAAATTAAAACCCAAAAAGAAATTTGAAATATTTTGAATTTTGAGCCAAGAGGGACTCATTCGCCACCCATGGAAAATGGGTCCCACCTTGGACCTGAATGTGGGTGTCAGGAATTAACTTGGATTTAATGTTGTTTGTTGTGTTTACATTAAAAAACACAACCTTTTAAGGGCATAAAGGGGTCAAATAAAGCATAATAAATGTCTAAATAGTGAAATTATGCCTAGAAAAGCATGAAATCTTGTTACAAGACTTTACAAAACTTCAAAATAGGACTTGATAATGAATAAAAAGGTGATTTTTAGGTGAATTGTAATGAATAGAGTCTAGAAAAGTGTAGAAATGTTTTACAACACTTCACAACACCTTGACATGACATCATATGTAATTTGAATTTTAAGGACCTAATATGAATGTTTAAGCCACATTACAACATTAAATCAAAGAAAAATAGACCAAGCATTGAGAGGAAAGGCCTAAAAGACCATGAAAATGTCAAGGGACCATTTTTCTATGGTTCATTTAGCCCCCACTTTAGTGAGAGGATGAAATTCCTTCAAACTCACAAAAAAGTAGCCATGAATATCGAGAGAGAGGTTTCCATGCACTTATGTTAACATGATGGAATGACAATGATCAAGCCCCTAGGATGAAGATCCCATTGAAAACTAAACATAATAACAAATGAACACACAAGATGATGAAAAAGGAATGGAGGCTTCGATCGTCTATCCAACTACTTATGAATAAGATCTAGGCCGTTTGTTTGAAAAAAAAAATGCATACTCACTTTAGGGCAAAATAACTCATGGCAGTCCATCTGGTGAGAAGACCCAAGAAGGTGAAGTACATACGCTATTTGGTATGCACTTGCAAATACAAAGGTGGCTATGGGGAAAGTCATATCACTGAATGGGCTTCCTGTTCAACCATATCAAAGTTATACCTCTTGATAACTTTAAAAAGGTACCACAAGGGAAAAATGATGGTCCATGCTTCATGAGACAAGTAAAGATTTGTATGCTTAGAACTCATGAACAAAGAGCAAGGTACCATAGGCATGCAAGTTGTGTTATGCAAGGTAGCAAAAATGTAAAATGCAAAAATGTAACATGTAAAATGTAAAAGGAAATGTAAAGTGTAAAAGGTATTCAAAGGAGTCTTGTTAATTTCATGCAAGGTCTATCACTTAGGGAAAATTGTGTCTAATGTATCCAAGAGAGGACCAATCAAAAAATAGAATATTCACAACTTAGGGGATGTAGTGAATCACATCAGGCCACTAAGAGGAATGCAATATGCTAAGATAGATCACACTTGTGAAGAAAATCACAACCGATGTCATCCACAAAGTGGCAAACGCATCATATGAAGTGACAAGGCTGCACTAAGAACCAAAAATGCAAATGAAATGATGCCAATGTATGCCCACCACTTTAAAGGAATTTCTACACATCGTTCTAAGAGATATTACTTTAAAGTAGTAAAGGGAATAATGCAAATAAGACATGAGAGCCAACTTGGAAAGCCCCTATTCTAATTCATATGTTTCTAAGTAAGGCTACTTCATGTAATTGAAAAAGAAAACACAAGAAAAGGGAGTTTCCCCCAAGAAAGGAATACACCAAACACATAAGGTATCTATGGGTTTGGGGTTAGTATGTTCGTTGTTGCAATGTTTTAATGAAAGAGCTTAGAACTATCATCATTCCCCAAAGAAAATAGAACTGGAAGAATGACACAAAGAGAGTGAAAACAAAAGAAAAATAAAGTCCATTTTGGGTCAACATGGAAGAGACATTGTGGTCTCAATGCTTTGCATCGTCCCCAGAAGGAAAAAACAAGCGAAAAGAAAATGAAAAGGAAAAAGAAAGGGAAAGATTTTGGGTCAACATGAAGGAGACATTTCAGTCTCGATTCCTTGCATCATCCCCAAAAGGAAAAACACAAAAAAGGAAAAGAACCTTTTGTCAACATGGAAGAGACATAGGGTGTCTCTACACTTTGCATCATCCCTAAAAGGAAAACACAAAAAAGAAAAAGAAAAAGGACCTTTTGGTTCAACATGGAAGATACATAGGGTGTCTTAATGCTTAGCATCATCCCCAAAAGGAGAAACACAAGAAAAGACAAAGTAAAAAGGAAAAGGAACCATTTGGGTCAACATGGAAGAGACATAGGAATCTCAATGCTTTGTGTCATCCCCAAAAGGAAAACACAAAACAAAGAAAAGAAAAAGGATCTTGTGGGTCAACATGGAAGAGACATAGGGCATCTCAACGCTTTGTGTCATCCCTAGAAGGAAAACAAAAAAAAAAGAAAACAAAAAGGACCTTTTGGGTCAACATGGAAGAGACATAGGGTGTCTTAATGCTTTGCGTCATCCCCAAAAGGAAAACAAAAAAAAAGTGAAAAAGAAAATGCATGACAGAGAATAATAGATGTACGAATAGATGAAGTGTACAAAGAGAGGGAACATCAAACAGACGATACGGGGGAACATGATACAGACAAAAAAGAAAAATGAATATAAAATGCTAGTAAGGTGAATGCGAGTCAACCATCTAACAAGTCATCTGCCTCCTAATCATGTTCAATATATTGCAAGGGTAGTTAACTGTCCAAAGGAAGAATTGCAAGTGCCGAACTAGGAGATGTACCAAGTTCTTCACTTGGTGGAGAAGGTTTATCATTTAAGCTCATGGTAGATGAAAATAGAGAGTTTATATTGTTATGCACTTCATATATTTTTGTGATCTCCTCATCATCATCATCAACAAGGTTGATTACGATGGGTAATGTCCAAGGAGGGGTGTATCAAAAGTTGTGTCTATTGCATAAATTCATTTTGTTGTGAGGGCTAGAATGTGTTATCTTGTGGTGGGTCAAGAGAAAGAGGGTGGTCATATATTTCTTCTTTCATAGGAAGAGGTTGGGTTTCTTTGTTTTCTTCCATTCAAGACTGACAAGCAAGGAGACGATGATGACGCCTATGCTCCCTAGCACCACAATTGTGTTTTATACTATTTTGAAGTTGTTGAGGGGTAAGAGTGGGTTGATCCATCATAGGTTCTTTTCTTCTGAAGGGGGAAGAACAAAAGAAAATGAAGAAGATGGGTCAATCACTTTCTCTTTAGCTTTATACACTTATTTAATACAAGGAGACATGATGAGATTTGTTTCATTTTCTCTTGGTCATTTAAATGATGTAGGGAAAGTGTCTATGGTTGGTTGCTCATGAGGTTGTGTGGTTTTTTTAATGTCAGACTCATGCTAAAGCATGGTTTCATCTAAGATAGGAGGAGTAGAAGTGGACGGGGACATACTACGAAGAGACAATTTGACTATGCATTTGGCTTTGAACTTTTGATAGGCTATGGAAAATAAATCTTTATGAGGGGTGATGGGTTCCATAGGTTTAGGCCAAAAATCCTCTAGGGAAAAATTACCTTTAGATGATAATGGATTAAAGCCACTATGGTTGACGGTAAATATTTCATTGTCATGTGCAAACTTCAAAAAATTTTGAACAACTGAGGGGAACGATTTCATCGAGTGAAGCCAAGAGTGGCCTAACCACAGATGAAATTGATCTAATTATGAAATAACAAAAAGGGTTACCTTCAAAGTTTTAGGTGCTACTTGTAATGGGAGTACAATCAATCCGATCATAGGGCACAAAAAACTAGTCTATGTTTTAATCCACGTAGTTGGTTTATTGTAATCATCTTGATACAATTCATGTAATACTAAAAATTCTTCTGTGATCACATTCTCGCCATAGGCAAGATCTATTAATATCCCATTGCTGGGCATATCATAGATTTGACTAGCTATGTAAAGAAGACCATCAAGAATATTTTTAAGTATATATTTGGAAGAAAAAGTGATATCAATATTTTTGTTCATTGGGCCCTTACAAGGGATAACATCTATTGCACCAACAAGTTCATCCATAGGAATAACTATGGTAACATTTGGAGTAATATCAGGTTTTTCACTATTTGTATCAATGTTCATGACTTGAGGGTTTGATGGTTCACTATCCTTGAAAAATGAAACATTGTGTTTAGGCATGGGGTTGGTAAAGATTTGCAAATTCTGGTTAGGGGGTGGAAGATACTTATTGCCTTGATAATTGACACCCGCAATGGAAAGATGACCTGAATCAATGAGGTCTTGAACTAAGTGTTTGAGACACTTACATTGTTCAGTGTCATGTCCATTTTGTTGATGAAAATGAAGATAATCATTTGGTTTAAAGTTGGGTGGTAAAGGCTTGGTGGTATCAAGTGGTTTAACAGTAGGAAAAGTGATCATTTGTTGTTGGAGAAATTGGTTCATTGTGTTGTTGAGGTATCAGGTAAGGGAGTAAATTGTCTCGTTGGGTCCCCATAGGTATAGGGAACTACTGCTTTAATAGTGATCACTTGACTTGGAACAAGCTAGGTTTGTTGTGGAGAAGGTGGATTTAACTATAAGAAGCCTCTATTCAGTTTTCTAAAGTTTTGTAGGTTGTTTTGGTTGTTTTTCTTAGATTTCTTGGCTCGGTTAGAAGTGGACTTTGAATCACAACTAGAAACTGAGTTGTGATAATCACAAATGGTCATGCATTAATACATGAATGAAGGAAATTTCATCATAGTTAACTTATCTTGCAAGTGATTGTGCAAGTTTTTGATAAACATCTTCTACAGATGTGAATCTTGACATCAATTTGAGCATACAATGACCGATAACATGAAATAAAGTTAGTGACATTTTAAACTATATTTTGTTTACATCACATTAAATCAGCCATTGTCTTTTTACGAGCCATATGGACTTGGAAATGACTTATGAAGGCATCTAAAATTTCATTGAACAATCTTATCGAATGATTGGGTAAGTTTGAAAACCACTCTAATGTAGTGTCCTTCAAGGTCCTGTGAAATTTTTTAGCTAACATCTTATCATCAAGGATAAAGTCACTACACAAGGCTGTATAAGAATTGACATGGTTAGTAGGGTCTCCTTTACCTCCATATTTCTCAAACCTAGCAATTTCAATTCCTTGTGGCATCTGGTTGTGTAAGAACTCTAAGGATAATGGACTACTAGGGACATGGTATGTTGGTGGATCATTTTGGCTTTGGCTAATGTTGGACAGTTACTATTGAATGGATGAGACTATGGTAAAGAGTTGTGTAATGATAGGATCAGTGTAAGTGGTATGAGGTCGAAGGGAAAATGGTGATGGAGTGTATGCAATGTTAGGTGAAATGAAAGGGACACTAAGAGGGGTGAAGGTGGAACAAGGAATATGTGGTGCCATAAAATAACTAGGAATGCTAGTTGGAATTGCGAAAGATGGAGCCAGATGACTAACCTGGTTCATAGTTGTGGTGATTTGAGGAGTGGTATAAGTTGGTATGGATGCTATGGTTGAAGGGGAGGAATGTGAGATTCTCCTTGGCTTGCAACTATGTTTGTTGATTAGGATGTGGAAGGATCATGTTTATTATAGATCTCAGCTATTCATTTCATAACTTGTAAACCATCATCACTTTCAGTCAAACGATGAAGGTTTTCTATTGTAGGTATGGCAGTGGTTGAAATGTTTTCAAGAGACAAGTCTTGTTGTAAATGGGAAAAATCTTCGTGAATACTAATTACTTTTTCTTCCAAAATTGAATTGTTTTGTGTGTCAACATTATTAGATGGAAAGGGGAAGGCATAGAATTTGTATTATCCATGCCTAATGTACCATACTAGGAGTAGGATCTCTTGAGATCCCAAGTTCCACAATGAAAGTGTTATCACGAGAAGGAATAAGTCTAGAACTTCGTCTCACTAAAGTATTATCAATGGGGCACCAAATACTCATACAAGTACTAGAAAATATGGGGTGAATGTAAATGCAATATAATCTAGGATTGCAAAAATTATAATAATAGAAATTATGCAAACTGAAATAGAGAAATAACAACAAAAAACAAAAATATAGTAAATTCCCAGAAAGATGCCTAAAAATGCAGTCTAAAATGTGCAGGTGGACTAATTCGCCCAGGGTGGCGAATGAGTCCAGTTATGAGATTTTTTTTTTGTTTTTCAGAAAATTTAAAATGATTTAAATGCTTTTCAGATGCCAATGAAGGATGCAAATGCATTTTTTCAGTTTTTTCAATGATATGATATGCAAAAATGAAATCTAGACAAGTCTTTCACTAATGCAATATGAGAAACCCTAGGATGCAAAAAAAAGACAAAACCTAATTGAATGTTGATGAAAATAAAACCTAGGATGCAAGATGCAATGGAAATTAGAAATTTAAAGTGTTCAATATGAGGTTTCACATAATTGAACCATAGATTTTTGGCACCCTAATCCTTTCTAGCACTTCTAGGGTTTTTCACCTAAAAGGACAAATAAGGGCCAAAATTCTAAGTGGTTCACTCAAATTAGGAAATGTATGATGTTATTTAGACTAAATGGAATGACCTATGTACAATTAAATGAACTATTTGAGAGATTATGAATGCAAATCCTAAGAACAATGCAATGTTTGAAAACACAATGAGATATGCAAACATGAACAAAGGTATAAAAAAATGCAAAATAGAAAGGAAGAAGGGTGATTCAGAGTGCACCTAAAGGTTTGATGAAGATTATAAAATATTTTGAGTGATGACTAAGATCAATGAAAATCACCAATGGGAGACATTCGCGACTGATGGCGAATCAGTCCCGCTTATGACGAAAATTGTCACAGACTAGTTTTTGAGTGTCGGGATCTAGAATCTAACAAATTCTAGATTTCCAACCTTAAGGTGGGACTAATTCACCACTGATGGTGAATTAGTCCTCTCCCAAAATTTTGAGAAATTAGGGGACAATTATGTAGCACCGAATCTTAGGTTGTTTGGTTGTCGGGTTCCCGAAGTCAAATCTACAAAAAATAGACATAATTTCTTCTCCAAGCTTGAAATATGTTATGATTGACTTGAAAATTTTTTTTGACTTCTTTCCCACTTCTCAACATGTAATAACTTGTCAAATCTAAATACACAAGTCAAACGCTTGTTGAAGAAAATCTGAAGATGTATCAATGGCTTCCTTTGAATGCTTGATTAGATGTTGCAAAGTGCTCAAATGATTTAATGAATGCTTTGATTGCTTGAATGAGTTAGGAGATGTAAAATGAGGAGAAAAACATATATTTATACACACTTGTGCCTTAGTAACCTGATGATACCTCATCAAAGGCCGACATAAGGTGATTTTAAATAAAAATAAGAAAGGAAATTTGAAAGTTTTTTTAATTTTGAGCAAAGAGGGACTCATTCGCCACCCATGGCGAATGGGTCCCACCTTGGACCAAAATGTGGATGTTAGGAATTAACTTGCATTTAATGTTGTGTGTTGGGTTTACATTCAAAAACACACTTAATTAAGCCTTACAAGGGCATAAAGGGGTAAAATAAAGCATAAGAAAGGTGTAAATAGTGAAATTATGCCTAGAAAACCATGAAATCTTATTACAATAATTTACAATACTTCAAAATATGACTTGATAATGAATAAAAAGGTGATTTTTAGGTGAATTGTAATGAATGGAGTCTAGAAAAGTGTAAAAATGTTTTACAACACTTCAAAAAACCTTGACAAGACATCATAATTTGAATTTTAAGGACCTAATGTGAATGTTTAAGCCACATTACAACATTAAATCAAAGAAAAATAGAGAAAGGATCAAGAGGAAAGGCCTGAAAGACCATGAAAATGTCAAGGGACCATTTTTCTACAGTGCATTTAGTACGTTTGATCCAATCGTACAGAATGGAAAACCAGTATGTGTTTTAATCCATGTAGTTGGTGTATTGTAATCATCTTGATACAATTCATGTAATACTAAAAATTCTTGTATGATCACATTCTCACCATAGGTGAGATGTATTAATATCCCATTGGTGGGATTATCATAGATTTGGCCAGCAATGTAAAGAGGACCATCATGAAGCATTTTAAGTGTATCTTTGGAAGAAAAAGTGATATCAATATTTTTGTTGGTTGGGCCCTTAAGTGGGATAACGTATATTGCACCCACAAGTTCATCCATAGGAGTAACTTGGGTAACATTTTGAGTAATATCAGGTTGTTCATTATTTGTATCAATGCTTAGGACTTGAGGGTTTGATGGTTCACCATCCTTGATAAATGAAACATTTTATTTAGGAATGGAGTTGGTAAAGATTTGCAAATTCTAGTTAGTGGGTGCAACAAACTTATTTCCTTGATCATTGACACCCACAATGGATAGACGACCTGACTCAATGAGGTCTTGAACTAAGTGTTTGAGATGCTTACATTGTTTAGTGTCATGTCCATTTTGGTGATGAAAATGACAATAAGCATTTGGTTTAAAGTTGGGTGGTAAAGGCTTGGCAGTATCAAGTGGTTTAACGGTAGGTAGAGTGATCATTTGTTGTTGGAGAAATTGGTTCATTGTATTGTGGAGGGTATCAGGTAAGGGATTAAATTGTCTCTTCAGGTCCCCATAGGTATAGGGCACTGCTACTTAACAATGACCACTTGACTTGGAATAGGTTAGGTTAGTTGTGGAGAAGGTGAATTGAATTGTAAGAAGCCTCTATTCAATTTTTGAAAGTTTTGCATGTTGTCTTGGTTGTTTTGCTTAGATTTCTCAGCTTGGTTAGAAGTGGAATTGGAATCACGACTAGAAACTGAATTGTGATAATTAAAAAGGGTCATGCATAAATGCATGAATGAAGGAAATTTCATCCAATTAACTTATCTTGAAGGTGAGTGTGCAAGTTTTTGACAAATATTTTCTGTAGATGTGAATCAAGAATCTTGACATCAATTTGATCATACAATGACTGATAAAGTGAAATAAAGTTAGTGACTTTTTTATATGTATTTTGTTTACATCACATTAAATAAGCCATTGTCTTTTTAGGAGTCATATGGACTTGGAAATGACTTATGAAGGCACCTACAAGTTCATTGAACGATCTTATGGAATGATTGGGTAAGTTTGAAAACCATTCTAATATAGTGTCCTTCAAGGTCCTAGGAAAATTTTTGGCTAACAACTTATCATCGAGGAAAAAATCACTACACAAGGCTATATAAGAATTGACATGGTTAGTAGGGTCTCTTTTACCTCCGTATTTCTCAAACCTAGGAATTTTAATTCCTTGTGGCATCTAGGTTTGTAATATCTCTAAGGATAATGGACTACTAGGGACATGGTATGTTGGTGGAGCATTTTGGCTTTGGCTAATGGTGGAGAGTTGTTGAATGAATGAGACTATGTTAAAGAGTTGTGTAATGATAGGATCAGTGTAAGTGGTATGAGGTGGAAAGGAAAAATGGTGATGTAGTGTATGCAATATTGGATTAAGTGAAAGTGAAACTAAAAGGGGTGAAGGTGGAAGAAGGAATATGAGATGCCTCAAAAGAACTAGGAATGCTAGTTGGAATTTTGAAAGAAGGAGCCACATGACTAAGTTGTTGCATAGTTGTGGTGACTTGATGAGTGGTATAAGTTGGTATGGATGTTATGGTTGAAGGGGGAGGAATGTGAGATCCTCCTTGGCTTGCAACTATGTTTGGTAATTGGGATGTGGAAGGAGCATGTTTATTGTAGATCTTAGCTATTCATTTCATAACTTGTAAGCCATCATCACCTTCAATCAAACCATGAAGGTTTTCTATTGTAGGTATGGTAGTGGTTGAAATTTTTTCAAGAGACAAGTCTATTGGAAAACATGCCTCAAGCTTACTGACATGAAACTCCTGAAATAGAAAAATTGATGAGATGCTCTGAAAGTCTTACCGACTAGCAACTGTGTTCAAAGATTGAAAGTTGATGAGACTTTGGTTCTATCTTGCCAATGGGAGTCATCCGCAAGACATGACTATCGCTATGAGTTTTCCATCTCTTTCCACCTGGAAAAACCTCTTGCCGATGGGTTGGTTCCTAGTAGTTATCAGGGAGAGGCATGAACATTCAGAATGACTCATTCCAATAGAGTATGTCTCACAGAGGTTTTACACATAGGCGATGGATGTCATCGGGGAGACTCTTGGTTGATAGGTTTTCATTCGGTAAGAACTCTTGCTGAAGGATGTGGTCTCGCCGATAGGCTGCTGCATTCGATATGACCTCTTGGCGATAGAGTTTCTCTCTTCGACTGTTCTGTGCTCGGTATGATGTCTTGCCGATAGCGATGGTCTTTTCAATAGAACTACATGAATTGAACATCGGTGTGAAGTATTAACAATATTGTTTGTCTCACCGACAGATGTGGGGACCACTTGGAATTCTGGGATACTTGTTTAGAATATTGTAGATTCCCAGCTTGATTCTCTAGAAATGCACTAGTGAATGCGTGTCATGGTGGGGACCACAAGGAATGACTAACAATTCAGTACAATGGTTCTGCAGTGGATATCGATGTGATGTCTTAGCGATAGAGTGAGTCTGGGTGACAGATTTGAACTCGATACGAATCTTGCCGATAATGACAGTCAGGCATTGTGGCATCGGGGAGACAACCTAGTGTCTCACCGACATGCAATATAGGTTGAAGCATTTTGATCGAATGACTATCCTACGTGGTCTGTTATGAGCCAATTAGAGAAGTGGAATGTGAACCATTAGCAGTTGGATCTATTGCGATAGTTCCTATGTGGAAGGTGAACAAATTGTAAGGAGAATGATTATGTTGTGGCAATGGCAGATGACGATGAACAAAGTGTGAGATAACGAAATGTTGCTCGATTGAACATGGATTGATCTGAGTGAATTCTTTGGATGTTTCTGAGAGCTATTCCGTACAAGGTTGATCAGTGAATGTTGCTGCTATAAATTGACATCAGAAAGTGAAGTATGTACTCTGTATGTAATTTTTTTTACTCTAATACAAAGAGGCTTTTCTTGGTGTGGTGGGTTTTTCTCCCGTAAGGGTTTTCCCATGTAAATCTAGTGTCCAATTGTGTATGTCCATTTCTTTGTTCTGTTATTCTTTTCAAGTGTATCTTAATTGAATTGTAATTGTAAAATTTAAAGTCCTATTTACATTCTTCCCTGAGGTTTTGACATTAGGAGAGTTTGTTCTACACCTAAGCTTTCCTTACAAAGTCTTGTTGTAAATGAAAAAAATCTTCATAAATACTAATGACTTTTTCTTGTGGAATTGAATTGTTTTGCATGTCAACATTCATTGGATGGAAAGGGGAAGGCATAGAATTGGTAGTATTGAGGCCTAATGTACAATTTTCCAATTTTCCATACTAGGAGTAGGATCTCTTGAGATCCCAAGGTCCACAATGAAAGTGTTATCGTGGGAAGCCATGAGTTTAGAACTTCATCTCACTAAAGTATTCTCAATGGGGCACCAAACACTCATACATGTACTAGAAAAGATGGGGTGAATGTAAATGCAATGTAATCTAGGAGCACAAAATGCAAATAATAGAAATTATAAAAACTGAAACAAAGAAATAACACAAAAAAATGTATTAAATGCCTAGGAAGATGCCTAAAAATATAGTCTAAAATGTGTAGGTGGGTTGATTCACCCAGGGTCAAGAATGAGTCTAGTTATGAGATTTTTTTTGTGTTTTTCAAAAAATTTAAAATTATTTAAATGCTCTTTAGATGCCAATGAAGGATGCAGATGCAATTTTTTAGTTTTTTCAATGATATGATATGCAAAAATGAAATCTAAATGAGTCTTTCACTAATGCAATATGAGAAACCCTAGGATGCAAAAACAAGACAAACCCTAATTGAATGTTCATGCAAATGAAACCTAGGATGAAAGATGCAATGGGAATCAGAAATGTAGTGTGCTCAATATGAAGGTTCACCAAAATGAACCATAGATTTTTGGCACCCTAATCCTTTCTAGCACTTCTAGGGTTTTTCACCTAAAAGGAGAAAGAAGGGCCAAAAGTCTAAGTGGTTCACTCAAATTAGGAAATGTATGATGTTATTTAGACTAAATGGAATGATCTAAGTGCAATTAAATGAACTATTTGAGAGATTATGAATGCAAAACCTAAGAACAATGCAATGTTTGAAAACATAATGAGATATGAAAACATGAACAAATGTATAAAAAAATGCAAAATAGAAAGGAAGAAGGCTGATTTAGAGTGCACCTGAAGATCTAATGAAGATAATGGAATATTTTGAGTACTGAATGAGATCACTGAAAATGACCAGTGTGACTCATTCACCACTTATGGTGAATGGGTCACATTCTCGCCATAGACAGGATCTATTAATATCCCATTGGTGGACTTATCATAGATTTGGATGACTATGTAAAGAGAACCATTAGGAAGATTTTTAAGTATATCTTTGGAAGAAAAAGTGATATCAAGATTTTTGTTAATAACTAGTTAGGCCCTTATGAGGGATAATGTCTATCACACCCATAAGTTCATCCATAGGAGTAACTTGGGTAACATTTGGAGTAATATCAGGTTGTTCATTATTTGTATCAATTTTCATGACTTGAGGGTTTGAAGGTTCACTGGCCTTGAAAAATGAAACATTGCTTTTAGGAATGGGGTTGGTAAATATTTGCAAATTCTGGTTAGGGCGTGCAACAGACTTATTTCCTTGATCATTGACACCTACAATGGATAGATGACCCAAATCAATGAGGTATTGAAAAAAGTGTTTGAGAAGCTTACATTGTTCAATGTCATGTCCATTTTGGTGATGAAAATGACAATAAGCATTTGGTTTAAAGTTAGGTGGTAAAGGCTTGGTGTTATCAAGTGGTTTAATGGTAGGAAAAGTGATCATTTATTGTTGGAGCAATTGGTTCATTATATTGTGGAGGGTATCAGGTAAGGGAGTAAATTGTCTCTTCGAGTCCCCATAGGTATATGGAGCTACTACTTTAATAGTGGCCACTTGACTTGGAACAGGTTGGGTTGGTTGCAGAGAAGGTGAAATAAACTGTAAGAAGCCTCTATTCAGTTTTTTAAATATTTGATTGTTGTTTTGGTTGTTTTGCTCAGATTTCCTAGCTCGGTTAGAAGTGGACTTTGAATCACCACTAGAAGCTAAGTTGTGATAATCACAAAGGTTCATGCATAAATGCATGAATGAAGGAAATTTCATCATAGTTAACTTATCTTGAAGTTGAGTGTGCAATTTTTTCGATAAACATCTTCTGGATATGTGAATTATGAATCTTGACATCAATTTGAGCATATAATGACTAATAACATGAAATAAAGTTAGTGACTTTTCATCTATATTTTGTTTACATCACATTAAATCAACCATTGTCTTTTTAGGAGTCATATGATCTTGGAAATGAGTTATGAAGGCATCTACAAGTTCATTGAACAATCTTATGGAATGATTGGGAAAGTTTGAAAACCACTCTAATGCAGTGTCCTTCAAGGTCCTAGGAAAAAGTTTGGCTAACAGCTTATCATCGAGGACAAAGTCACTACACAAGGTTGTATAAGCATTGAAATGGTTAGTAGGGTCTCCTTTACCTCCACATTTCTCAGACCTAGGCATTTCAATTCCTTGTGGGATCTAGGTGTGTAAGATCTCTATGGATAATAGACTATTATAGACATGGTATGTTGGTGGAGGATTTTGGCTTTGGCTAATGGTTGAGAGTTGTTGTTGCATAGATGATACTGTGTTAAAGAGTTATGTAATGATAGGATCAATGTAAGTGGTATGATTTGGAAGGGAAAATGGTGATGGAGTACGTAATGTTGGGTGAAGTGAAAGGGACACTAAGAGGGGTGAAGGTGGAAGAAGGAATATGTGATGCCACAAAAGAACTAGGAATGCTAGTTGGAATTGTGAAAGAAGGAGCCACTTGACTAAGTTGTTTTATAGTTGTGGTGACTTGAGGAGTGGTATAAGTTGGTATGGATGCTATGGTTGAAGGGGGAGGAATGTGAGATGCTCCTTGGCTTGTAACTATGTTTGTTGATTGGGATGTGGAAGGAGCATGTTTATTGTATATCTCAGCAATTCATTTCATAACTTGTAAACCATCATCACTTTCAATCAAATGATGAAGGTTTGCAGGTATGGAAGTGGCTGAAATGTTTTCAAGAGACAAGTCTTGTTGTAAATGGGAAAAATATTCATGAATACTAATGACTTTTTATTGTGGAATTGAATTGTTTTGTGTGTCAACATTCATTGGATGGAAAGGGGAAGGTATAGAAGTGGTAGTATCCATGCCTAATGTACCATTGTCCATACTAGGAGTAAGAGCTCTTGAGATCCCAAGGTACACAATGAAAATGCTATCATGGGAAGCCATGAATCTAGAACTTTGTCTCACTAAAGTATTATCAATGGGGCACCAAACACTCATACAAGTATCAGAAAGATGGGGTGAATGTAAATGCAATGTAATCTATGAACACAAAATGAAAATAATAGAAATTTTGTAAACTGAAATAGAGATATAACAACAAAGAACAAAAATGTAGTAAATTCCTAGAAAGATGCCTAAAAATGCAATCTAAAATGTGCAGGTGGACTAATTCACCCAAGGTGGCAAATGAGTCTAGTTATGTTATTTTTTTGTGTTTTTCAAAAAATTTAAAATGATTTAAATGCTTTTCAAATGCCAATGAAGGATGCAAATGCAAAATTTTCAGTATTTTCAATGATATGATATGAAAAAATAAAATCTAAATGACTATTTCACTAATGCAATATGAGAAACCCTAGGATGCAAAAACAAGAAAAACCCTAATTGAATGTTGATGCAAATGAAACCTAGGAAATTTGCATAATCTCTCATTGAGGCCAAACTTTGTTTCCTAGTTGCATTATTTTTAAGTGGTATGAAATTTTAATTAAGTGATGTTAAGTATAACTCACTTAATGGTGAATGATATTTCAAAATGAAAAGTAATGGTGAGTAATACCTTAGGGGACATTGAGTTAGGTGATGTTCTTGCAAGAATTGAGGAGTGGTTGAGGAAATTGTTATTATTTTTGCATTTATTCTGAAATGTGAAATATTATTTAAGTGATGGTTTTATAAATTGCTTTATTTAATGTTATTCATAATGCAAAATTTTGATGTATTCCAAGGAATGGTGGGGCATTTTATTCTGCATTTTATTTTGAAATGTAAAACAATTTGAGGAAGTGATGTTATTATAACTCACTTAATTAAATTGTTATTTCAAATGCAAAATAAGGTCTTATGATTTTGCAAACACACAAGGAGCATGAGTCAAAGATTTTGGAGACATAATGATGACTAAGCATCATGGGAAAGGTGTGTGAGTTTTGTATTTGACTGATTTTGGAGGAAATGGGCCATTTGGAGGTAGTTTTGTCACACTTTTAGTGTGACTTGGGTCTTGGCTTGACTTTGCTTCATTTGGAAGACATTCTGGAGTGATTTTAGAAGCTTCATTTTTTTCCTTTCTACTCCATCCGACCAAAATCTTCTAGATGGACATGTGTGAGGAAGTTTTTGAATTTTTCTTAAGTAACTTCAAACTAAGTTGTTGAAGTTAGTTCTTTCTTTCCAGCAATGTGATAGCTTACTTTTCTGGAGTTATATTTTCAGCAGGAGTAGTATTGTAACTCACAGATAGATTTGTATGCTAGTGAGTACCTTGGATCAATGATATTGAATATTTTTCCTTCTCATTTCATAATTTATTGTGTGCATCTAGTGGTTGATCAAAATACTTATGAACTCTTGTTTTTCCTTGTAATTTTGTGTCATGTTAAGCACCTATTTTTTAGAAAAGTGTGTTGTTACAGGTTATAAGTTGTGTTAATGAATGCAAATGCTTTTAGTTGTGAAACATTTTTTCCTTCTAGGAGTTTAGCTTTAAAACCTCCTTATAAAATACCTATGCAAGAATGCATACAAAATGAGTTGTGTAAGCCAGGATTTGTCATTGTTTGAGCTATGTGCAAGTTGTTTGTATGTCTTAGCTAGTTTGGTGAATCACCTTTTAAAAGTTTTCAGTCAATTTTAGTTTATATAACCCTCTTACTCTTTCCTCATGAAATCATTAGTTTAGCAGTAGTTTAGGTGACATGGAAAGGGGAGCCAACCCATAATCTAGAAGTTTACTTTCACAATAGGATACCCATACCCTAAAAGTAGTCCCATGTTGCTCCAAATTTGTTGAGTTTCCACAACTTGGAAGGGGTGAAAATTTGGATAGCTAATAGTTTTGGAACACCTGGTGAGACTGTTCTAATCAAGAATGATTAGATAATACATGTGTTTTACTGGTTTTGATATGAAACCATAATTTTTCAAGCCTTTGAGAGGTTAAATCAGCATATCTGGTGACTCTAAGTGTGGAAAGTAGCAAAAAACTACTGTTGCAAACAACTTATGAAAAAAATTCAAACAAGAGGAAGTTTTGTTCCTTTTGATTACTTGCAGCTGTCACCACCTAGGAGAAGAGGCAGACCAACAAAGAGAGTTGTTTGAACAAGAAAAATAGTTTCAACTCCACCTACAGTGAGAGTTTCAAGTCCTCTTGTGAGGCAACAAACTTTGGTGCCACAAATGGTAGTTCCAAGGAATCAAGTTTTTGTCACTTTTAATGGAGGCAACCCACTGCAAATAGCCCAACATGATGATATTATCATCACTTCCCTTAAGAGTGTTCCATATTTTTTAGGTGAGGATCAAAGCACACTAGTTGAGCACATCAAAAATGTATCAAATTTGTGTTTGGTGCATCATATAACACAAGAGAATGTTGGTTTGAGGCTACTAGCAACATTTTTTAAGGGTAAGGCACTTCAATGGTTTAGGGGTGTAGCAGTTAACTCCATTAGAACATGGGATGAGCTGGGTGAAGTGTTATGTAAGTAGTTTTAAGATAAGTATGACAACTTATCATTAGTGGAGCAACTTACCCATATCAAGAGAGCTCCCCATGAATGGATGATGGACTTCAACTTCCATTTCCAAAGAACATGGGATAGAATTCCACAAACCACAAGGCCTCCAACTGAATATGCATTTATTTACTTTTTAAGAGCCTTAAATAGTGAAGTTTTTGTTTTGATACAATCAATGGGTTGAACCACATTGCCATTATCTTATAACATAGCTATAAGAGCTTAAAATAACCTCATACAGGCTAGAAGAATTGCTCCTAGGCCTCCTATGCCCATATTCCCAGATATACAACCTCATATGACCTTGCCTATACCTCAAATTACCTCTTACCAACTGTTGTTAGCCAAGAAATTGTTGTCCAAAGTCCATCTCAGAAAATACAAAAGATAAAGAGTAGTCAACAAAAAATTGAGAGGCTACTTTAGACTTTTGGCAATGAACTTGTGAGCATAAAAAAGAAGCAATTCCAAGGTTTTAAGCCTTATTAGCCTTAAAACCAAGGTCAAAGTCAACCATATCAAGGAAATTACCAAGGTGCCAGGAAAAATCTTAATCAAAGGCCTTTTTAGCCATATAATCTAGTTCCAATCAATACAGCTAGAGACCTTGTACCTATCTAGAATAACCTTATAGTAGAATATGAGTGGTGCTTTCCCTACAACTAGGCCCATAACCAAGCTACATGTTCAAATGGGGTTATCAATCAAGCATTGATGGTACAAAATGTTTCAAGTGTGCAAAACGTGTCTAATGGTGAATATTCACAACAACAGGATCTCCCTGCAAGTGACACAACTCTCTCGAATTGGCAAGGAGAGGAATTTGGTGTAGTAAATAGTGATAGTTCTCCAATAGCAGCCAACACCAGAGCCAAGAAGAGGGATTTTGAGATTGGACAATCAAAAAATAAGAAAAAGGAAGTTACTGGCCCATCCAATCCTCAAGTAACACACATCTTACAAAGAAATTCACAAGGCATCGGTAGTGAATAGCTTGGGAACCAACCCCAATCAGCCCACTTGTAGCCAGACCCTATTGTTGCAAGGACCCATCAAAAGGTAAACATTGCTGCACCCTTTAACATTATTGAATCCCTAAAGAAAATGAATGTAAATATGAAAATGTGGGATTCTTTATCCATCCCAGGTCAAAAGGATTTATTGCAATCTGTCTTAACTAATTTAAGTGTTTCAAGTGATGTTCCAATAGGTCAAGTCAAGGTTGTCCTTACAAATACACCTCAAGACTATAGTAAACAACCAGGTAAAGATGTCAAACCTCCCCCATTTTATGTGTCTTTGAT
Organism: Sequoia sempervirens; assembly: GCA_007258455.2. Taxonomy (NCBI): domain Eukaryota; kingdom Viridiplantae; phylum Streptophyta; class Pinopsida; order Cupressales; family Cupressaceae; genus Sequoia; species Sequoia sempervirens. The sequence continues at coordinate 145,870,519 of VDFB02000013.1, forward strand.
AATAGGGGATAAATTGGTTCATAGTTGCATGGCAGATTCAGGGGAAAGTAGTTCTGTAAGGACTAAAATATCAACTTCTTAAAAAGGAAGTGGTCCAACTTGATGGGACAACCATTAACACTATAGTTGTCATTAAGGGTTTAAGCCTTACTTTACATGCCTGCCCTAATTTTTCCATCTCTCAAGATATCTTTGTCATTGATTTAGCACCCCATTTTCCTTATGTTTTTCAAGATATTTCACTGCCAAAATAGGAGGTTACTTGTCATCAGATTGGTCCCACATGATATTTAGGATTAGATATGGGACAAAAGTGATCATTAAATTTTAATCACTTGCCAAAGATCAGATTGAGCCTTATATACCAAGTGTTGTTAATGTCAATTGTGATGTTTTTGATGATAGTGAGCTTGCTGTTGCCCAAGAGTTGCAAGCTAAAAGTGTACCAAATATACTCTTAAATGAGTGGGAAACAAAAAATATCATTGATAACCCAAATGACAACACTGAGGAGAATGGTTTGGGTGTGTATGTGTTGCATGAACCTGATGCAGTTATCCCAAACCTTGAAAAGAAGGTGGAACAACAGTTAGAACAACAAGATGAAGTATGGAAAATGTTCTTTGATGGTTCTTGAAGTAAGAATAGAGCTGGTGGGGGTGCAATACTTGTGTTCCCACAAGGTGACAATTATTATTCTGCTTTCAAATTTTCTTTCTCTTGTACTAATAATATTGTTGAGTATGAAGGCTTGATTCAGGGCTTGAATGGGAAAGGAAAAGAAGGGTTGGCTACTTATAGGTATACAGTGACATTGAGCTAATTATAAATTAGGTAAGGGGTCTGCATGTTACTTAAAACAATGTTTTGAAGTCCTACAAACATAGAGTGTGGGACATGATAGAAGAATTTGATGCTTTTAATTTGGTTCTATTCCTAGGGATCAAAATAAACATGCAGATAGACTAGCTGCAATAGGGGCTCAGTTTGATATCGTAAATGAGATTAGGAAGGAAAAAGTGCAAGGTATGTGTAGGATCATCATGGAAAAAATAGACCCTTAAGTGGTGATAAAATTCAAAAAAATCAAAGTTAGGCAACTTGACATAAAAATTTGAATAAGTTATCCATATTATTTCAAAAATATGTAACAATAGAATTTGTAGAAAATTGAATGTAGTTTCTAAACTACTAGGTTTTTTAAAACAAATCTATTTGGTGAAAATTTTAAATTTCAATGTAGTAGTACTTAAATTTCAGGGAAAAAATAAGAAGTAGGTGTCTATTTGACCACCCTAACCACAATAAAATGATAATATTTTTTTATAAGATTTTAGATATAAGTAGAGGACTCATGTCCTGATGTGATGCATATTTTTTGTAATTTTTTCCAAGTAAATAATTAATTATGAATTTTTATTATAACTTTTAAAAATATAAAAACTTCATATGTCGACCACCTTAACTTGGTCAAAACTTCATGAAATTCAATTTTTTTTTAATCCTATAGTATGCGAAGCATAGAATTCATGTGATGTTTTGGATTCAAAAATGTGATCTTGTTTGAAAAGCTATGGATGTTTTCAATCAGCCTATCAATGAGGACTTTAGTCATAATTCAAATAGAAAATGAATAAAATTATTTATTAAATTCAAAGTAAAGCATAATTTATATTGGTCGAAAGATGAGAATCTCCTGTAAAAACCCTTTTTGTTTCATCAATTTTGGGTAAAAAAATTCGTCAACCACATACCCTACACATACCCATCATATCGCCACTTTTTGGTCCATCATGATCCTACACATACCCTGCAGTAGTATGTCAAGATAGTCATTAGGCCTTCTATTTCTGATAATAATGTTCATTGGCAAGTTTTTGAGAGTGATGAATAGGTTTTGAGTTTTATGCTACAAGAGGATGAATTTTCAGTGGTAAACCAAGACAAGATCAAGCAACAATATGATGATCAGATCATCCTATTAAGGACTAACAAGCTACCTAAGGGTCTAGTCACCTTGGAATCCATCTTTATCACTAATGATCAACTCAAAAAGAATAAGACTGGCATGCAGGTCAAAGAAGAACATTATGAAGAGCTTGATATTTTCAAAGGTAAGCTCCTTAAAATTGGTAAAATTTGTTCACATGTAGATAGGTAAGCTTTTTTTTCTCTTTGTCAAGAATTTCAAGATGTATTTGCATGTGAATATTCTAATTTAGAGGGTTTTGATTCCAAAATTTCCCAACATACCATAGAACTAGAGCTAAATGCAAAACCTATTAGGAAGAAACAAAGGAATTTAAACCCAAAACTTGAGCCTCTTATGGTAAAAGAATTAACCAAGTTGGTTGAAGGAGGCATCATTTTCCGAATCAAACATACCTCATGGGTCTCTAACCTTGTCTTGGTTAGAAAGAAAAATGGAGATATTAGGCTCTATGTAGATTTTAGAGACCTTAATAGAGCCTCATTAAAGGATTATTATTCGCTTCCCTCAATGGAGTAGATTATGCAGGTAGTAGTTGGTTCAGAAAGATTCTCATTACTTGATGGTTATTTAGGTTATAACCAAGTCTTAGTTAAAGAAGACTAGTATAAGATTGCTTTCACCACAAAATGGGGTACCATGTCCTATAAAAGGATTCCATTTCATTTTTCCAATTCTTGTGCCACATTTCAAAGGGAAATGGACATGGCATTTCAAGGTCTGATTTAGAAAGTTGTGCTCATTTACCTTGTTGATATAACAATGTTTTCCAAGAAGGAAAATGTGCATCTTTCACATATGAAGCAAGTATTTGAGATGTGTAGGGAGTTTGGTATATCCCTCAACCCCAAAAAATGCATCTTTGTTGTCCATGAAGGAAAGCTTCTAGGACATATAGTGTCAAAATATAGGATCACCATTGATCCAGAAAGAGTAATTGCCATTTTGGATATGCCTTTACGCAGCCATAAAAAGGGGCTGCAAAGTTTTCTTAGCATAATTAATTTCATTAGAAGGTTTATTCCCAATATTGCTAATCTCTTGAAACCACTAACTGCCATGTGGAAGAAAAATACAAGTTTCAGCTGGACCAGGGAGGCCAAGCACAGTTTTGGAGTTATAAAGGAGGCCTTATCAGTAGCTCCTACTTTGGTAAACCCAAAATTTTCAAAAGACTTCATTTTGTATGCCTTTGGTAGCATAGACATCATTTTTGCAATGTTGGTACAATAGAATGATGTTGGCTTAGAACAACCTATTTATTTTTCTAGTCAACATTTAGAGGATTACGAATAGAGGTATACTTTTGTAGAAAAACATGTACTTTCTGCTATTAGAAGTTTGAAAAATGTTAAACCTTTTATTTCTAATAGAAAAGTACATTTAAGCAGGGACCTCAATAAAAAGAGGGTTGGGTGGATTACAAAGGTCATGGAATATAACATTGACATTAAGGTAACTAAGCTGGTAAGGGGTAAAGGGTTGTGTGAAAAACTAGCTACAAGGTCTAGAAGTGAGGAAAATGCATAAATAGAGGTGGTTTTGGTTGTTGTTAATGAACTTACAAGTGATGCACCAACAACAAGTGCAGGTTGGGTGCAATATGACTCATTTCTTGCAAATTGGTGAGTGTCCACTAGGTTTAGATAAGGCTAAATAGAGATATTTCAGATTTCAATCCATCCCTTATGTGTTGGTTGATAATATTCTTTTCAAAAAAGACCTTAATGGTGTGCTTTTAATGTGTATTGATAATCATCAAATAGATAAAGTGCTTCATGATTTCCATGATGGAATAGGGGTCATTTTTCCCCAAGAACAATTACATGGAAAATAATGATAGCTATTATTGGCTAAGCTTTTTTAAAGATGCCCATGCTTGGGAAAGAAAATGTGTAAAATGTGCCATTTTTGCAGGCAAAGAGAGGCTACCAACTTTACCATTGCATCTCATTCAACTGGAACAACCTGTCATCAAATGGGGTGTTGATTTCATAGGTGCCATTAACCCACCTTCAAGTGTAGGTCATAGGTGGATACTTACTGCAACTGATTACTTTACAAGATGGATTGTTGTAGTGGCCTTGAAAGAAGCCAAGAAAAGCATTGTTTTAAATTTTTATGATGATTTGGTAACCAAATTTGGGGTACCTGAATCAATCATTTCAGATAATGCTTTAGCATTTGTTGGATTAAGAGTAAGTGATTGGGCTATCAAGAATGGTATTCACTTGAATACATCATCAAACTATTACCCTCAAGGTAATGGTTTGGAATAATCAACTAACAAGAATCTGATTAGAATTATCAAAATGATTTTGGAGGATAACCAGAGAACCTAGCACAACAAGTTGAAATCTGCCTTGTGGGAATATAGAATATATCCAAAAAGATCCATTAGAAATTCCCCTTATATGTTGGTGTATGATAAAGAGGCAAGGTTTCCTTTATCCGTTGAGCTTCCTACTCTTGATATTATGGATCAACTTAAAATGTTTGAAGAAGAAGATCCAATGGCTGTAAAATATGTGCAGCTCATGGAGCTAGATGAAACAAGAGATAGAGACATAAAAACAATGGAGCTCCAACACAACTTCAATAGTTTGTATTATTTAATTATTTATTCTCTCTTAATTAAATAAAATAAATTATAAAGTCTTATTTAATTATCATTATCCATATTTTATTAAATAAACAATTTCAAATATTTGTTTTATTTAATAATTGTTATTTTTTCTAAATATTTCAATTTCCTCTAAATTGAATATTTCCAATTTCTTCCCAAGTTGAATAAATCCAAACATTCAATTAAGACATATTTCTACAACTATTTCCTCTTTTCACTCATCATTATGCACCAACAAAATTAGATATTTCATATCTAATTAATTCAACTCAACCTTCACGGATAAATTTTGGAGAAAAATTACATGAAAACTTCTTCGTCTTCTTCCATTGATTCTTCATATCCTTTGGGAGAATGTTTTTATGGGGAAGAACAATCTCCATAATCTTCTCTTGATTCTTCATCCTTCACCATTGAATTTTTCAAATCAAATCTAGACCCTTACCTGCTGCCACATCACAAATATGTTGTCGGGAATCTATAAATACAACTTCTTTCTACAGGAAATGGATCCCAACTTTATGCAATATTACTCTACAAAAATAGCATTAGAAACATTTGAGAAATTATCATATTTAGTAAAATAGCATTCATCATTGTAGAATCATATTAGAATCATCTTAGTTTTATAATCATGGCTCTTCATATAGCTACATCTTAGTTTATTTTATCTATTTTATGTCATTTTCATCTACAAGATTACATCATATCATTTTAGAAATTATCATATAGGATTAGATTCCTTCATCTTACATCATCTCATTCTCTAGATTGGAATTTTAACAGTCACAATGCTTACAAAATTTGAGAGCCCCTGTGATTTAATAAATCTTTGGAGATAGAGAGCAATGAGACGCTTTTGAGAGATTTCCTGCTTTAATTAGATTAATTGTTGTTTAAATATCTTGATATAATGTCTTATTGATTGTGTTTTTTATTCATTATGTATATTTTACTCAAACATAAATTGGCGGCCACCGTGGGGCCCAAAGATCCCATTTTAAACATTTTTTTCTGAAAAGTGTGCTCATAGGTTTTTGATGTATTTTGTTTTAGCGTGATCTAGAGTTTTTACGACACATACAATAGGTAGTTTAGTGCATCCAAGTACTGTTACGACACATTCAATGGATATTTCAGTGCATACGACTATTGTTACAACACATCCAATATTCTATTTCACCACAGGAAGGGGGTTTTCTTTCAGCGCATTGACCCTTTCTTTTAGCACATATATCAATTTCTATAGCGCATAAAACTGTTATAGTGCATCTGACTGGTTTTGGAGGGTTTTTTTTTAAATTTGAGAATTAATCACTGTTCTCTTTGTTGCAAGTACAAAATATGCTTGTCAAAGACAATTTTTGAAAACACTTACGTAGGTTAAAGACAAAAAAATACAAATTACTAATGGTGTTTACAGGGATTTAATTTTATTATTGCTTTTCCTTTGGTTAAGATAGTGCATCTAGCTTAATTAAAGAAATAGTTTGAACCCCATGTTTATTGTGTTTCAAAAGAAATAGGGTTATGCTCTTCCCTTAACTGGGTGATTAGAATGCTAGACTTTCTATACTACTTTATTAAGACCTTTAGAAGGCCTGTTGTAGTGGGAAAGAGTACTCACCCTACGAGAACGACCTAAGTGGGAACAACCAAAGCTAGGTTTTCCAACCCACTCTAAACAAAGGTGAATCTGGGGAAACCCACATTCAACGATAGTGTGCGAGATAACCATCCCATAAACCTTTGTTATAAAGGTTGGGAGGTCTCCTGAGGGATTTTATTAGATTCTCGCTAAATGAAAACCCTTTCTAAGAACTTTAGGGTAGAATCCAACTATGTCAGTTTTTGAACACCTTTTATATCACGGTGCAAGGGGAGGGAAGAATCTACCCCCAACACACTCACCATATAACTATCAGAGACCTTGGCCAAAAGTGGAGGATTCAACTTTGGTTAAGACTCGGGAAAGGAAAAAACATGGGAACTCTCTAGGGGGTGACGGGGCTGTGTGAGTTGACATAGTTGCAAGTTGTGGGCCGTGATATTCTAAGTGACCTTTTGAGATAGAAAAGTGAATGAACTGTATTATCTTGTGTTAAACCTATGGAAATTGAAAGAACCAGACCTGATTCTAGAATACACACTCTTTGTTTACTATGTAGTTTTGAAACCAATGTTTACAAACTTGTTGTGCGTGTAAAATAATTTCCAAAGGTATCATCCAATAGATCATCAAATTCCAAGATTTAGAAGCAAAAAACCCCTCCAAAAATATTCATTGATCATAAATTTTCACCTTGGAAACAAACTCATTACTGGTAGAAAACAGAACAAATAGATAGAACTATGAAAATACTGACCACTTCCAAATTTGCACAATCAACCTCTGTTTTAGCACATGTACCCAGTATTTTAGTGCATCTTCCTTATTTAAATAGTGCATTAAAACTTTTTTTCAGCATGTCTATCTTGTTTTGCAGTGCATATACCTAATCTTTCAATGCATATGCCAAGTTTTTTAATGCATCTACCCTATTTTGCAGCATAGATACCCAGTCTGTCAGTGCATATACTAGGTTTTTCAGCGCATCTACCTTGTTTTTCGGTGCATATACCCAGTCTTTCAGTGCATCTGAATTGTTTTCCAGTGCATTCACCCTATCTTTCAGAACATACACCCCCTATTTTAGTGCATCTGAGGAAAATTTTAGCGTATCTTAGGTCTATTATAGCGCATCCATAAAACCAAAAACCAAAGAGTTATTTTCCCCTTCAATCAGATAGTTAACATCAGAATCCAGATTTTTATAAGAACAAAAACATTTTATTAGTCAGACCAATGTCTCAAAACTTCCAAAAACCAATATCTTACATTTTTAAAGTGTCATATCATCAAACACAATTCTTGATTATTAAGTTAAGTTTCATTATGAAGATTTATCATCCTACAATCATGAAACGAAGCAAAAAAATTAGATTTTAACTTAGTCTCATCAATAGAATTTATCATTCTATTTGAATTAGTTAATATCCTTGGAACTCATCCAAACAAAATATCAGAGTTTAGTGAAAATAAAAACACTTTTATGCTAGTTTTGACAAGGTTAGAAAGGAAAAAATTTAGAGAAAAAGAAATTGAAACACTAAATACCATGGCTGAAGAAAATACCTTTCATAGATTCCATCAAAATGATGGTAATGAAATAACTGAAGAGGATATCCAAATGACACAACAAGATCCTAACTTCAATAAATTTATGGAAAAAGTTTTGGAACAAGATGGAGAAAAATACCTTTTGATGCTAGCTGATTTAGGTGTAAAACTTCACAAGGACTTTGATGTCAATAAATTAAAAGAAGCACCTAAAAGAGTTGAAAATGAACCACAAAACACAGATCAAGTGGCTACCCTAACACATCAAATGTAAAATTTACAACTTCAAGATATGAAAAAAGGGACCATGACAAGATACATGTTACAAGACATTTGTCCCTATCCTTTTCATCCAATTGTGGATATGATACCATTTCCTAGACATTGTGAATTCCTAAAATATGACAAATATAATGGTAAAAATAATCCAATAGATCATGTGATGGAATTCCAAACAATGACCTTAGAATTTGCACAAGAGGAAACTTACTTGATGAGGTTGTTTCCAAGAAGCTTAGGAGGTCAATGTATGGAATGGTTCTCTAAACTACAACTAGGAATTTGATCCTTTGATGAACTAGTCAACAAGTTTATCTCACAATACTCCTATAATATTCAACATGAAATAACAATAAAGGATATTTACAATACAAAATAAAAGAAAGGAAAAAAAATTCCTCTCATTTCTACAATGATGGCAAAGGTTGTTTGCTAGGTATCCTCATTCCATACATGAAGAGGAAAAGATGGAACTATTCATCGATAACCTAACTGATGAGATGAGCTACAGGCTTGAACTTCAATGCCCACCTACATTTGAGAAAGTGATTGAAAATGGGCTCAAGATTCAAGAATATTTGGTCAAGCGAGGGGTAGTAAAAAACTACAATGAAGGATCAAATAATACAAAATACTTGAATCCCTATAACAACAATGATAAACGAAAGTTTTGGAAAAGGAATAGAAATGCTAGTAACAATGATGTTGCAAATGAAACACAAAATGTGAAACCGGTATTTAATTTGACAACTACTGCAAAGAACAATCAAAATAATGACCAAAACATCAATCAAAGTGTCAATCAAAACAACAATCTAAACAACAGTGAACCTACACCACAATCATATAAAAAGCCATCAAATCAAAGAAGATTCACACCATTGGGACATACACTAGAATCAACAATGAGAGAACTTATTACACATAGACTTATCACATTACCTAAAGCAAGAAATTGGGAACCAAGAGTCAAGCCATCTTGGTGGAATGATGCAAATTACTATGAATTTCATAAAAATAAAGGACACAAAACAAACAATTGTATGCACTTGAAACATCTTGTAAAAGATTTAATTGATAACAAGACAATATACGTAGAAGAACATCAAACCAACAATGATCATGGTGTATTTAAAAATCCTTTACCAAATTATAAAAAAGGAGAATCTTCTTCTGCAAACAATAAAGGTAAAAATGTAAACTACATTTACGATGGCATTATTCATAGTATTTCTATGGTTGAGAGTAATGGTGTCACTGATAATCAAACTAATAATGTTGGAAATAATGACATCATACCATTAAATCTGATCCCAAAAATGGTCACATCCAACAATTAGATTAATGTCATAAAAATTAGGGAAAACCAAGATTCCCAACCCATCAACGTGACAATAAGGGGGGAATCCAAAGTAATATTGAAAGGAGTTACATCTAAAAAAATTGTTGCCCCTTCAAATCAATACAACATAGTTGATCAATTGCAGAAAATACCAGCCCAAATATCAATATTAGAACTCCTTAAAATCTCACCATCTCATAAGGAGGTTTTGGAACAAGCTCTTGTGGCCACCATGGTACCCAATAATCTAGAAGTTTTTCAATTCCAAGCTATGGTGGGATACTTAACCACGCCTCACTACCTATCATTTTCCAAACAAGATGACATATCACTTACTCATCCACACAATGTTTCCCTTCACATTGAGGTCTTAATCCACAAACATTGGGTTAAACATGTCCTAATAGATGGTGGAGCTGGTTTAAACATTTTCACTTTAAAAATGATCTATGCACTAGGATATTCTGATAATGCTATTGATGCCAGAAGGAAAATCAAAATAAAATCCTATGATGAAGAAGAGAGATCCCCCAAGGGATTGATTGTGTTGCCTATCCAAGTAGGACCAATTGTGAAGAATATAGTTTTCCAAGTCTTAGACAAAGAGCTTACATATAATATACTCTTGGGATGTCCTTGGATTCATGAAATGCAAGCCATCCCTTCAACTTATCATCAGTGCTTAAAGTTTCCTATCAATGGACAAGAAGTAACTATTTTAGCTGACTACAACAATCCCCAATATTGTAGCATGCTTAAACAACTCAAGACAGTTTTGTGCCCCATAATAGGGAAGCAAACACTTCTAGTTCATCCAATAGTGAAAGGAAACTAAACATTGTATCTAAATGGGCTGAGAAAAAAGGACGAGTCAAAAGATATAAGTGTTGCGGACTCCATTCTATCAAACAATAACAGACAACTAGATTCTCTATCACAAAAATTCAAAGAAAAGCTCCAGTTAAAAGACAAAGGCATGGGAGAGTGTTCCATTGAGCAATCTTTATGTCTTTCATAGCTACTGCCATCTCCAAGATCATATGGGAAGCTGTCAATATTAAGACAACAATCATCACAACCTACCATGGTTTTGGATGATAGATTTGTAAAAGTAGGTACTTTAGAAGATGAATCTGAAGATAAGGCCATCCTCAATTGGCTCTACAAAGATGAGGAAGCATCTACATCAGTAACTATCAACATAAAGATAGATAAAATATGGAAAGGGAAAAAAAATATTAGAGAAATGGGGTATGAAGGACAAGGACCTATTTAGAAAAGAAAAGAATAAATCACTCATGAAGTTGTTGAAAGAATTCTTCAAATGTGGGATAGTTCTAAAATAGATTCCAATGAGTATGAGTGGGATTGTTTATCTAAAACATCATACAAGGACATACAAATTGATGTCATAAAAGAGCATGCACCCACACGTGAGGAGGGATAAAGCTTGGGGACTAGACCCCTTGTATCTAAATCACAAATTGGGTATGTGCACGATCATCATGGAAAAAATAGGCCCTTAAGTGGCAAAAAAATTAGAAATATTAGAGTTAGGCAACTTGACGTAAAAAAATGAATATGTTATCTATATTATTTCAAAAATATGTAAGAATAGAATCTATAGAAAATTGAATGTAGTTTCTAAACTACTAGGTTTGTTTAAAAAAAAAAATCTATTTGGTGAAAATTTGCAATTTCAATGCAGTGGTACTTAAATTTCAGGGAAAAAATAAGAAGTAGGTGTAATGACCACCCTAACCACAATAAAATGATAATATTTTTTTATAAGATTTTAGATATAAGTAGAGGACTCATGCCCGATGTGATGCATATTTTTTGTAATTTTTTCCAAGTAAATAATTAATAATGAATTTTTTTTACAACTTTTAAAAATATAAAAATGTGTATGTCTAACCACTTTAACTTGGTCAAAACTTCATGAAATTCAATTTTTCTTTTTTTAATCCTATAGTATACGAAGCATAGAATGTGACACATGTTTTGGATTCAACAAAATTGACACCATTTGAAAGCTATAGATGTTTTTCAATCAACCTATCAATCAAGACTTTAGTCGTAATTTGAATAGAAAATGAATAATAATAACTTATTAAATTAAAATTAAAGCATAATTTATATCAGTGGAAAGCTGAGAATCTCCTTTAAAAACCCTTTTCGTTTCATCAATTTTGGGTATAAAAATAGTCGTTAGCTACATACCCATCATATTGCCACTTTTTGGCCCATCATGATCCTGCACATACCCAAATATCAATGAATCAAGTGAGGATGGACATATATCGAGTGAAATAGATGACTTGGAGGAGAGTAATATCATAGACCTCGACATCGCTACTAAAAACTTTGACAACATTGCTATCAAAACTCTCACTGTTGTTTACCTTAGCCAATGGGATGACCTTTTACCCTTAATACATCCTGAACTTATTGACTAGGAACCAACTAAACCTATCAATGTACCTATCTTTGTGAATGATAATGTTATCATTAATTTCCTTTGTTGTGACAAACCTGACACAAGTTCTAATCATAAATCTCATAATGATGCTTTGAGTCAGGAGGGTGTCAAATCTTCTAGTTGCAAAATTGAAAACAAGAATAATTGATCTAATGGTGAAAACCATTTAATGGCAACACTAGATCTCGAAAAAAGTAAAAATAAAGAACACATTTGATGGTGAAAACCTCTCTAAGGCACCAAAATATGGGAGATTTGACACCCTTCCAAAACACTATCATGAAATCTCATCAGTATTGGTGGATCCTACACAGTCTATCAATCTTGGCACAACAAAAAATGAAAAAACTTTACATATGGTAGCATCTATGACTAAACAAGAAAATCCTAAATTCACCAAGTTCTTTGAGGGAAGACACATTAAATTTGCTTGGTCTTACTGAGATATGCCAGGTTTAGACCCAGATCTTCTAATGCATCATTTATCTCTACCAGTTGGAATAAAACCTGTGAAGGAAAAACTAAGGAAAATGCATCTGCATATCACCTTGTTGGTAAAAGAAGAATTGAAGAAGTTGTTAAATGCCAGATTCATTAAATCTATTGATTATGCTGAGTGGATTTCTAATATTGTACTTGTTTCTAAACTAGATGGTAGTATCAGAATATGTACTGACTTTAGAGATCTCAACAAGGCATGCCCAAAGGACAATTTTCCTTTGTCGAACATTGACATTATTGTAGACTTAACAGTAAGACACACCATGTTATCACTAATGGATGGATTTTTAGGTTACAACCAAATCAAGATAGTACCAGAAGATCAAGAGAAAACAACATTCACATGTCCATGGGGAACATTCTGATGGAACGTCATGCCCTTTGGTTTGAAAAATGAAAGAGCTACATATCAGTAAGCAATGACCACCATTTTCCATGACATGATGCATACCTTTATGGAAGATTACGTGGATGATATATTAACAAAGTTATATACTAGAGAAGGAAATCTAGAGATCCTAGATAAAATATTCACTAGATTAGAGAAGTTCAATGTCAGATTAAATTCTAAGAAATATGTTTTCGGTGTTACATCAACAAAACTTCTAGGATACATAGTGTAAGTGGAAGAATGGGATAAACACTCTAAACATGCTTCTACACTTCTAAATAGGACATTGCATCTAAGATTTGAAGAAATTAAACTAATTTAAACTAGAAATCTTCAGAAATTTATCCTATTGCTCTCTAACTCTAAAGGATCTCTCTAATTTATTTTTCTCTCAGATTTAGAAGCTAATTAAACTGTTGAAATGACATTTAGAGAATGAGAAATGAACTAATTCTATTTCCTATGTGATTAAATATGCAAATCTATTGTAATGGCAGCCATGACTGCAAATGCTGGATGCTTGATTGCTGCTTGATGGATGCTGGATGAATGCTTGAATGCTTGAATCATTGGATGCTTGAATGCTTGAATGCTTGGAAAACCTGCAGAGTAAGATTACACAAATTGGGATCCATTTCCTATAGCCAAAGAGCTGTATTTATAGCTTTCACAGCAGCACATTTGCACAGGGATACAGGATAAGGGGCTGTGATTCAATCTGAAGAATTGAATGGCATGGGATGAGAAGATGGAGCTGATCATGGAGTATTTTTTCTCCCCATGAAAACACCAGGCAAGAAGAGAGGGAGGATTGATGGAAGAAGATTGAGAGGACTTCCTACAAGTTTGTCCCCGAAGCTCTTCCTGTGAATGGAAGTTGCATTAATTAGATTTAAAAAATCTAATTTTATTGGTGAGTGAATAGTGTAAATGATTTATGCATAAATTAAATATTTTTAGTTTATTTAATTTTAGCAAAAGAGGAATAAATAATTTAATAAATCAAACTATAGGATTTGTTTATTAAATTAAAATATTTGGAAAGTGATAATTAAATAAAAGATTTTTAGAATATCTTTATTTAATTAAGAATAAATGTGATGAGGTAATTAAATAACACAAATTATTTAAGTTGTGTATTTAATTTTCAAGATATAAATATAAAAGAAGTAATAATGATAATAATTAAATAAAACAAGGTTTTTAATTTTGTTTATTTAATTAGGAGAGAAAATAGAAGAATTAATAATGAACTTAATATAAATAAATATTTCTATTTATTTATTAAGTAGATGAATTTAAGATAATTAATCAAATAAGTCGTATTTAATTAATCAAATTCTCCGGACCATTTTTAGGTGTCTACATTTTGCCCCTCTTTGAAGTGATGGGTTTACACATTGCTTCAAAGAAAATTTTGCCTCAGCTGCCAGTATTGATGAAAAGTTTGAAATATGCCCTAGATTTGCCCCAGGTGTTGGATTTTGGAATGATAGCGATATATGCCCCACGGGAGATAAATTGATAAATTTTGGATTTTTATGATTTTTTCAAATTTTTGAATTTTTATGATGATTTGATGATGTATTGCTGAAGAAACAATTTATCTCCCGACAGAATTGTCCAAAAATGCCCCTGTGATAGATAAGAATTAATTCCTCAGAGGGAAAAACAAATAAATCCCCTGAAAATCCCATAAAAATAACCTATAAATGCTCAAAAGGTCATTTTCAAAAGTCATTTATGCATTTGACTTTGACAATCTTGTGATAGAGACCCTCAGAGTGCTAGAGCTTCAGGATGCCGATCCCTTTCCACACCCACCGACTCGAGCATGTGCGACGTCACCAGCGTTCGGCCGACTATAGACCTCCGGTATGTACCCCAAATTCTCCTCGTAATTTGCGCCCGTATTTTTCATGTCCTTTTTGCACATTTTTTATCTTTTTAGCGCGCGGCAGACGCGGTTTAGCACGTTGCTGATCTATTGTAGCGCGCCCGTCGAAATCTGTAGCACGTCCATAGTTTAGTGTAGCGCGTCATAGTTTTAGTGCACAGGGTCAAATCTGTAGCGCGTCCGTGAGATTTTATAGCGCGCCGAACTTTTTAGCGCTTGAGGTTGATTTTGTAGCACTTCAATAAGTTTTTGTAGCGCTTGGAGGTATAGATTGATAAAAATTGTGCATTTTGATTTTTGTTGATTTGTTGTTCATTCCATCTATTTTAGTTTGATCTTGACTAAAATATATGGTAAATGATCTCATGATGAGCGAGATCTATTGATTTGATAATAATTACCCTCATGATAGGCGAGGAATAATTTAGAATGTCTGAAGGAATGAACCTAATTGATAGATGAAGGTTCCTTCTTGATAAATTGATCGTTTGATAGGTAAAGCACAATTTTTGAAAATTTGATGATCTCCTAATGTTTGATATTTTGATTAACATGTTCTGTTTGTATGATAACAGGAGCATTTAGATGTTATCCAGGTGTGAGAGCAGTTTCCTTGGCCTTTTGATATGATACCGCGACTTTCACCTGATGAGAGACAACATATTACCGCTTGTGGTTTAGCGACATTACTGGATATGCCCCATATTAGACTTAATAGGGGTCTGTTGACAGCCTTAGCGGAGCGGTGGCATAGTGACCACAACACCTTCCACTTACCTACTGGTGAGATGATTGTGACGCCAGAGGATGTATGGCATATTCTTCGCATTCTTTTTGTTGGAGAGATTGTAGTGCATGATTCAGAGGAGGTTGGTGGGGTAGAGGCTATGTGGAGAGTGGATTCCATGGGTAGAGATGCATGATTCATATGCTCCACTTCCTTTAGTTTTGGCCAGCTTTATTGGTGGATTCCTTTGTCCTGATAAGAGGTCAAAGGGTCTATCTCTCGGATGGGGTCGAGTTTTAGAGGGCATGGTGGTGCACAGGATGAGATACGCTTGGGGCATGTGCATGCTTGCTCAGCTCTATCATGATTTGCATTGGATCGTGTACCTCGGCGGCAACAGTTTATCGGCGGGAGCTACCCTTCTCCAGGTATGGGCATGGGAGCATATTTCCGTTACACATCCTGTGCCGGTGTTAGCAAGACCAGTGACAAGACCCTATGTGTTTCGTTACAGAGGCAGGCCTACCCAGCATATGATGGGTAAGCTAGATTATTGGAGGCAGATTATCGATGATGTGGAGACAGTGACCTGGCATCCGTATTTAGACTGTGATGACTGGGATGATGATGATATTGAGTTGGGGTTCTTGACCGATTCGATGTACTTGATCAGGAAGAGCCCCAAGATCTTGGAGCGATTCCTGTTTCATCATGTGTACATATAGTATGGTATTGTGTAGTGCATGCCATAGGGAGTAGCGCATTACAGACGTCAACGGATAGATGTCAGTGATTGGGGTCCTAGTCTGCCTTATGGGGCACTTGTTGAGGGTTATCGTGCTTTACAGCCATCAGCATGGGATATGCGACGAGATATTGTCGAGGCACCTATTACTCCTGAGTATGGACAGTTTCTGGCTCTGCACCCTCCTCCATGTATTACTATTCCAGATGAGCCAGTACTAGCACCAGCACCAGCAGCACCAGCAGTAGTGGGTGGTCAGGTTGGTCAGTGACAGGGGAGAGAGGAGGATGTAGATGTGGATGTGGAGAGCAGCTCAGAGATTGACAGTGATGAGAGCAGTGGGGATAGTAGTGATGGTAGTAGAGATGATGATGGCAGAGATGGGGGGAGATCGAGCGTAGCGGGTACTTTAGAGCCATCTTCTAGTGCGCCTTGTAAGAGGCAGGCTATTGCTTCCTCGTCGGCAGATCAATCAGAGATTGCAGGTTTACAGGTGTAGGTTCAGACCTTACAGGGACAGCTAGCACAGGTGCAAGGATTACTAGCACAGACACAGGCTCAGATGCAGGCACAGCTAGCTACTGCACAGACACAGATTACCTCTCTAATTGGTGAGAGAGATGGGGCCCTATAGGCAGCAGCAACTGCACAGGCTCAGCTAGCAGGTGTACAAGCACAGTTGACCACTGCTCAGGCACAGATCACAGCCTTGACTGCAGAGCGAGACACTATCCGATGGGCAGCAGAGACAACACAAGCTATTGCAGAGAGATTGCAGAGAGTGGCAGATGGGACCTCTGTGGTAGATTACATGCGAGAGGCCATGCGAGCAGGTGCCGAGATTGAGTTTTATAGGAGCCGTTACCATGAGCTTTGCCCCCCAGAGCAGAGAGTCAGTTATGCCCATTCCCGCTCAGAGAGGACTCGTTCGAGGACAGTGAGCAAAGGTGCGACACAGCCTCTTCTGAGAGATCCGAGAGATCTTGGGACATCTGGTGGTGGTACTGATACTGGCACGAGGCCTACTCCTTTTGGTGGGAGCACCACTTGAGATCTTTTGTATACCTTTTTTGAGAGATATATACAGCCATTTTTGACATGATGTTATTTTCATTCTTTTTCGACGTCATTGTATACTTGACACTTGATGAGATATATATGTACAGTAGTTCGATTGATCCATGATATGTTTTACATGGTTTATGTGATGGATGCATTGATCTTATGATGTGTTCTACATGATTGATGTGATGGATGCATTTTAATTTCTATGTTTTTATGATGATTTATTTTACTAGTTTTTATGGATGCATAAATAATGATGTGATATGATATTGATGATGTATTTCTTTTCTTAATGAGATGCAAATGTATGATAGATAAAATGTGATGTAATGTATGATATACGAATGAAAGGTAATGTATGATGTATCTAAATGTAAATGAATGATATACGAATGAAATGCAATGTATGATGAAAATGTATCGATGTATGAATAAAGTGTAATGATGTATGATGAAATGTAATGATGTATGATGAAAATATAATGTATAATAGATAAATGAGGTGTAAATGAAACGATAATGGATAAAATATAGTATATAATGAAACGTGAATGAATGATGTATATGAAAAGTGAGATGTAATGAAATGATGTATATAATGAAACGTGAATGCAATGAAGTATAAATGAATGATGTAAGGATGAAATGTAATGTATGATGAATGATGTAAATGCAATGAAGTATAAATGAATGATGTAAGGATGAAATGTAATGTATGATGAAAATGTAATGTAATGATATATGATGAAAATGTAATGTAATGATATATGATGTCCTCTATATGTATGCAATGAATGATGATTTTGCAACTATATGATAATGACGATGTGATGAGACGTAAATGCATGATGTAACATAATGTGTATATGATGTCACGAAATGAGATGTTTATTGTGAAATTTATGATGAGATGCATAAATGATTTTATATGCATGCCATTTCAAAAATTGTATGTGTCAAGTATACTCGATCTGTAATAAGAAAAGATAACATTCTTTGCAAATGAACCCTTGTAACTTGTGCAACCAATACTCTGCAAAATGCATTATTATGAATGTAATCTATGTTTACCATGCAAAACTTATTTTATTAATGCAAACCTAAGTGTCATTTCAATAATCTTTTTATTTTGCTTGGTATCATCACTGAGCTTTTAAAATGTTGAAAGCGCATACAAGCATCAATGATATGAGATAGACCAATGATGACCTGAGTATTTCTTTCATGATTTTTGATATTGCAAGCGAACACAAACATCATGGTATAAGATAGACCAATGATGACCTGAGCATTTCTTGCGTAAACAGACAAGAATTAATCATTTTCTTAAGTGAATTAGAATGTCATCCATGATACTTGGTAGAGCACTTCCTGTGACAATTCACAAAATAATAATGACTAACTCTCAAACAGCAAATAAAGAAAAGGTATCAAATATGTTCTCCTTCCTTGCTTCTCTAGTTCAATACATCATCGAGTAGCTCTAAAGAAATGATAAGCAAATGATAAAATAAAAAGCACAACAATTCAAATTCTACTTAATGTATTTTCAAATCATTATTCAAATTAGATCATCAGTGTTGAAATGTGTGTGCTAACATTTGCATGATATTCCCAGACGTTTGACCAAATGATGTAACCTAAAGACCTATCCTAGGGGTCTCAGGGACTGATCAAAGATTAGTCTTGCCTACGTTATACATGCAGAGACCACGTAGTTTGACTGGCGCAGAATCCATTTTCTGACTGATGTAGACTCTATTTTCATGTTTTTGATTTTTTGAATGTTTTTGTGTGAATTTTCTGATTTTCTGATGTTTTTGGATTTTGATGGATTTTCTGATGTTTTTGGATTTTGATGGATTTTCTGATGTTTTTGGATTTTTTCAAGTATCGTCACTTAGTGTTGTCATGTTTGACTGCCTTTTCATTTAAGCTGAAAGTCCATTGTACCAAATAACACTAGGATGTTGCCCCCAAGCCAGGGTAAAACATGATATCCTTGCTATGACATGGATGATGATAGTGATTATCTCAAATGATAGATGGAAATGATTTGAAAGGAAACAGTCGTAACAAAACTGTACCTAATAGATGGAAGAGTTGGTAAAAATCACAAGTAGCGCCTGTTTGCCAGGTTTTCATCACTTGTTTTTATTGTGTCTTTTTTCTTTTTCTTTTTCTTTTGTATTTTTTTTTTTATATATTATTTTTTTGTTTTTCTATCATCATGACGCCTGTTTGCTAGGTTTTCATCAAGACAACTTTATTGACCGTGCACTAGGTTTCCTCAAGTGTAGAATCGCCTGAGATGAATGCTATTCATGGGTTCCTCCAACATGTCTCCTTCTGGTGTAGACAGACGGTATGCTCCTGATCCATAGACTGATATGATGACATAAGGCCCTATCCAGTTAGTTTCAAACTTGCCCTTCTTTTCTCTGTCTGCTTGATTTCTAGGGTTTTCCCATAGGACCAAGTCTCCGATCTGGAAGACTCTAGGCTTAACCCTCTGATTATAGTTCCTAGACATCCTTTGTTGATAGGCTGTCAAATGATTGACAGCTTGTTGTCGACATTCATCAAGTAGCTCTAATTCTTGAAGTCTAGAGATCCTATAATCTTCATCTGAAATGAGTCCCTTTAGTGAAACTCGAAGGGATGGAATTTCTACCTCGATAGGTAATATTGCCTCTGATCCATAGACAAGAGCATATGGTGTAGCTCCTGTTGGTGTTCTGATGCTAGTCCTGTAAGCCCAAAGAGCAGGGTTAAGCTGAATGTGCCAATCATGCCCTACCTCATTTACAGTCTTCTTGAGAATCTTGAGGATTGTTTTGTTTGAAGCTTCAGCCTGTCCATTACCTTGAGGGTAATACGGGGTTGAAAAGCGATGTTGAATGTGGAACTTTTCACACAACTCTTGGACGTCTTGGTTCTTAAAAGGCCTGCCATTATCTGTGATGATTGACTGGGGTATCCCATATCTACAAATGAGATAATTTAGTATGAAAGATGATATTTGCTTCCCAGTGATTGTGGTTAAGGGAACCGCCTCCACCCATTTTGTAAAATATTATGTTGTTGTGATAATGAACTTGTGTCCATTAGATGAAGATGGGTTTATTTTCCCTACCAATTCCAATCCCCACTGACAGAAAGGCCATGTAGTTGAATATGGATGGAGCTCCTGTGCTGGTGCATGTATAAGGTTGCCATGAATTTGACATTTCTGGCATCTCTTAACAAACTGGTAAGATTCTTGCTCCATGTGTGGCCAGTAATACCCTAAACGAAGGAGTTTCTTGGCTAAAGATAATCCACTTGAATGTGTACCACAAATTCCTTCATGGACCTCATGTAAAGCAGAAGCAGATTCGTTATGTTCTAAACAACATAAAAGAGTACCATTTAGGACTCGATGGTAAAGGGTGTCAGCAATAATGGTATGTTTTGTGGATTGGCGTATGAAGTTGCGCTTTTGGTTGCGAGAAAGATCTGGGGGTAAGATATTATCTTTTAGATAATTATAAATGTCTCCATAAATGGAAGATGGAGTACTATCCAAAAGGCTTATGGTTTGGGATTTGGGATTTGTGTAAGCAGGGTTTGACACTTGTTCCACAATAAATCAATAACAATCTTGTGTTTCAGGCATTTGTAGAAGAGATGCTATTGTGGCCATGGCATCTGCTGCTTTATTCTCTGATCTTGGTATCTGCTCAAATTTGATATCTATGAAGTATTTCTTTAGATCATCTACCAGTCTTTTGTATAAGATCAGTGTATCATCCTTGGTTTGGTAATCATTGTTGACTTGATAGATGATTAACTAGGAGTCTCCATACACCTGTAGTTCTGTGATTTTCCAGTCAATAGCCACTTTAATTCCAAGGATCAAAGCTTCATATTCTGCCACATTGTTAGTGCAACCGAAGGTAAGCCTGTAAGATCGTGGAATTGTGTGCCCAAGAGGTGTGACAAATAAAATTCCTGCCCCTGATCCATGTTTTGTGTAGGATCCATCGAAGTAGAGTTGCCATGGTTGCGTTGTAATATTGAGGATATCTGCATCAGGAAATTCCATGGTCATAGGATGCTAGTCTGATAATGGAGCTTCTGCTAATTGGTCGGCAATGACTTGTCCTTTGATAGCTCGCCTTTCAACATACTGAATGTCAAACTCACTGAGGAGCATGACCCACTTTGCCAACCTTCCTGTTAAAGCTGCTTTTCTCAGTAAATATTTGAGGGGATCAATTTTTGCAACGAGCTTGACAGTGTGAGTGAGCATATAGTGTCGCAATTTTTGTGTTGCAAATACTACTGCTAAGCATGATTTTTCAATGAAGGTGTAGTTTACTTCATGTCCATTGAGTGTCCTGCTGATATAGTATATTGCCTGTTCCTTCCCTTCTCTATCTTCTTGTGCTAGCAAGGCTCCTAAAGAGATATCTGTTGTTGTAGTATATAGCAATAATGGCTTGTCTTCACTGGGTGGCACCAAGATTGGTGGTGTCATCAAATAATGCTTGATTTGATTGAAAGTACTCTCACACTATTCATCCCATTTAAAAGACACATTTTTATGCAAAAGATGGTTGAATGGATGACACCGATCTGCTAGTTGAGAGATGAATCTTCTGATGGACTGTAGTCGGCCTTGTAGAGATCTCAATGTGCTGATATTCTTAGGAGGTGGCATTTCCATAATGGCTTTAACTTTTGTTGGATCTACTTCAATTCCTTTTGTAGAAACTATGTATCCAAGGAGTTTTGCTGATGTTACTCCAAAGGCACATTTCTTGGGATTTAATCTGACTTTAAATTTCTCCAATCTGTCAAATATTTTTCCTAGTATCTCAAGATGTCCTTCTCTGGTGTAAGATTTGGCTAAGATGTCATCCACATAGTCCTCCATGAAGGTGTGCATCATGTCATGGAAGATTATTGTCATAGCTCGATGGTATGTAGCTCCTGCATTCTTTAACCCGAAAGGCATGACGTTCCAGCAAAAGGTGCCCCATGGACATGTAAATGCTGTCTTTTCTTGGTCTTCAGGAGTTATTTTGATTTGATTGTATCCTAAAAATCCATCCATGAGTGATAGCATGTGATGGCTAGCTGTGAGATCTACAATCATGTCAATGTTTGGCAAAGGAAAATCATCCTTTGGACATGCTTTATTTAAATCCCTGAAATCAGTACATATTCTAATGGTGTGATATGGCTTTGAAACAAGTACAATGTTGGATATCCATTTCGCATAATCAATAGACCTGATAAATCCAACATCTAGTAGTTTCTTCAAATCATTTTTTACTAATAATGCAACATGTGGATGCATTTTTCTTAGCTTTTGTTTTACTGGTTTTGTGGCAGCTGGTAATGACAAGTGATGCATAATGAGATCTATATCTAAGCCTGGCATGTCAGAGTATGACCAAGCAAAATTGATGCATCTTTCTTCAAAGAATTTGATAAAATATGGTTTTTTTGTATCTGTCAGGGATGCTGCCAGGTGGAGTATTCTTGCTTTCTCTGCTGTGCCAATATCAATAGACTGTGTGGGTTCTATCAACACTGATGATCTTTCATGGTAATGTTGTGGGAGGATGTCAAGCCTTTCATCCTTTGGTGCCTCAATGAGGTTTTCACCATTGGATGCGTTCTTTGTTTTTACTATTTTAGGATCAAATACTGCCATAGATTGGTTTTCACCATTAGATCCATTTTTTATTTCCATATTTTTGCAACTGAAAGGCTTGGCACCCTCCTACCTAAAAGCATCATTAAAAGAAGTATTGTTAGACCAAGTATCAGATTTCTCACAGCAAAGGTAGTTAATAATAGCGGAGTCATTGTCAAAAATAAGGAGATTGATGGGGTGTTGGGGTTCCCATTCGATAAGCTCGAGATGCAGTAAAGGCAATGAATCATTAGATGGGTTGAGGTCAGCGATTGTGAAAGCTCGAATAAAAATGTCGTCCAGGTTGTTAATGGTAATGTCAAGGCCTACGAAGGTATTTTCTTCCACATCATTTATCTCAATTGATGTCTGTTCATCTTCACTTGAGTCATCAAAATTTTGTGTTTCAAAGATAATAGGATTAAAACTCGAGCTTTGACCCTCCTCACGTTTGGGGGTATACTTTTTGATGACGTCAATCTGAATATCTTCGTAGGAAACATCTGATAAGTTATCCCACTCATATTCATTTGAATCTATTTCAGAGTTATCTCTCATTTGCAGAATACGCTCCATAGTTTTATTGGTGATTTCTGCTCTTGCTTCTTCTGTGTATCCCAGTCTAGTTCTACCATTTTGCTGAATTGTGAGAACTTGGATCGGTTCCGTTACACTTTGTTTCCCTTGGTCAAGAGATCCTTGTTCTGTTGCATATCCTAGTCCAGTTTTATCCTTATGTTGGAGTGTGAGTGGCTGGATTGGTTCTGTTATGCCTTGTTTCCTTAACCCAAGAGGTCCATGTCCTGAATATCCCATCTTCTCTAGAATAGTTTTTCCCTTTCCATACTGATTTGTCTCTATGATATTACTTGTGGAAGTGGAAGCTTCCTCATCCCTATAAAGCCAATTTAGTAGGGCCTTATCTTCTGATTCTTCTTCTAAGTTCCCAGCTTTTACAAATCTGCCATCTAATACCGTTGTAGATTGTTCTGAATTTTGGGTGATTGTGGATGGCTGTCCATACGTTTGTAAGGAGGGTAACATTTGTGATAGATGAAATGAGTGTCCAACACCATATTCACTTATTCCTTCATCACTTATCTGTACTTCCTTGGTGAATTGATGTGAGAGTGGAGCCAATTGTTCTTCAACATTTGAAGGGTTAGATTGTGCTACCCTTATCTCTTGTGATTTTTGTTGTTTTGGAAGCCACTTGGATATGAAGCTTTGCTGTTGCTCACCATCTGATGTGCTAACTTCTCTATTGTGAGGTATTAATGTATCCTGAGATGTTTTCAATGTATGGCAAGCTTGAGTGTCATTATAGTCTGCTGTGATTGTTACCTCCTATCCATTGACGGGAAATTTTAGGCATTGATGATAGGTGGAAGGCACTACTTGCATATCATGGATCCAAGGGCGTCCTAACAGTATGTTGTATGTCAGTTCCCTATCTAAGACCTAGCAAACCACTTTTTGGACAATAGGTCCCACTTGAATAGGTAATATGATCAACCCTTTAGAGGACCTATCTTCTTCATCATATGCTTTGATTGTGATTTTTCATCTTGTATCAATGGCTTCATCTGAGTATCCTAGTGCACGAATCAGCTTCAAAGTACAAGTATTTAAACCAACCCCTCCGTCTATCAGGACACGCTTTACATGGTGTTTATGGATGAGGAATTCAATGTGAAGGGCAGAATTATGTGGATGGGTGAGTGATACATCATCATGTTCAGAAAATGAAAGGCAATGAGGTGTAGATAGATGTCCCACCATAGCTTGGAATTGACATACATCCAAATTGTTAGGTACCATGGTTGATACAAGAGCTTGTTCAAGAACCTCTTTGTGTGATGGGGAAATCTTTAAAAGTTCCAAGATGGATATTTGTGCCGGTATTTTCTGCAATTGATCGATGAGATTATATTGATTAGAGGGAGGATCCACAGATGGGGATGATATTGATGCTCCTTTCAATATAACTTTGATTGTGCCCTTGTTGTGGCATTAACTGGTTGGTACTCTTGTTTCCCTTTGAGTGTGATTACGTTAATTTGGTTTTCAGATTTGTCCATATGTTGTACCAAATCGGTAGATGTAATGTCCTTGTTCTGATTGATTTGATTGCATAACTCTTCATCCTCCTTGGCAGCAGAAAAACAAAGGATCGTTGTGTCATAAACATAACCGATGTTCTTACCTTTAGTGTTTGCGGAAGAGGATTCTCCCTTCTGATAATTGGGTAGAGGATTTTTGAACGTTGTATGATCTTTGTTTGTTTGGTGCCCCTCTACAAATACTTTCTTTTGATCTATGAGGTCTTGTACCGCATGTTTTAACTGCCAACAATTTTCAGTCATGTGGCCTTTATTTTGATGGTAGTGACAGTAATGTAAGTCATTCCACCATGATGGTTTGACTTGAGGGTCCCAATTTCTAGCCTCTTGTACTTGAATGAGTTTTTCATCTAAAAGTTCTTTGAGGACTGATTCCAATGATTGTCCTAATGGCGTGAATTTTCATTTATTGGATGGTCATTGGAATGATTGGGTTTTTGTTTCTCCACTGTTTTGATTATTTCCTTGATCACTACTTTGTTTGACATTAAGACCATTTTTTGTTTGTTTGTAGTGGTTGGCGTCAAGGTGAATACTGGTTTAAACGTGTGTGTATCAATCATGGTATCATATTCTTGTTCTTTTTCCAAAATCTTGGCTTTTCGTTGTTGTTGTTAGAGGAATTGTTATTGTTTGAACCTTCAATGAAGTGTTTGATCGTTCCTCTTTTGATTAGAGCCTCTTCGATTTTGAGCCCTTTTTCGATAACTTGTTCAAATGTAGATGGACATTGTAAGTCCAATCTGTAATTCATGTCATCTACTAAGTTATCAATGAACATCTCTATCTTCTCCTCTTCAGGAATAGATCTAGGGTATTTAGCAAATAGCCTTCTCCATCGTTGGAGAAAGGAAAGAAACTTTTCACCCTTTGCTTGTTTGGTGTTGTAGAGTTCTTTTAAGGTCACCCCATGTTGGATGTTGAATGAGAAGTGTGTTATGAACCTATTGATCAGTTCTTCAAAAGATTGAATCCCAGGTTCCAATTTAGAAAACCACTCCATGCAAGTGTTTCCTAAGCTTCTTGGAAATAATCGTAGTAAGTAAGAGTCCTCGTGTGCGAACTCTATGCTCATGGCTCGAAATTCCCGTACGTGATCAAATGGATCGGTTCTTCCATTGTATTTGTTGTACGTCGGGTATTCACAATACCGTGGAAATGGTATCATGTTAATGCTTGGATCGAATGGATAAGGGCAAATGTCTTGTAAGGAATATCTTTTTGTTGGCCCTTGTTGGATATTTTGGAACTGCAATTGTAATTGTTGGATTTATTTTGTCAAAGCATCTATTTGATTTGGATTTTCTATACTAGTTGAGTTAGGTGTGGTCATTTCTTTGAGTTGATTGACATCAAAGTCTTTAGGAAGCTTAGCACCCTTGTCAGCTAATAATAGAAGATACTTTTCCATATCTTGCTCTAACATCTTTTCCATAAATTTATGGAAATGAGGGTCTTGTTGAACTTTCTCAATTTCCTCTGTAGTTATTTCTTTCTCGTGTGAATTAGTGAGAGGATCAGTGTTGCTATATCATCCCCAAGGGTTTTCTTCAGCCATGGCTGCTATTCTTTCGTTTTGTTCTTGTTGTTGTCTTTGATATGCTGATCGTGTAAAAATAGGCATACAAACTTTTTACTCTAGACTTTGATCTTGGATTTTTGATTGGAAAAGTGTCAAGGTTTTTGATTTAAAATTTGATTTAGTCGTGTCTAGTTTCGTGATGGAAGGATGATAAAAATCCTTGATAGGGAAACTTTGACAGAAAATCTCAGATTTGGTAATAAGGACACTTTGCAAGATGTTTCAAGATCTAGGTGTAATGGTAAAGTTTTTCTTTTGTATGACCCAAGTGTTTTGGACTGTAAAAAAAATGTTTTGGACTGATGAAAACCTTGTTATCGATATGGGAAAACTGACAAATTGTCCTACCAACTCTCTATTTTTCTGACTTTCTGGAGCGCTAAAACAAAGACCTAAAGCGCTAAAATAGAGACCAGACGCGCTGAAACAGAGACTCTACGCGCTGAAATAGAGACCGGACGCGCTAGCACAGAGACTGTACGCGCTGGAATAGAGACCTGACGCACTAGAATAGAGACCGGACGCGCTGGAACAGAGACCCAAAGCACTAAAACAAAGACTCTAAGCACTGGAACAGAGACTGGACACGCTGGAACAGAGACCTGACGCGCTGGAACAGAGACCGGAAGCGCTGGAACAGAGACCTGATGCGCAGGAACAGAGACCGGATGCACTGGAACAGAGACCCAAAGCGCTAAAATAGAACCATGAGGTGCTAAGACAGAACTATCTTATTCTATGAAACTCACTTGGTCTGGTATCGTATTGTATGGCTGGTTGTGGGATGTATTCTGGACGAATTCTTTGACTGTGATTGTGGTGTTGCCTAAGAGCCCTTCTTTGATAGAATGCTTGTGAATCTAAGGGAGCTACAGCATAGTCATCCGTATAACCTCTAGAGAAATCGTGATACCTATGAATAAAAGTCCTATGTTGGAGTAGAACTTTCCTGCTTTGATATAGAAATCATTTGCTTTCTCAGAAGTTGTTTGTATGCAAGTGTTTTCTTTGGTTTTCTGATTCGTTTGACAAGAGATTTCTTGACAAACTTGGTGGATACCCAATCTCGAATCATGAGAATTCCACAAGTGTTTTGATTTTGATGATTTTTGTGATGATCTTATCTGAATTTAATGAGAGAAAACACAGCAAGCAAGAATAGAATGGTTGACTTTAAAATCCTAGAATCTAAACAGATAGTGTATGTTGTTAAGAATCAATGATTCTTCTTGATTTTCACTGGTTTATAACAGATAAGACACTTCAGATAGACTCACTCCTAGAGACAAAAGGTCATCGTTATATACTCGAACGACCCACAGCTTGGAATTGCGTCGACTCACATAGCCATGTCACCCCCTAAAGGGCGCCTGTGTTTTTGTCTTTTCCAGGTGCGTACTCAGAGTGACGGAAGTGGATATCGGATCCCCTGAGCAAACAGTCCTTGGAAATTATATGGTGAGTGCTTGAGGGTAGATTCTTCCCCGCCCCTGTACCACCAAGTATTACAATGTTTAGAAACTGACAAGCGTGCTTCTAGTTCTAGGTTCTTAGATAGGATTTCCATTCAGAGCGGCAAATGGATAAAGTCCCTCGAGAGACCTCCCAATCTTTAGAACAAAGATTTTGGGGATGGTTATCTTGCACACTTCCGTTGAAAAAGGGTTTCCCCAAATTCACATAAATTTTAAGTGGGTTGGAATACCACGGCTTTTGGCTGTCCCCACTTAGGTCGCTCCCGTAGGGTGAGTACTTTTTCCCACTATGGCAGGCCTGTCTAAAGGTTTTTTTAAAAAGCTTTAAAATGCATAAAGAAAAGTGAGTCTGGTATTCTGATGCACCCAGTAAAGGGGAGAGCATAAACCTATCACCCAATCACAGCAGAGAAATTGTTCTTTTTAAAACCCAAAAGACAAGTTAGCTAATCTATATGGAGATATTGCTCCACAACAGCATAATGTTCATTTTTAATGCCACAAAATAAATGTGAAGTTTCTATCCTAGGATTGATCAATTTTTATCCATTTCTATCCTAGGATTGGTAAATTTTATCCATTTCTATCCTAGGATTGGTAAATTTCATCCAAAATTAGACAGAAACAAAGTTTGGCTGCGGACACATCGGATCCAGATTTAAAAAAAATATTTTTAAGGATAGGGAAGCGGCGCGCTGAAACAGTTAAGCGGCGTGCTGAAACATAAACCAAGTGCGCTGAGATAGAAACCTGGTGCGCTGAAACATAAACCCGGTGCGCTGAAACAGAAACCCGGCGCGCTGAAACAGGAACCCGGCGCGCTGAAACAGACCACCGGCGCGCTGCAAAAGTCACGGTTCCGCGAAAACTTTCACGCCGATACCTGTAGGACACAATTTTTAAAAATTAAGCAAAATATGGGGTTAGGCCCCACAGTGGGCGCCAAAATGTAAGTGGAAGAATGGGATAAACACTCTAAACATGTTTCTACACTTCTAAATAAGACATTGCATCTAAGATTCGAAGAAATTAAACTAATTTAAACTAGAAATCTTCATAAATTTATCCTATTGCTCTCTAACTCTAAAGGATCTCTCTAATTTATTTTGCTCTTAGATTTAGAAGCTAATTAAACTGTTGAAATGACATTTAGAGAATGAGAAATGAACTAATTCTATTTCCTATGTGATTAAATATGCAAATCTATTGTAATGGCAGCCATGACTGCAAATGCTGGATGCTTGATTGCTGCTTGATGGATGCTGGATGAATGCTTGAATGCTTGAATGCTTGGAAAACCTGCAGAGTAAGATTACACAAATTGGGATCCATTTCCTGTAGCCAAAGAGTTGTATTTATAGCTTTCACGGTAGCACATTTGCACAGGGATACGGGATAAGGGGCTGTGATTCAATCTGAAGAATTGAATGGCATGGGATGAGAAGATGGAGCTGATCATGGAGGATTGTTCCTCCCCATGAAAACACCAGGCAAGAAGAGAGGGAGGATTGATGGAAGAAGATTGAGAGGACTTCCTGCAAGTTTGTCCCCGAAGCTCTTCCCGTGAATGGAAGTTGCATTAATTAGATTTAAAAAATCTAATTTTATTGGTGAGTGAATAGTGTAAATGATTTATGCATAAATTAAATATTTTTAGTTTATTTAATTTTAGCAAAAGAGGAATAAATAATTTAATAAATCAAACTATAGGATTTGTTTATTAAATTAAAATATTTGGAAAGTGATAATTAAATAAAAGATTTTTAGAATATCTTTATTTAATTAAGAAGAAATGTGATGAGGTAATTAAATAACACAAATTATTTAAGTTGTGTATTTAATTTTCAAGATATAAATATAAAAGAAGCAATAATGATAATAATTAAATAAAACAAGGTTTTTAATTTCGTTTATTTAATTAGGAGAGAAAATAGAAGAATTAATAATGAAATTAATATAAATAAATATTTCTATTTATTTATTAAGTAGATGAATTTAAGATAATTAATCAAATAAGTCGTATTTAATTAATCAGATTCTCCGGACCATTTTTAGGTGTCTACACATAGTTTCAGAGAAAGGTATCGAAGTGGATTTGGCCAAGGTCAATGCCATAATTGAAATTCCACCACTGAAGAATATTAGTCAACTACGGTCTCTACAGGGAAGGCTACAATCAATCAGGAGGTTTATCTCCCAATTAGCAGACAAAAGTCATCCCTTCAATCATTTGCTACATAAGAATGTCTTTTTCAAATGGCACTGGTACATTTTGACCAATTTTTTGATGACGGCCCGTCGAAATTTCGACGGGATGCCAGGCCAAAATTTTGACATTTCAAATGTCGTCGAAATTCTAATGCAATTATAGCGACGAACAACGGTCGGAATTTTGACGGGCCGTCGTCGAAAAATTGGTCAAAATGTACCAGTGTGGGATCAAGAATGTGAAACAAATCTCAATCAAATGAAAGTAATATCTGATGTCACCACCCATACTAATGCCACCTATAGAAGAGAGACCATTATTACTATACATTACAACAATTGAGATTTCTTTGGCTGCTCTTTTAGCATAGGAAGATCCTGCGAGAAAGGAATAGGCTATCTATTATATTAGTAGGACTTTAAATGGTTATGAGATAAATTACACCTTCATCGAGAAAGCGTGTTTGGTAGTGGTATTTTCTACTTAGTAGTTGCGGCATTACATGTTAACCCACATAGTCAAACTCATAGCAAAGATTGATCCATTAAAGTACTTACTCAACAAGGTTTCCCTAATAGGAAGACTAGCCAAGTGGGTCATGATCTTGAGTGAATTTGATATCCAGTATGTAGATCTAAGAGCCATCAAGGGTCAGGTGATAGCCAATTAGTTAGTCAAAGCTCCACTACTAGAAAATCATCCAATGAACATCGAGTTTCCTGATGCAGACGTTCTTACTATGACAACACAACAATGACTGCTTTATTTTGATGGGTCCTACACACAACGTGGGTCAAGCACAAGAATTCTGTTTGTTACACCTCAAGGGTCACATACCATACAAAATTCCTACAGACTCATATTTCCATGTACAAACAACATAGTTGAATACAGGGCATTAATCATTGGCATCAAAGTGGTAGTTGAATGGAAGATCATAGAGCTACAAGTATATGGAGATTCACAACTAATCATTAATCAGGTAAATGATGAATATCAAACCAAAGATGAGAATTTGATGTCATATAAGAAAATGATGGATGATTTCAAAAAGTACTTTGTAGATATCAAGTTTGAACAAATTCCAAGGGAAGAAAACAAGGTTTTTGATGCTATGGAGATAATTGCTTCTCTCTTACATATACCAAAAAAGTGAGGTCGTTATGAGTTTATGGTGGAACAAGTGTCTAATCCTGCTTATGATAATCCCGAATCTCAAACTATATGCCATTTAGTTTACATTGAATCCTAAATTTATGGAAAGACCTATGCTTATCTAAAACACAATATCCTTCCTCTTGATCTTTCTAGAAACCAAAAATGCAACTTCATCTGCCAAACCACATGATATACCTTAATTTATGACATATTTTACCGTCAAGGTCTGGATGGTAGTCTTCTTCAATGTCTAGAACATAATGAGTTTGAGATAGCCTTACATGAGGTTCATGAAGGTATTTGTGGAGCTCATTCAAGTGGACTAACCCTAGTGAATAAACTCCTTTGTTTGGGGTATTACTGGCCAAATATGGAGGAGTCTTTTCAGTTTGTTAAGAAGTGCCAAAAATGTCAAACCCATGACAACCTAATCCATGCACCAGCACAAGAATTGCAACCGTTCACTTGAACATGGCCTTTTTGTTAGTAGGGACTAGACCTAGTACGAAAGATTAATCCCTCTTCATCCAATGGACACAAATTTATAATCACAGTCATGGAGTACTTTACAAAGTGGATATAATTTGTTCCCTTGAGAACAATCACTGGAAAAAGAATTGTTCTTTCTTATTGAATTACCTCATTTATCAGTATGGCATTCCTTAGTCCATTGTCACAGACAATGGTAGATCTTTTATGAATCAGGATGTTCAGGAACTATGTGAAAGTTTTCATATCCAACATCATTTTTCAACCCCATACTATCCTCAAGGAAATGGCCAAGCAAAGGCCTCAAACAAAACTATTCTAAAAATCCTAAAGAAAATAGTCAATGAGGTTGGACGTGATTGGCACATTCAACTAAATCCTGCTCTATGGGCATACCATACTAGCATCAGAACACCTATAGGAGCTACACCATATGCCTTAGTATATGGATTAGAGGCCATCCTACCTATTTAGTTTGATATACCATCACTCTGTGTGTCACTGAAGGGAATCATTTCAGATCAAGATTATAGAGTGTCTAGACTTCAAGAGCTAGAATTATTGGATGAACATTGTCAACAAGCTATGGACCATTTAAAGACATCCATAGAGGATGTCTAGACATTATAGTCACAGAGTAAAACCTAGAGAATTTCAAGTTGGAGACTTGGTCTTAAAGAAAAACCCTTGAAATCAACAATACAAATAGAAGAAAGGGAAGTTTGAACCTAACTGGCTAGGTCCCTTTGTTGTTAAATAAGTCTATGGATGAGGAGCTTATCAACTATCTACACCTAAAGGGGATTTGTTTGATGAACCTATCAATAGTCTCCATCTCAGAAAATTCTACACCTAAATCATGTAGTGCATGGTTATGGTCAAAATGGTCGCCTCAATCAAAACCTGGGAAACAAGCGTCTTGGTGACAAAAAAAATACAAAAAAAATTAGAAAACAAAAAAATACAAAAAATAATAATCATAAAGTCTAAAAAAGTACAATAAAAACATGTAGTGAAAACCTAGAAATAGGTTCTACTTGTGATTTAAACTATGTTTTCCATCTATTAGATGCATGTCTTGGTCATTCACTTTCGTCATCATTCCACCTATCATTGAAAAGACAACCTCTTGTACATATCCTGGAAATGTGATTGTTTCTCACCCTAGCCTGGGGGAAAAATCCTAAACTCGTTGTGGGCAATAAAATTTGAGCTTAATCAAATAGACAAACAATAGTATGACACCGAAGCAAACAAAATGATCATAGGGAAACTCAACATTGAACATACATCAAACATCAAAACATTTCAAAAAATCAACCATCCATATCAAACAACTAAAATCAAATCAATCAAAACAACTCAGGATGGATGATATTTTTTTAATCATGATTTTAATGCTTTAGCTTGAATGTTCAAATGTTGTACTTTGATTCTTTGCTATCATTTCTTTGGAGCAACTTGATGATGTATTGAACTAGAGAAGCTAGGAAGGAGAATGGTATTTTCTTTGTTTGTTGTCTGTGAGTTGATCATTATTATTGTGTGAATTGTCGCGAGATGTGCTCTACAAAGTATCACTGATGACATTCCAAATTTGCATAGGAAAATGTTTGATTCTTGTCTATTTATGCAAGAAATGCTTAGGTCATCTTGGTTTAATTATACCTAGATGCTTGTGTTAACTTGCAATATCAAAAATCATGAAAGTAGTACTCAGGTCATCATTGGTCTAATTATACCATTCATGCTTGTACTCATTTTCAACATTTTAAAGGCTCAATGATGATTAAAAAAGCATGATAAATGGATTGTTAAGATGACAAATTTAGCATATGTAGATTTGCATGGTTAAATTAGATTACATTTATGTTAGTTTTGCATGTACAAAGTAGTTTATTCCAAAGGTTGGTGGAGATCTCAAAAATAATGTTACCTTTTATCATTAATGGATTGAGTATACTTGACATTAACAAAAAAACATCATCATTATCATGTAGTTGCATGATCATTAGCATTTCATACATTGGAGGACATTATTATATCATTTACTCATTCATACATTCGATCATATATTTGCATTTATCCTATCATATTTTTTCATTTGTGCATCACATCATATAATAGCATAAGAAAAATATTTAAAAAAATCATTTACATAGTTGAATTTTCATTAATGTTATCATATCATACATCATACATTAGAGGTATCATCATATTGATCATTCATTCATCCATTCATTATATCATATAGTTACATTTGATATACCAAAAATAAAAGTGCATCATATCCCATTTGCATCATCATGTCATATATCATAGAAACATCATATCAAAAATCATACATATAGTTGCATTATCATATCATTCGTGTATATACATTATCATACATATATCAGTCTATGTAAATACTACATGAACCATTCATCCATACATCATCATTATAAGCATAATCACATTTAACATCATAAATAAAATATCATAAAATCATAACACATTATCATGATCATAGATTGCATCCATATCATCATCATATAAAACATCACATGGCATATAGAACAAGAAATTAAATGCATACATCATAGGAATTCATCATAGACATCCATCATAGAACCATATAGAACACATATAGATCGATAAATCCGTTGCATATCATATAAATCTCAAAAATCATAATGTCAAGTATACAATGATGTCTGAAATGTAAAGAGATACAACATCAAAATGGCCATGAATCAAAAATCGGAGTATACATCATGTCTCAAAATAAATAAGGGAATCCAATCATGAAGCTATGTGTTGCTAGCCCAAGATGGTGCAAACATCTTTGGACCAGTGCCTCCCCACCAGACATACTTGGATCTCTTATATCTCTCAAACGAGGTTGTGTCACACTCCTACTGTTAGTCCTAGAATGAGTCCTCTCATATTGAGACTGAGCATAACTAACTCTCTACTCTGTAGGAACTACATCATGGTATCGACCTCTATAGTACTCAACCTCACAAACCACACAAGTAACCTCTCTCATATAATCAGCTATGGAGGTACCCTCAGCTACTCTCTATAGTCTATCTGCCAATCCTTGTGCCCGCTCTGCAATCTCTCTAGTTGCATCTCTCTCTACTATCCAACAGGCTATCTGTGCCTGTGTAGTTGTCAATTGTGCATGTACCTATGAGAGAGCCTATGCATGAGCTTGAGCCTATGTCTGTATCTAGGTTATTGTCTAGGTTAGTAACCCTTGAGCTTGTACCAACTACCCCTATAGTGTCTGCACCTGAACCTATAGGCTTGCAATGTGGGTTTGCTACGATTGGGAGGGTACTCCAATCCGCACATGCTCTCTACTACAACTACCAATGATCACCTCTTATGAGGCACCTTGAAGTATCTCACATCAAATGTCGGGCCTCCTCCACCCTCATCTCATCCTCCACCCTCATCTCCTCCTCCACCATCATCTCCTCCACCATCCCCATCTCCATCTCCATCTCCCTCATCATCACCATCTCCATCTCCATCTCCCTCATCATCATTACTTCTCTCCACATCCTCCTCCTCCTCCTCCTCCTCATCTCTCAAATAATTGGATACTGAGCATACTCCTTAGTAATTGAAGCCTCAATGATATTAGGATAAATCTCCCAAATAATGGTCAGTAGACCCTGGTACTCCTGCACTATAACATCATAGGATAAGAAGGGTTCCCACTCAATGACATCCACCTAACATAGTCCATAATGTGCAACACCCTGAGGCATGCACTGTAGTCTTTCATACTATCTAAGCACCCTCCTTGAAAAAAATATCTCAATGATGAAACATGTCCTACCAATCAAGTACATGGATTGGCATAAGTATGGAATCTCCATATCATCATTCGGCCACTGCTCACAACCAAGATAGGGTCACCATGTAACTGTCTCTGCATCATCAAGGACTCTCCTCCAATGCTCCAGTTTACCCATTCAAGGCTGAGTAACTAGACCTACATATGCATGAACGTATGGCCTCAGGGTAGGTCGTTGTCTGACTACAACTAGATGAGTGATCACTATATGATCCCACACCCACACCTGAAGTAATGTAACTCTGGAAGAAAAATTGGCCCCTCTGAGGTAGACCACCTAATGCAAATCATGATATAGATGAGAAAGCATGCACATACCCCATGCATATCTAGTACCATGGATGATCATACTCTCAAAAATCCAACCCCACCTAATTGAAATTCCCTTTGACTTGCAATCAGGACAAAGGAACCCTCCAATGAAACTAGCAAGTACCGATGGAAAGGTAGCATAGGAATCAACCATCTCTCACCATAGAATCGTGTATCCACAAATCCTATCATCCTGAAAAACTCAGCACAGTGCAATAGTCCCAACCTACTCAGTAGAATCATAAACTACTAGCTCCCCAATAATAGGTATCCATAAGATCCACCATACATCCTTTGGGTTCACTGTCATCTCTCTAGTGGAAAAATGAAATGTATTATTCTCACTATACCATCTCTCTGCTAAGGCTGTCAATAGTACCTGATTAATCCTAATCGGGGGCATATCTAGAAGAGAAGACAATTCACATTGTGTAATAAGGTCAGTTTCAGACTGTATCAACTGAAGTATCAAATCAAATGTCCTAGGAAACCACTCTTGGATCTGTAAGTTCGTCAAAGGCTCTTATCATAACAAAACATCAAAAATTAGTA
The DNA here is from genome assembly GCA_007258455.2 of Sequoia sempervirens. NCBI lineage: Eukaryota > Viridiplantae > Streptophyta > Pinopsida > Cupressales > Cupressaceae > Sequoia > Sequoia sempervirens. The sequence continues at coordinate 145,907,166 of VDFB02000013.1, forward strand.
ATATTTATCAATTAATCAAACATCAATCAACCCATCAAATCTAATCAGCTCTGGTGAGACTGTGATCAAATCTCATGAGAAACTATCATTGATCCTCACCTATCATGAGGACAATCATCAATTTATCATTGATCCTCACCTATCATGAGGTCAATCATCATTTTATCCTATTCATCCTCACCTATCATGAGGTCAATCATCAGTTTATCCTATTGATCCTTGCCTATCATGAGGACAATCAACAATTTATCATTGATCCTCGCCTATCATGAGGTCAATCAATCAGTTTATAATTGATCCTCACCTATCATGAGGTCAATTATCAACAATCAATTATTAAATCTCACCTATCATGAGATCAATAGAAATCAAACCTATTAGGATCATCAATAAACATCAACAATGAAATCAAATTTCAGGCTGATGTGATAAAAAATTATCAAAATCATGGAGTTTACTAACAATTTACATCTTTCTGACTTCAAAGCACTAAAATAGTGATTCAATGCTCTAAAAAATTTAATGCGCCATTAAAAATCATCAATGCGTCAAAACAAGTGGTCATTGTGCTAAATTAGCTTATGCTCCATTTCAAAACCTCTATGCGCTATTTCAGGAGACCAAAGTGTTGATTGGATGGATGTGCCATTTTAGGGTCCCTATGCGCTAATCTAGATCACCTACGTGCCATTTTTGTCTATGCACTAATCTAGGAGTTCTATGTGCCACTTTATCTATCCTAAACGCTATTTTGGCCTATGTGCTACAACTACCTATCTATACGCTACAAAATCTTATCAATGAACTAAAATAGAAAGTGAATGCACTACATCAGTGTGTGCATGAACTAAAATACATAAAACTAAATTCAAATGACATAAATGTGTGAAAATTGAAATGAACAAATTACAAGGAGGTTTTTGGGGTACCTATTGGAGGTCTGTATGTGACCGAGCAGTTGTGTCATCCCATGCACTCAAAACGGTGAGTGTGGTATGGAATAACCATTTTTGTCCAAATGCTAAGCTTGCTCTCACTCTCAAATTTCAAACTCACAATGCACAAATGAATTTGAAAATCCACCTTTTTAGCTTTTTATAGAATGATTAAGGTGGGATTTTTGGTGGGATTTAATTATTTTATTTTCCAAGAGGCTTAATTCATCAATTTCACATTTGGTGGACTATACATCATTTTAAGGGACATAAATCGATTTTGCATCATTGAAATTGAAAATATTTATCAAATCATTAAAAAATCATAAAAATTTGAAAATTTTCCAAAAAAAATCATAAATATTTTGAAAATTTTCAAAAAATCCAAAAAATAAAAAAATTCATCAACTTGTCTCCCGACGGGGCATATATCCATCATCACCTGAAAATCAACATCTAGGGCATACTGAAAAAATTTCGTCAATACTAGCAGTAGCAACAAAAATGTTTTTTGAAGCAATGCGTAAACACATCACTTCAAAGAGGGGCAATATATACACCTAAAGTTTTTTTGGATAAATCTGATTAATTAAATACATTTATTTGATTAATTAACCTTTAATTCATCTACTATTAAATAATTTTTTATTTTATTTATATAGTTCATTTCTTTAATTCTTCTATTCTATTTGCATTCTTCTAATTATTTATTCCCTCTTAAGCACTATGATGATGTAAGCATTGCGACTCTTAAAATACCAATCTAGAGAATGAGATGATGCAAGATGCAGGAATCTAATGATATATGATAATTGCTAAAATGATATGATGTAATCTTGTAGATGAAAATGACATAAAATAGATAAAATAAACTAAGATGCAGCTATATGAAGAGCCATGATTATAAAACTAAGATGATTCTAATATGATTCTACAATGATGATTGCTATTTTTCTAAATATGATAGTTGCTCAAATGCTTCTAATGTTATTTCTACAGAGTAAGATTGCATAAAGTTGGGATCCATTTCCTATAGAAAGAAGCTATATTTATAGATTCCCGACAACATATTTGTGATGTGGCAGTAGGTAATGGTCTAGATTTTATTTGAAAGATTTAATGGTGAAGGATGAAGAAGCCAAATAAGATTATGGAGATTGTTCTTTCCCATAAAAACATTTTTCTAGAGGATAGGAAGAATCAATGGAAGAAGATGAATAATTTTTCCTATAATTTTTCTCTAATTTGTCTCCAAAGTTTGTCCTTGAAGGCTGAGTTGAATTAATTAGATATGAAATATCTAATTTTGTTAGTGTATAATGATGAGTGAAAATAGGAAATAGTTGTAGAAATATGTCTTAATTGAATATTTGGATTTATTCAATTTAGGAAGAAATTGGAAATATTCTATTTAGAGGAAATTGAAATATTTAGAAGAGATACCAATTATTAAATAAAACAAATATTTGAAATTGTTTATTTAATAAAAGATGGATAATGATAATTAAATAAGACTATATAATTTAGTTTATTTAATTAAGAGGGAATAAATAATTAAATAATACAAACTATTGAAGTTGTGTTGGAGCTTTTAAAATTCTTGTGACTTTTCTCGTTCTCCATGTATCTAGTCTACCTTTGAATAAACCATTGTCCCCATAGGTGAGTAGGATTTATCCTCTCGAGGCTTCAAATGTTCTAATCTGGCATTGACTAGTTTTTGCCAGTTCTTGGTTCTTTAAGTCACTCCTCAAGCCATTATTTACATCTATTTACTGCCCCCCTTTGGTTAGCCTACCAGTCACCCAATCCATTCGCCAAAGCTACTAATTTCCTAAGTCAAGGTTTTAATTTTCCTGATGACTTAAGCTTAAGTCATCAGTCTGCAGGGGTCATGACACCAACGAACTAGCCAAAGCCTTTCATTAAATGCTAACTATGTTGTATGTAGGTTTTTGAGATTTGAGGATATTGGAGATTATCTAGATCGTACCCCACCAGCTCGTGGACTTAAGGTGCCAACCAGTTATTTAGTGCGAGGTTGAAAAAATGGAGACATGTGTCTTATGCAGATGTGGGGCCCAACCTCCACTAACAAGCTCATCGTCCATGGCTTTAGACTGACGACTGAGATCCAAAGCAAGGGTCAATCTCCACTATTCCCCGTTGACTCATAGAGTAAAGATGAAGGTTGTTTAAAGGCCGCAGGGTCAACGAGATTGAGAAACATGGCTCAAACCTTTTAGTTTGCATTATGTGTGGGACCCGCTGACAAGGAAGTGCATGTCCAAGATGGATTAATGTTATTGGTCGAATAAAAGTCAGCAACACTTTGTTGGATTTCAAACCCAGTCAACCCAGCGAGAACCATTTGATCTACCAACTCTTTAGGAGACTAGTGGGCAATATTCAAAGTTGGAAAATGGCATGTGGTAGCCATTTTATTATGCAACAGAGTGAAGCATTAATGAATTATTTCTTGCTTGTGTGATCAAGTTGATCTCAATTCATGTGGAGATGTAATTGTTGGCAATCATGAAGGGTGATCCATAGATTCCCATGCGGCTCAGATTCAATGGTGCTAGTACATACACCACCAAATTTCCATGTTTGCGCATGTGTTTTTACTGAAAATTGATGATGGTTTCCATTGCCTTGCATGATAAATATGGGAGGAATTAACTGCTAATTGTGTCATTCATTTCTAGTAGTTAGAAATTTTTTGAGTTGAGTCAGGTTGAGCTTGAGTGATTTTCTAATAGAGAAAATGAGCGAGGCAGTGAGAAGGTCTACTCACTTGAGCTCTCAAAGGCTCAACTCTACTACTCATGAAGGTGCCTCAGTTGACAAGACTAGGCTTATTCCCATCATATGTAGCAGGAGGCTAGAATTCCAGGACATTGTTGCTCAACCGATAGATGATAAAGACAAGCAACAAGTGCATTCTATTACTAGGGTTGACGGGAAGATAAGGTATGGGCATGGCTCCTTTAGGCGTCAAAATTCACCCATTGATCTTATGGAAAGCTAGTTGGATAGCGAGACTGAGACAAACCCCAATTACCAACAATATCTCTCAACTTTGGTAAAAAGTCTGGCCCCAGGTGAGGAGGTTATGTCTATCCCTCCACTGGTTGTTAAGAATCCAAGCAGGTAGAATGGCACTATGATGAACTCAGACGAGGATGAGGAGGAAGTTGAGGTTTCATCTCCCTCTCTAGAAATGACTCAGAGTGGGCGTGTGTATCATGGTCTTGGTACTAGTAAAGGCAAGGTGGCTGGTCGATAAAGAATTGCCATGTGGGATGGAAAATTTTGGCTATGATGTGTTACTGCGGCGGGTAGTCTCTTCTTCGACATATGTGTCAATTACATTTTGGGTTTGGCATTGAATGTGTGCCCTCGTGGTGATATGGACATCTGATTTGGTGTGTGCTTGGTGGTAAAGGAAAACTTTGGCGAGCCTTTTCATTTTCCCTTTTTGGTTGGTGGCTGTATTTTTTGGTTATTCCTTGTTTTCAACGTGTTCCTACAAGGATAGTACGAGGAGGTGTGAAATGCATATTGAAATTGGAATGAAATGAATTTTGGGTAGTCTCTTCTTCGGCATATGTGTCAATTACATTTTGGGTTTGGTGTTGAATGTGTGCCCTTGTGGTGATATGGCCATCTGATTCGGTGTGTGCTTGGTGGTAAAGGAAAATTTTGGTGGGCCTTTGCATTTTCCCTTTTTGGTTGGTGGCTGCATTTTTTGGTTATTCCTTGTTTTCAACGTGTTCCTACAAGGATATTATGAGGAGGTTGAAATGCATAGTGAAATTGGAATGAAATGAATTTTTGTTATGAATTTTCATTTGAGTTGGTGGCTTGTTCACTCCCTTGTCTATAAAAGGGAACTCATGGTTCATTTGCAAAGGGGGGATATTGAAAATATATGGTCGGGTGAATTTATGGTTCGAACAATAGGTTTATAAGAAGATAGTGAATAGGGCATTTGTTTGGTTTTGAGCCCTGATGAATATATGTACAAATTTCTTAATTTGTTTCATAGTAATGACTAGTATTGGTTTTGAAGCATATTTTTGATACATTAACTCTCCTCCAAGTGTAAGTCATTGTAAATTTTAAGTGAAATATCAATGATATTAATATTTATCTACAAACATTTGTTTGAATGTATGTCTCTAGTTTTTCTTTGAATAAAGTAATCAATTAAAATGGTTGAATGGATTCATAATTTTACAGTAATTTCTAAAGGATTTGATAGGGAGTTATGTTTCAGGAGCATGAGTTCTATAAGACAAACTCATTATAAGAATAGTCAATTTTACCAAGGTTAAAATTGTTTATATGTTTTTGATCTTTATATATGTGACTCCTCTACCCAACATAGCTAGGTACTAGTCTATTCCAAATATTTGCATAAAGAGTATATCAATTTTTCACCTAGTAACCGACTTGAAGTTAGAATTCATATTCATTTTTTTTCAGAAAATTCTTTAACTCTGAGGGTGTGTATTTAGTGATAGTTGTAAGAAAGACTTTTCTTTGATGAATGGGTAGCAATTACTTCAAGATAAGCTAGTCTTGTAGTAATCCATTGCATAATTACCTTTTCGTCAGAGTTAATCTATCAAGAATGAAGTGTTCTATAAAGTATTGATCAAAATGAACACAGTAGGAATACCCTCCTTGGTTCCATAGAGCCTAAAGTGTAGAAGATCTCAGTCTCTAATGGAATCTTGTTAGTTGGCCATTCATTACAACTAATCTTGATTATAGGAACTAGCTATTCCTTAGATATTTCTTGGGTGTAGTGGAAAACACCAACAAAATGGTGAATCTGCTGGGGATTTCTCATTCTCCAAAGATGTAGATACAAAATGCAGAGTCAAATGGTGATGAAGATTTGAATATTTAGTTTAGATATTGTTGAATTCTTGAACCTAGTATACAATTTGAGTGTAGTAGGCATTGAAGGATCCGAACGTGACTCTATTGTGGTAGATAGTGTAGAACCTATCCTATTTTGCAAGGAAACTTCATCTCATTTGAAGTTTCATCCTCTAAAAGGAGGTGGCGACTCTAACTCAAAAGAACCTATTCAAGCGTACATCAATCTCTCAGATTTGTGTCATTAATGCCAAGAGACACTTCACTGCTGCCAATATACAAGTACTCCTGTAGAATTTGAGAGAATTTTGAGCATATTACAGATAATATCATAATAAATTTCCAGTGATTGACATGAAAATGATTCCATAATAAGTTATTTAGAACTAGATCAGGGAATATTCAAGAATTTTAGCATGCTTCATATGTAAGTTGAAATTTATGTATTAGAGTACAAGGAGCATGTCATATTGTAGATCTTAGGCAACATTTGTATGGGATACTTATGCTAGGAGCTTGGGATCATATTTGTAAAAGGAATTGAAGTAGTATTGTATAAATTGCATAAATATTTTAAAATTCCTTTTGAAGAATTAGGGGTAAGTTGTCAATTTGTGCCATATGGTACAAATATGGACAAAGGCATACAAATCAAGCAGTCTTGGGCCCATCAAGATGGATTTTGTACTGATAGATATAGAGCTATTAGCTTTGACAATATTTGTGGCTATCCAAATATTGTACCATTCAAGATCAGGGATAGGATACCAAAGTTCAATGGTGAGAAATCAAAATCAACAAATAAGCCTGTGCAAGAACTTGTAGATGTGATGGGTGATTATGAAATTAATTTTGAAGATATGGTGATGAAGCTTTTTGTTCAATCACTGAAGGGAGATGCAAGAGACTGGTTCTCCTTTTTACCTGTTGCCTCTGTACATTGTTGGGGTGAACTTAAGGCTACTTTTTTGGAACAATTTGGTGAAAGGATCAACCCAAGTATGGCAAGGAGAAATTTCATGGAAATATCTAAAGATAGAGAAGAATTGGTCCTTTCCTTCAACCTTAGATTTCACAAAGTTGTAAGGGAAATTATTATATATTTAAGACCAAATGATGTAGAATGTTTGGTTGTATATTTGGGGGCATTTGATAGGAAAGTGAGCTTCCTATTAAGAGACAAAGAACTAGTTACATTATAGCAAGCTTACCAGGAAGCTGTAAATATTGGGAATAATTTGAAGTACTCAATTATGAGGAGACATGCAGTGACTAGCGCAGCTAGCTCTAATAGTATTTAGGAAATTCAACCACTTGTCAACCTGAAAATAAAGATTTTCATCAGGAAGAGGAATCTTTAAATATTGTACTTACATCATTTCCAAGATATCCAAAGAAGAAACATGCATCAACTTATAATCAGCCATGCAGAGGAAAGATGGACTTGATGTTATCTATTGGGAAATTGTATGAAATAAAGAGACATATAAATGAGTCACCATATGACTTGTTTTCAATATTTTTTGATATTTTGGTGGAAATCCCCATAGATCTTAGGCCTAATGAATTGATGTGTATTAACCTATTTTGTGAAGCCTACAACTTAGGATCAAGCCAATGGCCTGAGGATGTGAAGCCTCAAAGAATTGATCAGGTAGTAGACTGGATAAGTATGGTCAAAGAGGTTGAGCATGGTCGTGTGCCTCCCATTGTCTCCCAAAATGCAGATAGTGATTGTCACAGTGAGGAAGAGTAGGGATTAACATTAACAGATCGAAGAGAACCATTAGGTTCTAGAAAATTAACTGTTGAATGTTGTCATTTCACAAGTAGTCTAGAGGCAGATGCACCTAGCAATGATGAGTGTGAAGAAACATAATGTGAGATCAAGGAGGTCATATCTAGCTACTTCCCTCTAGATGTCTTGAGCCATGAGCCTATGTAGGAAATACATGAAAATACACAAATGGATCCTACATGAATCAATCTTGTGTCACTTGGTAACAAGGTTACACTTGGTGTTAATGACAGGGCACAAGTAAGGAGTCAGAAAGGTGAGATGGAATCTGAAAAATCTTCAATTGAATATGATTCCTCTTATGAACTAGAGATATAATCCATGGCTTCTAGTAACGGGTATGTTAAAATCCTTGAAGGGATCTGCTTTTTAGGTAGTGAATAATTTTCCTCCATGTGTGAAGAATGCTCAGAGCATGGATCAATTGTTTTAAGCACAAGTGATGTAGAGGATAGTGAATGTGTTTCTCTCTACTCCTCAAGTGACTATACTAATTTTGAGTGCTTGGAAGACCAAATTTAAGGGATCTTTAATGATATAGATGATGAGATACATCCAATTATCTTCAAGATATGGAAAAAATATGTATTCGATGAGTCCACATCTAAAATTTAGGGTACAGAGGATGATGTTTATTGGTGTAGAAGTAATCCTCTATTTGAAGACAATTCTGATGAATACTTGTCAAATATTACTAGCACATATTATGGAAAGGACGTACACAAATGTCAAGGTGACACTGCTTTTGAAAATGTCTGCCCTAATTTAATTATTTTCCAATTGAAAGGAAAATCCAGTGACACATATGTTGACATAATTGTCTCCCAACATGGGGTTGAACAAGTGGCCTATGATGGGAATGTTGAAGCTAATTCAAGTTTGTTGGCACTCAGGGATGGTAATGTCTCATGTATTGAAAATAAATGTGATGACAAGGTTAAATGTGACACTGTTGTCAATGGAGGTATAGGTGCTTGTGATTATTCTATTACAACAACTAACATTGTGTTTGAGAAGAAGGTTGAATTACCACCAGCCTATGATCCACATCGCAGTACGAGGCAGGATATGGAAGAAAACTTCCTCTTCAATAACCAAAGGACTAATCAGATTGAGTGCACGAATTCTCAAGTGGCATCATGTCATGTTAAAGAGGAGCATTGTGTTGATCTAGCACATATATTTGGTCCACATGATGAGAAATATGGAAATATAGATAATCAATGGGACTATGCTAGTCGGTATGAGGCCGTAGTTGAGATTTTTGCAGATACTTCTTACCTTCTTGATATGATTATGGAATTTCTTTCACCCACTAAAGACAATGTTGATGAGATATGCATGGAGGGAATGTATGGTTCTATCTTCCTTTTCCCTGAACTTGTGGAAGAATCCCCAGATGTAAGCCATAGTGCTTATGAAGTTTTTAAATTTGATGAACAACTTAGGTGTGATGTTACAGCTCATTATGGTGCAGAATATGAGAGTTTTTTTTTTCAATCCAATTTGATGAATCCATGATGGGGAAGGATGCCTTTAGCAATTTATTTTCAGATGTTATGGGAAATACTAATTGTGATGATGCTAGCTACCTGGAATTACACAACATTCTTGAAAATTCACCGCCGGTCAAACAAACTAAGGTGTTTGACAGAGGAAAGAAGCCCACAAATTTTTGGGGGCCTTGGGCCTCCCATTTGAGGATCGAAGCAAATGGTTCATATGAGGCTTTTGAGGTTGATTACATTGTATTACTTGTAAATATTGTACACAGGGTTTGGTTTGTTTTCTTTTGGTTGTGTTTGCTTGCCTTGTCTGAGTAAACTTCTCTTTCGGTTTCCTGCCCTAGTCTGCTTCACTTGAGATTTTGTTTCTCGCCATACCCACTGGGGGTATGCATCCCCAAGCATGATCCACTGTTGGAGCTTCTAAAATTCCTGTGACTTTTCTTGTTCTCCATGGATCTAGTCTTCCTTTGAATAAACCCTTCTCCCCATAGGTGAGTAGGGTTTATCCTCTCGAACCTTCAAATGTTCTAATCTGGAATTGACTAGTTTCTACCAGTTCTTAGTTCTTTAAGTCACTCCTTGAGCCATTATTTACATCTATTTATCGGTCCCCTTTGGTTAACCTACCGATCACCCAATCCATTCACTAAAGCTACCAATTTCCTAAGTCGAGGTTCTAATTTTACCAATAACTTAAGCTTAAGTCATCAGTGGCTTAGCCAAATCCTTTTAGTAAATGCTAACCATGCTATATGTAGGTTTTTTGAGATTCAAGGATATTGGAGAAGATCTCATTTGTACCCTGCTAGCTCGCGGACTTAAGGTGCTGACCAGTTATTTAGTGCAAGGTCAGTGAAATGGAGACGCATGTCCAATGCGGATGTGGAGCCCAACCTCCACTACCAAGCTCGTTGTCCATGGTTTTAGACCAATGGTCGAGATCCAAAGCAAGGGTGAATCTCCACCATTCCATGTTGGCTCGTGGAGTAAAGATGAAGGTTGGTTAAAGGCCATGGGGTTAGTGAGATGGTGACACGTGGCTTGAACCTTTCAGTTTGCATGATGTGTGGGACCCATTGACAAGGATGTTGGTGTCTGAGATGGATTAATGTTATTGGTCGAAGACTAGTTAGCGATGCTTTGCTAGATTTCATACCCAATCAGCCCGAGGAGAACAGTTTGTTATGCCAACTCTTCAGGAGATCAGCAAGTAATATTCAACGTTGGAAAATGGAATGTGGTAGCCGTTTTATTATGCAATAGAGTGAAGCATTAATGAATTATTTCTTGCTTGTGTGATCAAGTTGATCTCAATTCATCTGGAGATGTAATTGTTGGAAATCATGAAGGGTGATCCACAGATTCCCATGCAGCTCAGATTAAACGGTGACAGTACATACACCACCAAATTGCCATGTTTGCGCATGTGTTTTTACCGAACATTGATGATGGTTTCCATTGCCTTGCATGATAAATATGTTGGGAATCAATTGCTAATTGTGTCATTCATTTTTAGCAGTTAGAATTTTTTTGAGTTGAGTTAGGTTGAGCTTGAGTGATTGTCTAATAGAGAAAATGAGTGAGCCAGTGAGAAGGTCTACTCACTTGAGCTCTCAAAGGCTCGACTCTACTACTCATGAATGTTCCTCGGTCGACAAGCCTAGGATTATGCCCACCAGATGTAGCGGGAGGCAACAATTCCAGGACATTTCTACTCAACTAGTAGATGATAAAAAGTAGCAAATAACTAGTGTATTCTATTACTGGGGTCGACAGGAAGATAAGGTATGAGTATGGCTCCTTTGGGCATCTAAATTTTCATATTGATCTTACGAAAAGCTAGTCGGATAGAAATACTGCGACAAACCCCAATTACGAACAATATCTCTCAACTTTGGGAAAAACTCTAGCCTCAGGTGAGGAGGTTTTGTTTGTCCCTCCACTGGTTGTTAGGACTCCAAGTGGGCAGACTGGCACTATGATGAATGCGGATGAGGATGATGAGGAAGTTGATATTTCATCTCCCTCTCTGGAAATGACTCAGAGAGGGAATGTGTATCGTGGTCTTGGTATTGGTAAAGGTAAGGTGGTTGGTTTATAAAGAATTGCCATGTGGGATGGAAAATGTTGGCTTTGATGTGTTACTGTGGTGGGTAGTCTCTTCTTCGATGTACGTATCAATTACATTTTGGGTTTGGTGTTGAATGTGCACCCTCGTGGCGATATGGAAATCTGTTTTGGTGCATGCCCAGTGGTAAAGGAAAATTTTGGTGGGCCTTTGCATTTTCCCTTTTTGGTTGGTGGCTACATTTTTTGGTTATTCCTCATTTTCAATGTGTTCCTGCAAGGATAGTATGAGGAGGTGTGAAATGAAGATTGAAATTGGAATGAAATGAATTTTTGTTATGAATTTGCATTTGAGCTTGTGGCTTGTTCGCTCCCTTTTCTATAAAAGGGAACTCATGGCTCATTTGCAAAGGGGGGATTTTGAAAATATCTAGTCAGGTGAATTTTTGGGTCGAACACTAGGTTTATAAGAAGATAGTGAATAGGGAATTTGTCTAGTTTTGAGCCCTGATGAATAAATGTAAATGTATTAATTAGTTTCATAGTAATGAATGGTATGGGGTTTGAATCATATTTCTAATACATTAACTCTCTTGGTGTAAGTCATTGTAACTTTTAAGTGAAATATCAATGATATTATCATTTATCTTCAAACATTTGTTTGAATGTATGTCTTTGCTTTTTCTTTGATTAAAGTAATCAATTAAAATGTTTGAATGGAGTCATAATTTTATAGTAATTTGTAAAGGATTTGATAGGGAGTTATGTTTTAGGAGCATGAGTTCTATAAGGAAAATTCGTTATAAGAATATTCAATTTTACTAGGGTTAAAATCACTTCTATGTTTCTGATCTTTATATATGTGACTCTGTGGCCCAACATAGCTAGGAATTGGTCTATTCCAAATATTTGCATAAAGAGTATATCAATTGTTCACCTAGTAACCGATTTGAATTCATAATTCATATTTAGTTTTTCAAAAAATTCTTTAACTCTGAGGGTGTGTATTTAGTGATAGTTGTAAGAAAGACTTTGCTCTGATGAATGGGTAGCAATTACTTCAAGATAAGCTAGTCTTGTAGTAATCCATTGCATAATTACCTTTTCATCAGAGTTAATATGTGAACAATTAAGTGTTCTATAAAGTATTGATCAAAATAAAAATAGTAGGAATACCCTCCTTGGTTCCATAGAGCATAAAGTGTAGAAGATCTTAGTCTCTAACTTAATCTTGTTAGTTGGCCATTAATTACAAATAATCTTGATTATAGGAACTGGCTATTCCTTAGAGATTTCTTGGGTGTAGTGGAAAAAACCAACAAGTTGATTGTTTAATTAAGAGAGAATAATTAGAAGAATGTAAATAGAATAGAAGAATTAAAGAAATTAACTACATAAATAAATAATTTTATTTATTTAACAGTAGTTGAATTAAAGGTTAATTAATCAAATTTATCCTGACCATTTTTAGGTGTATACATTTTCCCCTCTTTGAAGTTATGTGTTTACATATTGCTTCAAAGAAATTTTTGCTACCGCTACTAGTATTGACAAAAAAAAATTAGTATGCCCTAGGCATTGATTTTCAGGTTTCAAGTGATGATGCCCCCTCAAGAGATAAATCAATGATTTTTTTTTTATTTTTTATTTTTTGGAAATTTTTCAAATTTTTATGATTTTTTGATGATTTTATAAAGATTTTCAATTTAAATGATGCAAAATCAGTTTATGTCCTGAAAAATGATGTATAGGTCACCAAATGTGAAATTGATTAATTAAGTCTCCTAGAAAATAAAATAATTAAATCCCACCAAAAATCCCACCTTAATCACTATAAAAAGTTAAAAAGGTGGATTTTCAAATGCATTTGTGCATTGTGAGTTTGAAATTTGAGAGTGAGAGAAAACTTAGCATTTGGAGCAAAATGGTTATTCCATACCACACTCACCCTTTTGAGCGCGTGCAATGACACAACCACTCGGTCGTGTACGGACCTCCAGTAGGTACCCCAAAAACATCCTCGTAATTTATGCATTTTGATTTTCACAAGTTTATGTCATTTGAATTCAATTTTATGTATTTTAGCACATGCACACACTAATGTAGCACATTGAAATTATGTAGTGGTGCATCCATAGAAATAGCGCATAGGTCAACTGTGTTAGCGCATTGATAGGATAAAATAGTGCATAGATAGAAACAACACATTGGATAGATAATTTAGCACATTAGTAGGCTAGATTAGTGCATAGACAAAAAGTTGTGCATAGGTGATCTAGATTAGGGCATAGGGACCCTAAAATGATGCATCCATTGAATCAATAGTTTGGTCTCCTGAAATAGTTCATAGAGGTCTTGAAATGGCGCATACACTGATTTAGCGCAATGACCGCCTGTTTTGGCCCACTGATGAGTTTTAATGGCACATTGAATGAAATTTTCATCACATTGAATCACTGTTTTAGCATTTTGAAGTCAGAAAGATGCAAATTGTCAGTAAAATCCATGATTTTGATAATTTTCGATCACGTCAGCCTGAAATTTGATTTCATAGTTGATGTTGATTGATGATCCTGATAGGTTTGATGTTTATTGATCTCATGATAGATGAGATTCAATAATTGATTAATGATAATTGACCTCATGATAGGTCAGGATCAATTATAAACTAATTGATTGACCTCATGATATGCGAGGTTCAATGATAAATTTATGGTTGTCCTCATGATATGCAAGGATGAATGATAGTTTCTCATGACATTTGATCAAATTCTCACAAGAGATGATTAGATTTGATAGGCTGATTGATTTCATTTGATTAACAAGATTACTAATTTGTAATTATTTTGTGATGATAGGAGCCACTGATAAACCTACAGATTAGAGAGTGATTTCCTAAGACTGTCGAGTTGATACCTCAGTTGATACAGCCTGAGATTTCCCTTATCACACGATGTGGTTTTTCTTCTCTTCTAGATATGCCCCAGATTAGGATTAATCAGGGACTATTGATAGCTTTAGCAAAGAGGTGGCATAGTGAGCATAATACCTTTCATTTTCCCACTAGAGAGATGACAGTGACCCAAGAGGATGTATGGTAGATCTTGCGAATACCTATTGTTGGGGAGTTGGTAGTTTCTGATTCTACTGAGCAAGGTGGGACCAATGCATTGCGTCAAGTTTTTCAGGATGATACGATTTGTGGATACGAGATTCCATGGAGAGAGATAATAAATGCCTATGCTACCTTGCCATCAGTACTTGTTGGTTTCATTGGAGGGTTCCTTTGTCCTGATTGCAAGTCAAAGGGATTATTAGTTGGGTGGGGTCAGGTTTTGGATAGTATGATCATCCATGTTACCAGATATGCATGGGGTATGTGCATCCTTTCCCATCTATATCATGATTTGCATCAGGTGGTCTACCTTGGAGGGGCCAATTTGTCTTTTAGAGTTACATTACTTTAGGTGTGGGCATGGGAGCATATACTGATCACTTGTCCAGTTGCTATCAGACGACCTTCCTTGAGGCCATACGTTCATGCATATGCAGGTCCAATTACTCAGCCTAGATTGGGTAAACTGGAGCATTGGAGGAGAGTCCTTGATGATGTAGAGATAGTTACATGGTAGCCCTATCTTGGTTGTGAGCAGTGGCTAGATGATGATATAGAGATGCCATACTTATTCCAGTCAATGTACCTGATTGGTAGGACACGCTTCATCATTGAGAGATTTTTGGTAGAGTACAGGGCATGCCCCAGGGTGTTGCACATTATGGATGACATTAGATAGATGCACCAATTTATGTGTGAGTACAATATGCGTAATGAATAACAAACACAATCAATAAGACATTATATTAAGAGATTAAAACAACAATTAATCTAATTAAAGCAGGAAATCTCTCAAAAGTGTCTCATTGCTCTCTATCTCCAAAGATTTATTAAATCACAGGGCTCTCAGATTTTGTAAACACTGTGAGTGTTAAAATGCCAATCTACAAAATGAGATGATGTAAAATGTAGGAATCTAATCCTATATGATAATTCCTAAATGATATGATGTAATCCTGTAGATGGAAATGACATAAAACTGATAAAATAAACTAAGATGTAGCTATATGAAGAGCCATGATTATAAAACTAAGATGATTCTAATATGATTCAACAATGGCGATTGCTATTTTTCTAATATGATAATTTCTCAAATGCTTCTAATGCTATTTCTACAAAGTAAGATCGCACAAAGTTGGGATCCATTTCCTGTACAAATTAAGAAGTTGTATTTATAGATTCAAGGCAACATATTTGTGATGTGGAAGTAGGTAAGGGTCTGGATTTGATTTGAAGGATTCAATGATGAAGGATGAAGAAGCAAAAGAAGATTATGGAGATTGTTCCTCCCCACAAAAACATTCAGTGAGAGGATAAGAAGAATCAATGGAAGAACATGAAGTTTTCCTGTAATTTGTCTCCAATTTATTTGTGAAGGTTGCGTTGAATTAATTAGATATAAAATATCTAATTTTGTTGGTGCATAACGATGAGTGAAAAGAGGAAATAGTTGTAGAAATATGCCTTAATTGAATATTTGGATTTATTAAATTTAGGAAGAAATTGGAAATATTCAATTTAGAGGAAATTGAAATATTTAGAAGAAATAACAATTATTAAATAAAACAAATATTTGAAATTGTTTATTGAATAAATGAGGGATAATGATAATTAAATAAGACTATATAATTTAGTTTATTTAATGAAGAGGGAATGAATAATTAGAAGAATGTAAATAGAATTAAAGAATTAAAGAAATGAACTATATAAATAAATAAATTTTATTTATTTAATAGTAGATGAATTAAAGGTTAATTAATCAAATAAATGTATTTAATTAATGAGATTTATCCATACCTTTTTTAGGTGTATACACCTGTAAATTATGAAGAACAATTCTTATACAACTAATCATGTGTCAAAGATGTGTTCATTTAATAACAAAGGATAGTGGCTTCAATACATAGGAAAATCATTGAATGCATAAATGCAGTTCATTGAATACTCAAACCATAATGAAATGAACATGCAACAAGATATGCTCCTTTAGTTTTGACATATCAATTAGTTGAAAGCACAATCATTACAAACAACCCATGCATATGAGAAGAACCCTTATAAAGTGGGACAATCAAATGATAGTGTGGGAGTCAAAGGAAGTCAATACCAAGGGCAGTTATAGAAGATGAACTCAATTTTCCATTTTTGCAATTATGAGTTTCTTGATAGGTCATGGTTTCAAATTCAGTTTTGGTGTAGAAGGAAGGGTCACTTTCTTGTGATAGTCTCAATGCAATAATGTAATTAGTGAGCAGTCCATAAGAAAAATTAAGGACAGTCGTATCAAGACAACAAGTGCAACCAAGCATGATTCAAATTTTTTTTGAAGGGTTTCTTGGCTTCGTTCTACAGGCCTATAATCTTTACTATAATCATTCTTTTCCAAAATGAGATACAAAGAAGCATATAAACCCTCAAAATTAGAGCCCAGAAGTCCAAGTGAAAAGCTTTTCCTTTTTTTGCTATGACTACTAGGAAAATCAAAAGAGATAAACTATGATTTCAAGGGCATCTTTATAGGTCATGAGCAAGAGCACATTTCCTTTCATTTTCTGCAAATAAATGATAACCCATACTGTGCTTCAGACATTAGCAACAAACCCAAAATAAAATAATGTGTTTCCCAACTCTATCAGAAAACAAAAAGGGACAATATTATGCCATATTTGGAAGCTAAGAATGTATTCCTTGAAAGAAAATAAAAAAAATGATAATATGGTGTTAGAGTTTCAAAGAATGGAGGAAATACAAATGCAACAAACCCCAGTTTATTTCTTCATGGCCGAGGCTTGAAGAATCAGTTTTCTTCACAAAGACACAAACCCACTTGTGGTATTGTATTAAAATTCTAATACAGAGAATGATAAAAGGTATTTCTTCCATTTTTTGTACAAAAAATGCTATATTATGAAGAAATACAAGTTCTATCGAGTATTTTCTTTATATTCTTGAAAAACTATCGTGCAAAGACCGAGCATACAAAAAATGCATGGAATGTGCAGAGGAAAAAACTAAATCTTTCACCATTTTGTTGTATGGAGAAAGCTCAGGTTTAAGCAATTTTTCTTCACAGAATAAAAGAGAAAATCAAGGTATATGTTAGATGGAGCTTACCTAAGCTTGAGTTGTTTATTTTCATTGAATATGCCAGTCATTTTTCACCATAGGAAGCCTCAGAAAAACTCAATCATGGCAGCTAAGAGCAAGAAAAACACTCACAAAAGGAATTAACAAGACAATACATTAGGAAATTATGCCACAACTGCAGCCTTGAAAGTTCAAATGGCTTTCAAATGGAGGAAAAAAGCTAGACTTTCTTAAAGAATAACATTTACCTCATTTTTCTAGTGGTTTCCATAAAAATCACTTAGAATTTGCCACAAAATCACCACGGAGGAAGAATACAAAAACCCTTATTGGCAACTAGAAGGGAAACTCCAGAAAGTTCGATGAAAAAATGAATGACTTTTGCTAAATTTTCATTGTTTTGTGTTAGGGTTTGAAACCCTATTGCAGGCCAACCACAAAGGTAACTTTTACCTTTGTTTTATTTCTTTGCAAACACAAGTTAATGTATCCCATGGACTATGACTTGAAAGTCTTATTCCTTATGATCTTTTGCCTTGTGTTTGCTATCTAAAGGTCTTATTCCTTATGTACATTCTGCCTTGTGTAGGATTTTGTTTAGAGCTTGAAGAAATTTGCATTATCTCTTATTGAGGTCGAACCTTGTTTACTAGTAGCATTAGTTTTAAGTGGTATGACATTTTAATTAAGTGATGTTAAGTATACCTCACTTAATGGTGAATGATATTTCAAAATGAAAAGTAATAATGAGTAATGCCTTAGGGGAGATTGAGTTAGGTGATGTTCTTGTAAGCCTTGAGGAGTGGTCGAGGCAATTGTTATTATTTTTTGCATTTATTCTGAATTGTAAAACATTATTTAAGTGATGTGTGTATAATTCACTTTATTTAATGTTATTCATAATGCAAAATTTTGATGTATTCCAAGGAATTGTGGGGACTTTTATTCTACATTTTATTTTAAAATGTAAAATAATTTGAGTAAGTGATGTTATTATAAGTCAATTAAATTGTCATTTCAAATGCAAAATAAGGTCTTATGCTTTTGTAAACACACAAGGAGCATGAGTCAAAGATTTTGGAGACATAATGATGACTGAGCAACATGGGAAAGGTGAGCAGAGTTTTGTCTTTGACTGATTTTGGAGGAAATGGGCCATTTGGAGGTAGTTTTGTCACACTTTTAGTGTGACTTGGGTCTTGGCTTTACTTTTCTTCATTTGGAGGACATTTTGGAGTCATTTTAGAAGCTTCTTTTTTGGCCTTTCTAGTGCATTCGACCAGAATCTTCTAGATAGACATGTGTGAGGCAGTTTTGAATTTTTCTTAAGTAACTTCGAACTGAGTTGTTGAAGTTAGTTTTTTCTTTCCAACAGCGTGATATCTTACTTTTCTAGAGTTATCTTTTCAAGAGGAGCAACATTGTAACTAAGGGATAAATTTTTATGCCAATGAGTACCTTGGATCAATGATATTGAATATTTTTCCTTCTCATTTCATGCTTTATTGTGTGCATCTAGTGGTTGATCAAATTACTTGTGAAATCTAGCTTTTCCTTGTAATTTTGTCTCATGTTAAGTTCCTATTTTACAGAAAAAGTGTGTTGTTGTAGGTTATAATTTGTGTTAATGAATGCAAATGGTTTTAGTTTGAAACCTTTTTCCTTCTAGGAGTTTAGCTTTAAAACATCCGTATAAAATACTTATGCAAGAATGCATACATAATGAGTTGTGTTACAAGCCAGGATTTTTCATTATTTGAACTGTGTGCAAGCTATTTGTAGGTCTTAGCTAGTTTGGTGAAACACCTTTTAAAAGTTTTCATTAAATTTTAGTTTATATAACCCTCTTACTCTTTCCTGAGGAAATCATTAGTTTAGTAGTAGTTTAGGTGACACCAAAAGGGGATCCAACCCATAATCTGGAGGTCTACTTTCACAATAGGATACCCACAGCCTGAAATTAGTCCCATGTTGCTCCAAATTTGTTGAGTTTCCACAACTTGGCAAGGGTGCAAATTTGGATAGTTAACACTTCTCTCTCAAAAGGAGAAGAGAAAAGCAATAAATTTTGAGAGAGAAGCAATGAATACCCCATAAACGGTAAGAAGATGTACATTGATCTAATGATATTTATAGTCATGTGTTGCACCCTTTCCTACTTTGTGCTTCCACTTCTCATGTCCATGTCGCTAGAAGGTTGTAGAAAATAAGAATAGATAGCAACATATTTACAATTTATATTTGTAATAAAGAATAGATAGTAAATTTAAGTTTAAATAAAAAAGTATCATAGGAAAGAAAAGGAAATTAATAATTTGTATTCATCATGTGAAGGGAATTTTTTAGATAAAGAAATTATCATTGGAAATAAAAGAAAATTTATGGTTTTTGGATAAAGATTTTTAATGTGTGAAATGAGATTTTGAAAATGGTTTATTGGTTAAAGAATTAGGGTTGAATTATATTATATTATATTGAATTGTTCAAATTGTTTATTAGTTTGTTGTTACTAGTGATATAGAAAATACCTAACTAATATAATTTATATTGGTGGATTTATCATAAGAAGAATCTTTCTAATTTTGTTGGCTTTGTTGAGAACACATGTGCATTCTCTCATTATATCTGAAAATTTTAGTATGATAAATTTGGGCGAATAAATTATACTAAATTTTAAAACATGATTAGATTGAATATAGTTAGAAGATTAACAAATAGTTTAGCTTTTGAAGGTATCTAATAATGTTGTGTTAGGAAATAATATTGAGATCCATTTGAACTATAGATAGCTAATCATTAACAACAATTAATCATTTCATAGTGATTTACATGACTAAGGTATCTTTCACTTTCGATATCACGTATTTTCTATCTCTTCTTTATAATTATAGTAGATGATTATGTGTTTATTTCCTTGGAAACTAAAGAAATTGAAGTTGAATGGTCTAGAATAAATCCATAGGAATCAAAACTTATGAGATGTAAGACCCCTTCACATCAAAAGAGATGAGGTTGAGATTATGCCATGAGGAAATTTAACAATGTGATGGATGCCCCTTAGTCTTGAAAACCAAGAAAAAATAAATTGATTATTCATATTTTTATTATTGCAATTGTAAATAAAATGTTCAAGTTTCTTGAATTTTGTATTAGCATGCTTGATTCTAACAATTTACCTATTTATATAGATTTTTACCAAAAGAATGCTAATTAATTTAGAATGGATTGGCAAAATCTCAAGTCTCTAATTGTTGAATTTTACTTTCACAATTTCCTTGATTACCATATTTTTGAAAGAAAACACCTCCGAAAAATAAAATGTGTTCATTTTTCTCTCTCATTAGGTTCACTACCACAATCTACAAGTACACTTCAAAGTAAAATTAGTTTTATCTTTTACATTCACTTTACATATGATTATTTTTTCTTTGATATGTAGGATAAGGTGTTTGAGAAAGAGAAAATATTATCTTGATGAATTTAACCCCACTTATAGTCACACACATTAAGCTAGCACTGTAGGTTGAAGACACGTCAAGATTTTCCTCGTTACAAATTGTGCATCACACACATTAAGCCAGCACTGTAGGTTGAAGGCTACACTCACTCCACTACATGGTAACCACATCTCACAGGGAAGCGGCTCCAAACCAAATTTAAAAACAAAACTAACCTTATTGGAAATGGGAATAAACCAAACTCTCTTGTTAAATAAAATGCTATACTTTGTTATTAATATAAAATTCTCTTCTACAAAAATAAATATAGAAAGGTTTGTATTATTAAAAATATTTTTTTAAAATAAAATTATATTTATAGATTGTTTTTGGTTTGATATAAAAGATAAATATATTGATTGAGAGACATGAAGAAATTATAATAAAATTATTTTCAAATAGAAAAAGTCAGTCAATAGAGTTTAAAGAATGAAGATGCAAGGAGGATTTCTAATATTCCATCATCTTATAGAAAACCAAGAACCCAACAAATAATACAAGCCTAAAGAAAAATAGGTAAGAAGGATCAAACCATATCATAATGATGAAGCTAAAGACAATATGAAGATTTCTTTGTAGATATACAGACTAATTCCATGATATTCTAATTATGATTAACATTTATAGGCCCATTTGACCAAGCAATCCACAACAACATTCCACTTTGTAGGAACATGAAAAAAAATGGAATCAAAATTTGGAGAAGGTAAAGGATTAGTTTCATAGTGATGCCAACCACAAAGAAGATTCATGAAGCTTCTATTTATTCAGAAGAGAGACTAAGATCATGGAGTCAATATCATAAATAATCATTTTCCAACCTAGATCACAAGATTTCTCAAGTTTCAAAAGGGTAGCCTAGGCCTCCATGAGATTATTAGTTTCAAGCCCCATAGAAAAATATTTTGAAAAATGAATAGAACCATCACTAGCATGTTCAACCCTAACAATCCACTTGGATTGTCCTGAGAAGAATCAATAGTTAGCCACTTGGATTTTGAACTATTTAAAGGGAATATGACTTCATCCAAATGATAGTTAGCCACCAAAGTTTCTATAGTTATGTTCAAAATATTTTTCAATACCCAATAAGACTTTAGTAACTTTGGAAGATGCAAAAATTCTAATCTAATAAAAAAATTCAAAGGATAAACATGGGACCAATAGGTCACCAAAAGGGTTTTTTTTAGTGGAAAATCTTTTCCAATTGGTGAATATTACATATCGGGCAAGTTGAAATTGGCAAATAAATTGCACCCAACAGGGTGTCCAAGCATCAAATCACTCAAATTTTATGAATTATTGGTCCAATGCATGGCCATTTGCCATCGATTTATTTTATGAGGCATATTTAAGTAATAAATTTTCCATAACAAACTACGCATTTCAAATTGGTTGATTAATATTTTCACCTAGAATCTTAGAAGCATGTAATAAATCACCTACAAATTCGCCAATACTATTGAAACAACATTATGTATTAGGACCCATTTTTCCAATTAAAATTTACAAATAGTTGCTTATGATGACCCGATTCTCCATTTAAAATTTACAAATAATTGCTTATGAGGACCTATTTTGCCAATAACATTAAAAAATAATTACATTTGAGGACACATTTCGCCCATTGTCATGACACCTCCATGCTACTTGTAGAGCCATATGAAAATTACAACATATGTGTTCCATCGAGGTTTGATTCAGCCAACACTTAAATGTATCATTTTCTAATCACGTGAGATTCACCAAATTTTTATTATACTTGAAATGAAGAATTTTGCTTGGGTTCTAGGGTTTTGGACCTAGAGTAACAAAACTCCACACTCCCATTCAAGGATGACCTTAGAAATCTCAATCCAATGAAGAAAGGGGAAATAGATCTAACTATTGGGTATCCTAGGATATGATTATAAACTAATGAGGGGTTCACCACCAAGTTAAGACTTGGAAAAACAAATGCAATGCAAGATGTAATGCTTAACCCTAATATGATGCAATATTTCACTAAATGAGCTATAAATGCATGAAAATAGGGACAATAAGCTGGGAGATGAAATATGTGTAGCTAGAAACTTGAAGATGACTAGATGGAGCTCTGAAATATTGAAAATAGTGACTTTAATGTTTGTAGGGAATCATATGCCAAGGTGGGTGAATCAGTCCTAGATCTAGGTTTCTATGCAAAAATAGAAATCTGGCAAATGAGTATCTAAATATGTAAAAACTTGAATTTTGACCTAAACTGGGACTCATACCCCAGAACTAGTGAATCAGTCCAATTAAGGTTTTTTGAAACTTCAAGGTCTAAATCTAGCCTTCAAGGTCTACTCTATGCTCCCCAATTGATTTCTAGATCCAAAACCCCGATTTGCAACCTGTAGAAGTCCTCCAAGTATCTCCAATGAAAGGTGACAACTTTGACAACTTTGAACACTTTGAAATTTTTTTCCAAGCTTTCTCTTCAATCTGTCTTCAATCTAAACCTACAAATCACACACTAAAGAGGGGAAAATGTTATTTGGTTAGAGGATATGGGTTTGCCTTAGTCAAACCCTGTTTTGGTAATAAAACCTTGAAATACAATGAAATAGGAATGGAGAATGATGAATGAACAAAATATGATGTTGCAACTCACCAAACCCTACCAATGAGAGGCTGCAAATATGTATGAGATGGTTCCAATGGATGTAGATCTTGGATCTTTCTTGAATAGGATAGATCTTGAATGAAATGCTAGCTTGAACTCAAACTAGCTATAAGGATGCTCATTCAACTTGCTAGGTCACTTGATTTCCTATTAGGTTAAAATGAGTGAAAGAAACTTGTATTTTATACTTAATTATGCAAAAATTGTCGAAATTACAACACTACAAGCCAACAACAGATCTAGGAGGATAAAGTCCTGCAAGGAATTTGAATTAATTTTAATTTTGGGCCACATAGAACTCATACACCCAAGGTGGCGTATGAGTCCCATTAGGAATAATTTATGGGACCAATTAAAAAATGCTTAGAAAGGTATAAAACCAATATCGGGACCCAAAACCCTAGGTGGGACTCATACGCCCAACGTGGTGAATAAGTCCCAGACCACCAAATCTGGGCCACACAACCTGAAAAAACCTAAATTATGATTGGATGTTGATTTGTTGCAAGATCATCCTTGAAAAGATGCATTAAACGAGGCTTGTGGGTGTAAAATAAGGCCAATTAAAGCATAAAGAATCATAATTATTTATGAACACCCTAGAAAAGTGTGAAAATGTGTTACAACACTTTACAACACTCTAAATAAGGTAGGATTAGGTTTATTTAGTTTACAAGGGCCCAAGACCAAATGTGAGTGTTTTAATCACATTACAACACTAAGTCAATGCAACATTAAGCTCAATTTTACAAGGAGGGCGGCCTAAACAAGTGTTTAAATATCACTCACGACATTTTTTGACACTAGATTTAGCCCCCACTTTAGTGAGAGGATGAACTTGCTTCAAACTCACACTAAAGTAGACAAATCTAATTCAAGATGAGTCCAAGCACACCAATTCCAGTAAGATGGGATGACAATGATCAAGAGGGGTGATTGACCCCCCAAGATCAAGATCCCATGACAAAACAACATAGGCACAAGAGAACACACGTGAGAAATGATGTAAAGGGAATTATAAAGGCACAAACATACACTACCAAAGAGGAAGATAAAATAAATATAAAAGGGTTAGATCAAGCTTTGACTATTTGTCCATTGTGATGTGGATCAGATCTAGGATTTTTGTCCAAAAAATGCACACTCACTCTTGTAGTGTCGAAAAGGATCCTTTGACATTTTTCGCACTCGTTTGGGTCCTCCTTGTGGATTTTGGCTTAATTTTGCCTTGAATTAATGTTGTAATGTGGATAACACATTCACATTAGGTCTTGTGCCCTTGTGAACTAATATAATTTAATGGTGCCTTGCAAAAGTGTTGTGAAGTGTTGTAACACACTTTCACACTTTTCTAGGGTTTTATCAATTCAAACATAATTTTAATCATGATTGATCTTAATCTTGCCTTATTTGGAGTTTTTTAAAGTATTGTAACACACTTTCACATTCCTTTAGGCTTGTCATTAATGATTTGTCTTTCTTATGCTTTAATTGGCCCCATTTTACATCCTCAAGCCTCATTTATTGCATCTTTTTTAGGATAATCCCAACACCAATAAATAACCAATCAAAATGTAGGTGTTTCTGGCTTGTGTGGCCTAGATTTAGTGTATGGGACTCATTCACCACATTGGGCGAATGAGTCCCACCTAGGTCTTTTTGGCCCCAATGCAGGTTTCACACATTTCTAAACACTTTTGATTTTTTGTATCATACATTATGTGTAATGGGAATCATTCACCACCTTGGATGAATGAGTCTTATGTGACAAAAATTCAAATTTAAATCAAATTTCTAGTGTGATTTTATTCTCCTAGATCAGATGTTGGCTTGTAGTGTTGTAATTTTGGGTATTCTTGCATAATGAAGTATAAATACAAGGTTCTTTCACTCATTTTCATCCCCAAGCATTCAAGTATTCATTCAAGGGTCCACAAGAGCATTTAAGAATTCATAAGAGAATTCAAGGCATTTCAAGAGAAGATTATCAAGCATTCTAGAGCATTCTTCAAGTGTCAATCATCATGCCAAAGATTTTTTGGATCATGTTGTTTTAGAGCTAACAATTATGGTGTAATATTGTGTGATTCAAGCAAGCATTGCATTCAATATCTATCAGTATCAAGCAAGAGTCCAAGTCTACATCAATTGGAGCCATCACTTACATGTTTGCAACACTTATTTGCAAGGGTTTGGTGAGTTGCAACATCATTATCTATTCATTCATCATTCTCTACTCTATTTCAAGGGTTTAATTACCAACAAGGGGTTTGACCAAGGAAAATCCCTATTCACTAACCCAACAACATTTTTCCCTCTCTTTGCATGTGATTTGTAGGTTTAGGTTATAGATTTATCAAAGAGCAAGATTGGAAAAGTTGTCAAAGTTTCAATAAAACCTTGGATAAGCTTAGAGAAGGTCTACAGGCCAAATTATGCAGTTACAAACCGGGTCTGAATCAGGAACAAAAAAGTAGACTTAGAGCTACAGAATATAATTTTGAATTTTCAGAAATCTAGAAGTGGACTGATTCACCACTATTGGTGAATGAGTCCCACTATACCTGTCTTTCAGATATTTTTGAAGATTTGAGTAACGATTTTTCTTAAACTTGTTTAGGCACAGTTTACCTAAAGCTAGATTGATTCACCCAGCTTGGCGTATGAGTCCCTATCAACATAGATATAAAATTTTATAGGATTCCAGACCTCCACTCTACCTTCTTATGTTTCCCAGGTGCACATTTCTAGTTTTACAATTTTTTATTACTGTTTACTTGCATTTCTAGGTCATTTAGTATTTGTAAGAATATCACACTGTGTTTTCAAAAAAATTCTTTACCAAGTTTATACAAGTGGTGGTGAACCCCTCATTATACATTATTCAATCCCTAGAACCTTTCCTTTGACAAATTTCAATCTCCTTTGCATTGAAATCTCAAGGGTTTATTCTTGAGTGAAGTATTGAAAAGTGGTTCTTGGTCTTTCTTCTTTTAGGTCCAAAACCCTAGAAGCAAAAGAAAGCACCATTGCTCCCCACGCCAACCAATTTTCACCATTTCAACTCTAAGGCAATGAAACTCTAGGTTGTCTACTGGGTGAGCATCTGAAAGAGGTGAGACACATACACACATGACTGGTATGTGCTCACACTCACATGCGAGTGGCTATGGGAAATTCATTCCTTGGTTGAGCTTCCCATCAAAAAACATACCAAATCTATACATCCTGATAACTTTAATAAGTCACCATGCAAAAAATGACCTTCAAGCTTCATGAGGCAAGAAAAAATTTGTATGCTTGGAGCTCATAAACAATGAACTTCAAGCTTCATGAGGAAAGAAAAATATTGTATGCTTGGAACTCATGAACAAACAAGATAGATCCACAGGCATTCAAGATGTATTATGCAAGGTCACCATATAACTGAAAATCCAAATGTAAAAAAATAGGTAGTGTTCAAAGGAGTCTTTCTTAGTTCATGTAAGGTCTAAATTAACTTAGGGGACATTGTGTCTAATGTCTCCAAGAATGGACCTATCAAAGAATAGAATATTTTTGTTGTATTCCTCCATTGGCTTGGTGTTTCTTTTCTTTCAAATGTGAAGCTCCTCAAACTATTGATTATGTCTATTTGTTCTCCTTCAATCAGCTCAAAGTTTGGTTTTATGATAGCTGGCATAAGGTTTGGTTGTTGAAGTGGAGCAATCGGACGCCAAATGGTCATAAGGTGAGAGATTATAAGCACATATGTGGGGCTCAATTTGTGACCTTGTCTTAGTTAATGAATCTATTTTTAACAAAAACACTTGTCTTGCTTAAGTTTCAAACTAAAAGTCTATGTCAAAAACATCATTTCTTTCCAAAGGTCCATTATGTGAAAGTCATGAAGTTAGAGCCATAGTTTCTTATGCTAACTTTGGGAAGTATGGATTGATATATGTAAGACAAAATATTTAGAAGTCTCTAAGTATAAAAATCCTTAGGACAAGCATCAATATCAGGATTTTTCAAAGTGTATCCATGCTTAAACTAAAGGTTTCAAAATTTTGAGAAAGATTGTTGATATTTGTTTGCAATGTTTTGGAACCAAGCAAGTATGAAACTGACTCACAAGCATTTACAATCCTAGCTCAAGTGGGTATGTATTTCTTAGTAGGCTTACCATCATCCCCTAAGATATGATTAATCCATGAAGATGGAATGGACAAATAGGCTATGTCAAGAAAATGTACCATCTTGACATGCCAAGCAAAAGAGTCCCTCCCCTATTTTCTTTGTTGCCTCAACCAAAAACCAAACATGGTACGTAACTTATTGGAACGGTGCTATTCCAATGCACTACTTTAAAATATGCTTTGTAGATGAAATTAGTGAGCCCCTACTAACAAAGGTTCTTAATCAGGACTTTCGAGATAAACTAGTGGCTATACATGTGGTGATTCACTCAATTAAAAGGCATCCCAGCCCTTAGAAACATCTAAGGGTTTTGACATATCACATTCATACTCGAGGAGACATTCATCAGTATAAGATGGTAACAACAATTGGTTAATGACTTTCATCACACAAATTTATTTATATAGTAGACCAAAATGAAAGTACCACTTGGGTTGCTCCCTCTCACAAGTTGGGAGGTAGTCTCTCTAAAGGTAACATAGATTGTGAAGCTTAAAATTATTTTTTTTACCCAAGATTTCCAAGAGGCGTAAGGCGAGAGGATAGGCGCTTCCAAGAAGAAAAGTATACTTGTGTGTTTCTCTTCACCCAAGATCACACGAAACATAAGGGGAGAGGATACACACAAGAATTACACACAAGAAGATAAAACATACATTCATTTTAACCTTGACAAGCATAATGTGTTCGTTTTAAGCACCAAATTGAAGTGTTGGGATTGTTTTGTCCAATTTTAAACCTGATATTGCAAAATAAGGATATGTGGGTTCAATTTTAACCAACTTTGAATGTTAATTTTAAACCTAAAAGGAAATTTAGTTGGTCCTAAAATGTGAAGTAAAGCATCATAAAATGGGTTGTAATTTCCCCATAAGTGTAAAAACACTTATTACAATATATAGTTAAATGATGATATGCTCCTTCACTTCAAATGTTATTGCCAAAATTTGCAATTTAACTAGTTAGTCTCAAAAACAAAAACTAAAATTCAGTGACATGTTAGAAATCTAATGAAATAAAAAATTTAAAGCACATGTCAAAATTTAGTTTCTATTTTGTTTACTAGTAAAAAGTGACGCTGAAATCAATTGCGTCATTGGATTTCATCAAATGCGTTGCCATATCGAAAGTGTGTCACTATATTCAAAAATAAAATGTGTTTCTCTATAGTAAACAATGACATCACTAGCATCACCACACCAAATGGGTCGCTATAATAAAATTCATGATGCAAGTAAAAGTAATTTTAGCATCGCTATTTTAAATGTGCGATGACGAAATTAATTCATGTGTCACTAAATTAATTTTGTATTGCTAAAATCAAACCAAAGTGTGTCACTGTATAGTGATGCATCCTAGACGTGTTGATGAATTTGATCAAGTCCATCGTTGAACCTACAAATACAAGAAAATGAGAATCTAAAGAGAAATTCATCAAGTTTGTTTAGTCATGCCCTCCTTCTAGCACCAAAATGTAACTAATGACATAGTATAGGTTAACTATACATGATCCATATGGATTTGAGGTATATTTAATCCACTAAGCATAAATCCTAATAAGATGTTCAATATCAATAAAAATGAAGAAGCCATTAAAACTAACATGTTAAAACATGAAAGCTTGACAAACATCTATTGTAAGACATTGAAACTTATCCTATTGTGGGAGTGGTGTAGCATTGATGTGGAATGTCGACCCTTTCCCAATCCCTTGGATAATATGAGTCTTTCCAATCAATTTTGTTGATTAAAATCAATAGAAACTGATGTAAAAGGTGAATGAAAGCATGATAAAAGCTAGATTAAGATGATGAAAGCTAAGATGTTTGATGTAAGTGTATGCAAGTTACCTATTGTAAATGTGTACAAGATTCAAAGATGCAAGCTCTATATTATAAAATATAGTAAATGAATGCAAAATAAGTTATCACAGAAGCCATTAATGGATGCTAAGCTAACAATGCATGAAAATTAATCTGAAATGCTTATCAAATGTAAAATATAAGTGCAAATGGGTGTGATTTTCAATAGCATAAGTTTTCTTTGAAAAGGTGGATCCCTATTCAATAGAATAGGTAATGAGAAACCGATGATCAAGAATGAAAGAATCAATCAATGGTCATGATGGAAAGAAGATGGGGGCATGGATAATGGATTCCCATTAAGGGTTGAGAATGCAAGTTGATATTTAATCATGGGCTCGCAATCATGCAAAGAAGCACAATTTCAAAACTTTATTAAGAAGTTTGTTGAAATTTTATTATAGAGAAGAATATTCCAATTTTTGAATGAGTGTAAAGGGAGAATATTCTAAAAGAATATTCTCATGCAAGTGGATAAGGAAAATTAGCATTTATAAAATTAAAAAAAAAGTTAATGTGCAAATGGGAGAGATATTCCATAGTAATATTCCCTTTTGGAGGAATTTAAGATTTAACACTACATAATTAATTTATTTAATGTAAGGGGTGGGATTTAGATATTTAATTAAATAACTAGGATAACTAGGATTTATTTAATGAAATAAGAAGATATAAGAAGGCTAATTAAATAATTTTCATTATTCGATTGGGTGTAAACCCACAAAATTGGTTTACCACTCCAGTGAGGAAGGAAATGTTGCAAAAAATGCCCTCATGCAAAAAAAATTGGTTTTTGGGGGTTTGAACGAACATCTAGTTCGAGTGAACCTAAAGGGGGTTCGCTAGAATCCCTTTTCGAGCAAACCCATTAAATGTTGGGTCCCACATTTCTCAGGGAAAAAAGAAAAGGAAAGGGTTGTGGAAAGGGGGTTCATTGGAACCCTAGTTCTAGTGAACCTTGGTTTGAGAAAATCTCCAAGAGGGGTTTGCTCGAACCCCCCTTTTCCATCCTTCTCCCCCTCTGACACCAAAAAAATCCAAAATTTTTCCCTTTGAAGCTTGAGTTGAGGATGAAAATGGAGGATACTTCACAAACCCAATTAGATGATGGTAGTCCTCGGAACGAACTATCTAATGAATATAATTTTAATATTTTTTGGTTTTATTGTGTATTTGTTTTTTAGTTTGATTAAACATAGGTTTTTCACTGAAAATCAAGCTCTTTGTTTTGCACATGTGAAAAAATAGCATATTATCAAAAAAAATAAAAAATATCAACTTGCACTAGATATTGAAATCCTTGATCTAACAATTTTTTTTTGAATTTTGATACTTACAAAAAAAAGTTATGTTGTATACGGTCAACCTATGTCTGAATTATAATTGGTTTGACTTCAAAACTTGATTAAGGAAAAAATATTCAATAAAACACTATGAAACCAATTGGAAGCACTAGATATCATAGTTACAAATCTAAATTCAAAAAAAGAGAATTTTATCCTTCATGGAAAACAAGTTATGTTGTATATGGTGAGCATCACTCCTTAAAAATGGTGTTTATTGAAAAAAACTAGTTTTTGAAGGAGATGGAAAAATAAGTGCAATCTGATTCCAAATTTTTTAAAAAATATATATTTAGAATCTATAGAGAAAATGTCACAAATCACTAGTTTGCATCATCTCCAAATTCCTTCACGGTTTAGCCGCTATTGGTGCCCGGAAGTGAAGATTTAGTTAGAAAAAATCAATTTAGTGTCTAGTTTGGAAAAAAATTGTAAACCAATATTGTGGGATCACCCTAATATTAAAGACAGGATGAAGGTGAATATGATGGAGCGTAAATTAACCTAATTAGGTTAATTATATTAATAGATGAACATGATGCCTTTGATTAATTAACTGGGTTAATTAAATCAAATAAGCAAAAAAAGAATGGACTCTAGGATGAAATGATTTTAATATATCAGATTTGAGTGTGTGATATCATTCAGGACATTTTTTAGGTTGGTATGTGCAGGATCATCATGGAAAAAACAAGGCCTTAAGTGGCAAAAAAATCAGAAAAATTAGAGTTAGGCAACTTGATGTAAAAATTTGAATAAGTTATCGATATTATTTCAAAAATATGTAAGAAGAGAATCTGTAGAAAATTGAATGTAGTTTCTAAACTACTAGGTTTATTTTATTTTTTAAAAATCTATTTGGCGAAAATTTTAAATTTCAATACAGTAGTACTTAAATTCAAGGAAAAAATAAGAAGTAGGTGTCTGTTTGACCACCCTAACCACAATAAAATGATAATAACTTTTTATAAGATTTTATACATAAGTAGAGGACTCATGTCCGGATGTGATGCATATTTTTTTGTAATAATTTTCCAAGTAAATAATTAATTATGAATTTTTAATTACAACTTTTAAAAAATATAAAAAATCGTATGTTTGACCACCTTAACTTGCTCAAAAGTTCATGAAATTCATTTTTTCTTCTTTTAATCCTATAGTATGCAAAACATAGAATGTGATGCATTTTTTGGATTCAAAGAATGTGATACCATTTGAAAGCTATAGTTGTTTTTCAATCAACCTATCAATCAGGTATTTATTTGTAATTCAAATAGAAAATGAATAATAATTATTTATTAAATTAAAAGTAAAGAATAATTTATATTAGTGGAAAGTTGAGAATCTCCTTTTAAAACCCTTTTTATTTCATCAAATTTGGGTAAAAAAAAAGTCGTAAGCCACATACCCTACAAATACCCATCATATTGCCACTTTTTGGCCCATCATGATCCTACATACCTAGTTGTCTACAATATCCAAAAGGATAGGGTGCATGAGAGGTCTATCTCATGGGTTACATTTTAAATAATTGAATGTGGTTTATCCCATAGTTTAGGATGGTTTATATCTTGTCTTCTCTAATTCATCTCAAATACCATAAGACATCATCCCCCATAAGATAGTTCATTGGGATTCAAGTGTGTTCGTATCTCTATAGGTACCACATCACTATAGACTCTAGTGATATTATTGGAAAAGGGTCTATGGGTAGTTTATGTTATGAAAACCTTGCACCACTAGAGCTAGTTTATCTATGAATTAAGTACTATGGCCCATTGTATTGACAATCATGTTCTTTATACTTTCTAAAAGGGGTGCTCTATAGTTTGTTTCTATAGTTGACATTATTTCCTTGTGTGAGGAAGTGATATTTGGGTATATGGTATCACTATGAGATGTCATCCATATGAATATTGAGGAATAAGTTTTTTCTTCATGTTTGAGGGATCTTTGTGTAATTTTACTTATGTGAGTCATTTGTATGATCTTGAAATGTATGATGCTATTTTATTGTAATTTTTAATGTGCTTTTATAAAGTGTTTTTTCTTTATATGTATGGTGGGCATGTATTTGAGTTGGAAATATTTTGACTATGGTTATTTTTTATGCTATTAGTTTTGTGTGTTTTCAAGTATTTTAATTAATGTTATTGGTAAATAAGAGAATTTTGTGCTCTCTTTCACTTCTAGGGTTTTGGACCTAAAAGGAGAGAGACAAAACATCACTATTCACTCAAGAACAAACCCTTGAGATTTCAATTTAAAGGAGATCAAAATATGGAAAAGGGGAGAGTTCTAGGGAAAGGATAACAACACATGAGAATTCACCACCAAGTGTAAACTCGGAAAAAGCAAGATGTTTGAAAACATAGTGTGATATGCAAACTAATACTAAATGACCTAAGAATGCAAGTAAAATGTAATAAAAAGCTATGAAACTGGAGATGTGCACCTGGAAACTTGTTGAATATGGAATGGAGCTCTTGATCACTAAAAATTTTGATGCTAAAGCTAACTGGGACTCATATGCTAGGCTGGGCAAATCAGTTCAGTTTTCTGGAAAATGTGCAGGAACAGGTTTCAGACAAATGGGTACTCAAATCTGCAAAATTATTATTTAGGCTTGGGAAGTGGGACTCATTCGCCAATAGTGGCAAATCGGTTTGCTTATGCTACTCAAATTTGGATTTTTTCTTCCCTATGATCTACTAGGTTTTGTGTGGACCTGCACTAGCATTACCAGGAGTTTTTCATGTTGAGAGCAGGTGTCTTTCTTTATCCCTTATTCATGGTTTTCCACCCGTGTGCCTTGTTGTTCATCATTTGTGGTTGGGGGTTGATGCTTTTCCTGGACCATCTTGTGTGTATGGAGTTGGTGCTAGATCAACTTTGTTATATTCTAAAGGTTTTGAGGGCTGGGTGGTTTTCAGAGATAGTTTTGAAGACCTCGTTGTTATTGATGTTGTTGCTTGCTTTGGTTCTCCTTCTCATTGCAGTCCCTTCCATCTCTCTGAATACTAGGTTTTCTTTTGAGGTGAAGACCTCTCCTTTGGAGGTGGATTCCTCTCCCTCTCAAGTTGAGGTGTGTTCTGTGGTTGAAGGTCTCATCTTGTTTTTCCCATTGAGGGGGTTCACATTTCTTTTGAGGTGAAATGGTGGTTTGTAGGAGTGTTGTGACTGTGGTGGGTGGGATGAGCTGGGTTTTGTCTCCTATGGAGGTGGAGAGTGCAATTGGCTTTTCTGGAAAATGTTTGGAGCCTCACGTTCTTATGATGACCTCTCCTATAGAGGGGGAGAGGGTTCGTTGTTGGGAAAGGTTTTATCTACTTTTGGGGCTTTGCTTCTGCAAACCTTTGACTTAGTTATCTCTACCAATGGTTTGGAGAGACCAATATACTTGAGTGTCTAGCTTGCTATGGCTTGGTTGTTGCAGGCTTCTCTCTTGGGTTTAAGGTCCCTACCAAAACTTGGTTGTTTTGGGTTGATGGTATCGTCAAAACCAATGGGTTCTAGATCCATGTAAGATCCTGGTTATGTGTTGGGTAGCTGGTTTTGGTTGCTGGTTTGTCTTTGTTTTGCTGCGGGGCTTTATTGACTTCTTTTTAGGTAGCTTGAACATCCTTGTTTGGGTTTCGGGTCCCTTCAAAACCTGATGGTTTCGGGTCCATTCAAAACCTGTTGTATATGGTTTTAGGTCCATTCAAAACCTATTTTTATCGTTATCAAAAAAACATGCACTGTCATAAACTCACCAAAACCCTTGATGTTGAAATATGAAGATATGCAATGAAGTGCTCCAATGGATGACTTCATAATGCTTATAGTGCTTGAATGCTTGAAAATAATTAAGTGAATGAGTGCTTGAATGAATGGGGGGTTAAAATGAGGGGAAAAACCCTTTATTTATACTTGATTTTCTAATATTTCCCAGAAATAACACATCACAGGCCGAACCTTAAAATAAGAGAATAAAATCCCAAAAATTAAAATTATTTTGATTTTTGTGCCTAGTGGTACTAAGTTTCCCTAGGTGGTGACTTGGTCCCACCAAGTCAATTTTACTGGGTGTTGGGAATTAAAGTGTATTAAATGATGTTTAATAAGAATATTCTCAAAAATATACTTAAGTATCACAGAAAGTACATTAAGGGGTCACTTAAACATAAGAAAGGGTTAAATTAGTGATGACAAGTCTAGAAAAGCATGAGATTTTGTTACAACTCTTTACAACACTTTGAAATAAGACTTGGTAAGTGATAAAAAGAGGTTATTTAAGTGAATTATAATGAAAGGTTCCTAGAAAAGTGTGAAAAGTGGGTTATCACACTTCACAACAATTTTACAAGATATCCTAGAATTCTTAATGATTCACAAGGGTGAAAGACCTAATGTGAATGTGTTGACCACATTACAACATTCAATCTAGGAAAAATCAAGCAAAAGTCCATAAGAAAGACTCAAGTGAACATAAAAATATCCAACAATACATTTTTTAGCGACATAGATACATATGAAAAACCTAAAGAATGGATCAAGACACATAATGGGTTTGCTTTCCCTACGATAGGCTTGATAAATCTCCCTTTAAAAGTTGGACCAAAATACTAAATGTCTCATTTTCCATCATTCTGTAATCAACCAATTTCGTGTGAAGCTAGGCTATCCATGGCTTCACTCCATGAATGTCATCCCTTCGGTTGTGCATCAATGTCTAAAGTTTCCATTTGGTAATAACATCTTTATTGTGCATCATAGTGGATTTAATCCTTTGTCAGCCTGATGGAACTTTCCATTAGATTTCTTTTGGCCCTAACCTATGGAACCTATTAAGCCTCATGAGGAATTCTTTTTCAAATCATATCAATAGTTCAAGGCAAAGAAAATAGAAAAATTATCCCTTTGAAACATGCCTCAATCTATGACTGACACACCTATCCTTGACAAAGCAATGATTGAACCGACAACCCTTCGAATATTTAAGAACAACCTATAGAAAAAACTCCTACAATTTCTTACAAGAGACCACGAGATAATCCAAACAAGCTCGTTGTCCCTCCTAGAATCAAACAAGTTTACAAAGTTAAAGAGAAAGCATTTGAACAAGCTATTGTTGTTTCCTCCATTCCTCCTAAGGAAGAAAAGGAACCTATGAATTAAAAACCTACTCTTACAGAAACACAAATTGATAATAGAATGAAACAGAATCGAAGTGCTAAAGAGCATAGGCGTAGACGTCGTGCTATTACTCATAAGTTACAAACTCAACAAGACAACAACATAGAAAATTAAAATCCAAACTTACCTGAAGCAATGCATGATCATCCTATACCCTCACCACAACATAAATAAGAACATTCCATGGACATTGTCATTCAACCTCCCGTTGTGATAAATCTAGATAATGACATTGTCATTGCAAAGATTGATGAAGTGCAAGATGAATTGAACATATTTTTTTCTTCTTCTATGAAATTAAATGAAAAATCTCCTAAAAAGAGTGTTGAACCTAGTGCTTCCCATAGTTCAACACTTCCTCTTGTTCCTTTGGCTAGTTGTTTGCCTTCCATTTATATAGACCAAGACTGGGATGTGGATGACTTGCTTTAGGTTGGCTCATATGTGCCTTACTAGTCTTTTACTTTTTCATGTTCCTTTATGTGACTGTATGTGTGTAATGTGATCCCCCATGATGTTTTTTTTGATGTATCTCTCTCTCTTTTTGTGCAGAATTCCTCTATATGTACCTACATTCTTCTCTATGTCATAAGAATTTTTCATTTGTATTTTGTTTTCCTTTTGGGGATGACACAAGGTGTTGGGACATTTAGCTTTCTTCCATGTTGACCCAAAAGCTTTTCCTTTTTCTCTTTTCATTTATATTGTGCTTTCCTTTTGGGGATGATGCAAGGAATTGAGACATTTAGCTCTCCTCCATGTCGACCCAAAAGGATTTTTTT